>CM075772.1:59716688-59759188 GCA_037974665.1 Ehretia macrophylla | reverse complement strand
GCAAGGGAAAGATGAAAAGGACTTTGAAAAAAGAGTCAAAGAGTGCTCGAAATTGTCGGGAGGGAAGCGAATGGGGGCCGGCGATGCACCCCGATCGTATGCAGAAAGGCGAGAGCCGGTCCTCCGATCGGCTCGGGGCGCGGACCAACGCGGATTGGGGCGACGGCCAAAGCCCGGGCAGTAGATATGCCTGGGGAACGTCGTCGCCTCGATCGTGGCACGGCAGCGCGTGCCTTCAGCGTGCTTCGGCATTTGCGTGCTCCCGGTGCTGGCCTGCGGGCTCCCAATTCAACTCGTCTTAAAACACGGACCAAGGAGTTTGACATATGTGCGAGTCAACGGGTGCGTAAACCCGCAAGGCGCAAGGAAGCTGATTGGCGGGATCCCCCCCGGGGGGTGCACCGCCGACCAACCTTGATCTTCTGAGAAGGGTTCAAGGGCGAGCATACCTATCGGGACCTGAAAGATGGTGAACTATGTGTGAGCAGGGTGAAGCCAGAGGAAACTATGGTAAAGGCCCGCAGCGATACTGACGTGCAAATCATTCGTCTGACTTGGGTATTTTCACGTCCCAACCCGACCTATAGAGGCTAGACTAGGGTGTGAGCTAATCATTATCGTTATTTTACGTCCTTAACTGTTTTACTATGATTAATGCTTAACGTTAGCCTAGAACTCCAAAAGTTTTTTCGAAAAATCGGCAGGATAACGGCAGTATTTAAGACCTTTCAGTTGACCTAATTTCTAAACGCTTCTATTATTCCAATCATTAATCCAATTCTATTAAGGACTCCTATTTTGTCATCAACTGATATGCCTACTAGTCTATCTTGAAAGTCTCGTTTGGTTAATAAGCCTAACATGATAACTATGTCCCGTTTATTTGTCAATTTCCTATCATGCAAGTACCTATTATCTTTTAGTTTACAAATGAGCACCTAAGTGAAATTAGATAGAATTAACTTAGTTGATTGTTCATCTAGTTGTTTAAATGCCTATGGTAACTACTAATTAAGAAAACGAAAGCAAACGACCAAATAAAGAGTTTGTCCGGTTATAGATAGTACAATCCAAAAGTAGACCCAAATTACAACGGGGTCAATTACATCAACAAGCAACATAAGAAATAGTCTTCAAGCAACATATCGTTCACAAAATGGCCATAGTCAAGTAAGGCATATAGGACAAGCAATCATTCCAAGGAATCATCATTAGGCACGTCGTCCTCGGGTACCTGTTCCTGGTCTTCTTCACCTGAGATGATAAAAGAGGGTGAGTCCTTATGAACTCATCGAGGGGGAACGAGAAATAAGTTTTGAAACTCATTTTTCGGTTCAACTTATAAAAACCCTTTTCAAGCATGACATATGTCACAAGTAAGTACATAATGTAATATAACAGTAAAAGAACACAATTACCCGTCTTTCCTCCACGAGGTCCCCTAGGAACCAAGCGAGAGTACTTATACACATAGTAAAAAAGATTAGATGAGCTTTTGCTCTCAATTCATTTCCAGGATCAGTTGTTGCGGCCGACTTCAAATCATCCCCTTATCACGCCAAATGGGTGTACTCCGGATGTACCCCAAAATCCTACGACCCAACTCTCCGAGGAAGTCTAGCCCCCAAGCGAGAGAGGGAATTGGACAATGGTAGTCACGGTTGCACCGACAAGCCCTATGCCGCCCGGTGTGCGTGAAAGCTACCACGCCAGAATGAAAGGTTGTAACCTTGTATGCAATGCAAATTTATGACATTTACTATATCACATTAGGAGGACAACAAAGTAGGTTACCTCCGAGCAGTCATAAGATTGCACATTCACAAGTAAACAAGCGAGGCATGATATGACAAGTAATTTCACTTGGAAAGCACATGGAGTTATATGAACATTAAACGGGCAGCCATGTAACGCATGTAAATCAAGTCATATAACTCATTTCAAAGTTCACGTAATCAAATAATAAAATTATCCAACATACAACGACATTTACGAGGGACCGGGTGCAAGAAAGACCTACTTGTCAACACGTAATCATCAAAATCATGTTTAGGGCTATGAGGGAAACTACGGGCAGCCTACTAATTATATAATCAAACACGATATCCATAGGATCAACACTTAGTGATTTTACCTAGTCACTAGGGTTTCAATTCGTGCTTACCCGTGCGATTAAGCCTCAAGTCATCTCGTAATTAAACTCAAGCCATGCATTGATTAATTCAAACACCCTCAAGTATTCAAAACAGTCCACATAATATCCAAATGTCACAATCCCAAGCATTTAATACAACAGGAGAAGCTACAATAATTTTTCTAAGCATATCAATAGGTGAAACCCTCACTGCAATGGACTGTTTTCTCACAATCATTGAGACAAGCAAACAAACTCCAATTCCAGTGAACAAGATGTCAAATTAAATCTTAAGGAGTGAACTAAATTCATAAACAAACCTCGCATCATTTGGAGTTCGGGTTCAAGAGTTATAGCCAAAACCGTGAGACTGCGCAAAACTGTCAAGATTTGTACACATTTCAATACTTGTCATTTTTTAGGGCCTTAGGGTCAGATTTAGCCTTAGTCTATTTCTGACAAAAATGTCGAGAACTGAAAATTATAGCAACCTAACAAATTTAATACATTTTCAA
This sequence comes from Ehretia macrophylla, assembly GCA_037974665.1. Lineage (NCBI taxonomy): Eukaryota > Viridiplantae > Streptophyta > Magnoliopsida > Boraginales > Ehretiaceae > Ehretia > Ehretia macrophylla. The sequence goes on along the minus strand of CM075772.1, from coordinate 59,756,539 downwards.
TATCGTTTACTAGGCCAAAATGGTTTTGCTCTACAAGGTCAGTGAACTGCCAAAAACCTACTCTATTTTCCCAGATTTTCCAGATTTCGACACATTTTGATATTTTGCCATTTTAGGGGTCTTAGAGTCAGAATTGGCCTTGGCCTATTTCTAAAAAACATTCTCAGAACTGGCAAAACTAGTCACTTACCAATTTTCATGCATTTCCAACATCATTTCCCTGGCCAAATTTGCTTCGCTCCAACAAGTCAGAAAACTGCTCAGGTTTCGCGATTCGTCCTATCTTCAAGTTCTAGCCAAATATCTTGCCATGCATGGTTACAAAAGCTCAAGTGCACACATACATCACAAGTACAGAGGTAAATATAGACATATGAAGGATTGCATGTGGTTTTTGAAAGCTTTTTAAAAAGGATTAACCCTCACCTCTTGAAGATTTAGCAAATGAGCACAAATGCTCTTCAAAATGCATAAAGGGAGCTTCTTCCTTGCTTGGACTTCCATGGACGAGCTTGGGAGAGATCTTGAGAGCATGCTTGAGGTCTTGGAAGGTCAAGAGGCAGCCATGGTCGAAATAGAGAGAGAATGAGAGCTTGAGAGGGTTTTTGAGTGGAAAAATGAAGTTTTAGTGTGTGTGTGTGTGTGTATGTGTGTGTGTGCTTGGGTTTCCTTCTAAAGTTGCTGAATATTGTGCCTAGGAAATGTAGTGTGTAAGGAATAAGTGCATGAGCATGTTGGAGGCTTAGGAGTTAGCAAAAAGGGCATAGAACTTAGGAAAAGTTATGACATGGTGTAAGAGAACGTTGGGTATAATAGAATATTTTATAGTTAGTGGGATTTGTAGAGAATTTGAATTAGGAATATAATATTGGTTAGTGGATTGTGTAGGATTATTTTAGTGTCTTGTGTCTTGTGCTTTGTGCAGGAATCTTTATTGATTAGCGTGCAAGCACGCATTTCTAGGTCTAGGGCACGCACTACGAGATAAGGCACGTACTTAAGGTAAATGCACAGATTTTTACGTAAATGCACGCAATTCTGGGTAAGTGCACGCAAACCAATGCAAGGTACGTAATTCAATGCAATACATGTAAATCAAGGTATGGCGCTTAAACCTAGGTTAGGGCACGCAATTCAAGGTTATGGCATATGAAACGAGGAAACGCATACAAATCGAGGTCTCGCACGTAATTCAAGGTCAAGGCACGTATATCTAGGTATGCACGTACATCGAGGATTAGGGCACACAATTCTAGGTCAAGGCACGTATGACGAAGCATGCACGAAAACCAAGATAGGGCACGCAATCAAAGATCAGTCATATAATTTTGGGTCCAAGGTACGGAAATCGAGGTAAGACACGTTATTCGGGGTTGGGCCTCACATTCTCCCCTCCTTAAAAGAATTTCATCTCGAAATTCATTCTTATTTGTTGAGGTCATTTAGACGGATTCCGACCATTGTTATTTTCCAACTCCGGGTTATCCTTTGCTCTGTGACCTCTCTTACCACAACGAATTCACTTCCTAGCTTTCTCCAATCATTTAATTTGGTGTGACCCCTACATTTATAGTTTGTTCCTTTGAACGACTCTATTCCTTCCATTTGATCTTAAGGTCAAGTTCATTAACTAAGGTTAGAATCTCTAAACATAGTAATCAAGGCTATATCGATACTCTAACAATACAACTATAACTTCAAAATCATGACTTATGTCGTGTCAATCTTGCATTCATACCTCAAAAGGAATCTCACAATAATTCCATGATCCTATGGTGACATACGCTAATTTCAAGATAATAGGTCTATATCCGATTTACATATCCTATCTACTAGCTTCAAAACTATTATCACATAGGTCATACACATGTTATGAATTATTTCCACAATACGACCCTATTTTCAGGAAGAACTCACCAAACAAACTAATCCATCTCAAGTCGTCATCTATCGATAGTATCATAGTCCCTATCTCGTAGGTACATTAGATTAGCAAATCTTCTAATGACAAGTCTCTCGGTTACAGGCTCCTATTCACTAACATCCTTTCCCAGCTTCGTTAACCTTCACGCTTGTAATCAAGAAGAAAGACCGTTGAGATTCGTTAAACTCAAACTCTAAGGTTTATTAGGTACCACCAACAAATTGCCATTGAAATTGCATGGGTAAACTAATTATGTCGCACTAGTTCAACTGTTACAAGTAAATTTCATTAGCTTGTGATCCACAATCTATTTCCTTATTCAAATCTCTATTTTCAAGTCTCGAGCCTTCAGAATTTCTTTTAATCTTATCCAAAACTCCTAAGACGAATAGTTTCAACCTCAAATAAATTTCACTCACCTCAATCCAAGGTTATGTCATACTTAAGAAGACAATGGTCCTACTCACTTAGCGACCTAGTCATTCCTTCGAGCACTTAATGCCCGCCAATATATCTTCAACATTAATGTTACTAAGCTGGGTTCATCGCCATGTAAGTGATATCAATGCTCTACTAGGTTACCGGCTGTACAACAACAATCCTAGGACTATAAATGGGTACCGAAATGATCGAGCTCATAAGATACTTACACGAGATAACTTCAAGGTTGTATCAACATAAGAATTATGACCACGAGGCATCCTTCAACATAACCTAATAGAACTTCAAAAGTAATCAACCACTTATTTAACTATCACTACAAGATTCACCCTCTATTCAACGACCACAATTCGAAGTCTACCAACCGCTAGTTTCTAGAAGTAAAACGGTGCACATAGATACGGTTGTCTAATAGCAGTCTCTCGGGTCATTATGACTCTAATTCATCTCTATCTTAACTATATGAAATCTTACTCTTCTCATTTACATGTTCAACTAGCTAAGAGCATCAAGACTCATCGACCTTAGGTCCTAAGGTTTACCATGAATCATCGTGCATACTCACTATTAGCTATTTAGGATTACTAATCGTACCCTAATGACTCCACTTGCAGCTGGATGCTTTAATCTCACTTCCATGGTTTATATACTAGGTCCATTGGTATTACTTAGGGATATATGCTTCTTAACATCCTCTACGGTATCCAAATAACGAGTGTATAGAATGATTTACTTTGCATAATCACAACTAAATCCGAGGGCACTAAACTGATACCATGCTTCTTAATATCACCAATATCCAACTTAGGGCCTTCAGCAACGTTAGTCATCTAATGCAAAATTCAACACCTTACACTTCTATTTGACCTAACATTTTAGGTATAGTCTTCTGAACACAAGTTCTAGCTACGTGAATTCCTTGATTCCAATATCTCTGTATCTTGTTATACTAAGGAATCATCAACCTTGTTAAATTCGGCCTCCAGAGTTGTCTACATGTCTTGAGGTTATCCATTGTTAAGTCACTCAAATACACTATCCATGTCTTAATAATCTAACCCCTAAAAATAAACTATTGTCAACTTCCACGAATTCACCCCTTAATTTCTAGATCGCGGTCTTACCATTTAGTGAACTTAGAACTCGCTAGTATACACCATATCGGATTCTCCAATGCTTCATTCCAATCAAGTAAAGATTCAATCGTATAAATAGTCATTATACCAATTTAAGATATAAGAATTTGATTCAAGAGCAACCCCTAAGTCAAACTTCCATTATAAGCATATGAATACACATATTCTACTCTACTTGTCCAATAGTATACTCTTATATCTTGAGGAAAGTTGTATGTCATTAACCTTTATGCTTGAACCACAATTAGAAGAACGATTTAACGGAATCAAGAACTTCATAGCTATAAGATTGATAACTCAATCACAGGTATAGGTATTCCAAAGATAAGGAGATAACTTACCTCAACAATTATATCTGTGCTACACATTTTATATATGCATATCCGATAATACATATGATCCATCGAGTACCTGTGAAGATGCCAAAAATCTCTAACCGAGACTTTTCGTTCTTCCTGCATAATTTCACTTCCCTAAAAGTCCTAATCCCAACTATCTATGTTTATAAACAGTCAATCATGGTTATATAACATGCACATGTATCAAGGAGTATAAAAGCATGCATGCATTATTGAGGGCACTAACGTGTCAGTGTGCATGACATAAAGTACATATGGTCCACAAAGGCACATGATATTCAATGCACAAAGCAATTAAAGCACATTAACACACATTAACACATATAACAAGACATTAAAATTACTTTAGGGCTTCTACCCATGGTCCGAGAGTTGAACCCGACTAACGCCTAGTTAGTAAACTAAGCTCTGATACCATTCTTCTAAAGGTGTCACGCCCCAACCCGACCTATGGAGGCTAGACTAGGGTGTGAGCTAATCATTATCGTTATTTTACGTCCCTAACTCTTTCACTATGATTAATGCTTAACGTTAGCCTAGAACTCCAAAAGTTTTTCCGAAAAATCGGCAGCATAACGGCAGTATTTAAGACCTTTTAGTTGACCTAATATCTAAACGCTTCAATTATTCCAATCATTAATCCAATTCCATTAAGGACTCCTATTTTGTCATCAACTGATATACCTACTAGTCTATCTTGAAAGTCTCATTTGGTTAATAAGCCTAATATGATAACTATGTCCTGTTTATTTGTCAATTTCCTATCATGCAAGTACCTATTATCTTTTAGTTTACAAATGAGCACCTAAGTGAAATTAGATAGAATTAACTTAGTTGATTGTTCATCTAGTGGTTTAAATGCCTAAGGTAACTACTAATAAAGAAAATGAAAGCAAACAACCAAATAAAGAGTTTGTCCGGTTATAGATAGTACAATCCAAAAGTAGACCCAAATTACAATGGGGTCAATTACATCAACAAGCAATATAAGAAATAGTCTTCAAGCAACATATCGTTCACAAAATGACTGTAGTCAAGTAAGGCACATAGGACAAGCAATCATTCCAAGGAATCATCATTAGGCACGTCGTCCTCGGGTACCTGTTCCTGGTCTTCTTCACCTGAGATGATAAAAGAGGGTGTGTCCTTATGAACTCAGCGAGGGGGAACGAGAAATAAGTTTTGAAACTCATTTTCCGGTTCAACTTATAAAAACCCTTTGCAAGCATGACATATGTCACAAGTAAGTACTTAATGTAATATAACAGTAAAAGAACACAATTACCCGTCTTTCCTCCACGAGGTCCTCTAGGAACCAAGCGAGAGTACTTATACACATAGTGAAAAGGATACGGTGAGCTTTTGCTCTCAGTTCATTTCCAGGATCAGTTGTTGCGGCCGACTTCAAATCATCCCCTTATCACGCCAAATGGGTGTACTCCGGATGTACCCCGAAATCCTCCGACCCAACTCTCCGAGGAAGTCTAGCCCCCAAGCGAGAGAGGGAATTGGACAATTGTAGTCACGGTTGCACCGACAAGCCCGATGCCGCCCGTTGTGCGTGAACGCTACCACGCCAGAATGAAAGGTTGCAACCTTGTATGCAATGCACATTTATGACATTTAATATATCACATTAGGAGGACAACAAAGTAGGTTGCCTCCGAGCAGTCATAAGATTGCACATTGACAAGTAAACAAGTAAGGCACAATATGACAAGTAATTTCACTTGAAAAGCACATGGAGTTATATGAACATTAAACGGGCAGCCATGTAACGCATGTAAATCAAGTCATATAACTCATTTCAAAGTTCACGTAATCAAATAATAAGATTATCCAACATCCAACGACATTTACGAGGGACCGGGTGCAAAAAAGACCTACTTGTCAACACGTAATCATCAAAATCATGTTTAGGGCTATGAGGGCAACTACGGGCAGCCTACTAATTACATAATCAAACACGATATCCATAGGATCAACACTTAGTGAGTTTACCTAGTGACTAGGGTTTCAATTTGTGCTTACCCGTGCGATTAAGCCCCAAGTCATCTCGTAATTAAACTCAAGCCATGCATTGATTAATTCAAACACCCTCAAGTATTCAAAACAGTCCACACAACATCCAAATGCCACAATCCCAAGCATTTAATACAACAAGTGAAGCTACAATAATTTTTCTAAGCATATCAATAGGTGAAACCCTCACTACAATGGACTGTATTCTCACAATCATTGAGACAAGAAAACAAACTCCAATTCTAGTGAACAAGATTTCAAATTAAAGCTTAAGGAGTGAACTAAATTCAGAAACAAATCTCGCATCATTTGGAGTTCGGGTTTAAGAGTTATAGCCAAAACCGTGAGACTGCACAAAACTGTCCAGATTTGTACATATTTCAATACTTGTCATTTTTTAGGGCCTTAGCGTCAGATTTAGCCTTAGTCTATTTCTGACAAAAATGTCGAGAACTGAAAATTCTAGCAACCTACCAAATTTAATACATTTTCAATATCGTTTACTAGGCCAAAATGGTTTTGCTCTACGAGGTCAGTGAACTGCCAAAAATCTGCTCTATTTTCCCAGATTTTCCAGATTTCGACACATTTTGATATTTTGCCATTTTAGGGGTCTTAGAGTCAGAATTGCCTTGGCCTATTTGTATGAAAAATGCTCAGAACTGGCAAAACTAGTCACCTACCAATTTTCACGTATTTTCAACATCATTTACCTGGCCAAATTTGCTTCGCTCCAACAAGTCAGAAAACTGCTCAGATTTCACGATTCGTCCTATCTTCAAGTTCTAGCCAAATATCTTGCCATGCATGGTTACAAAATCTCAAGTGCACACATATATCACAAGTACAGAGGTAAATATAGACATATGAAGGCTTGCATGTGGTTTTTGAAAGCTTTTTAAAAAGGATTAACCCTCACCTCTTGAAGATTTAGCGAATGAGCACAAATGCTCTTCAAAATGCATAAAGGGAGCTTCTTCCTTGCTTGGGCTGCCATGGACGAGCTTGGGAGAGATCTTGAGAGCATGCTTGAGGTCTTGGAAGGTCAAGAGGAAGCCATGGTCGAAATAGAGAGAGAATGAGAGCTTGAGAGGGTTTTTGAGTGGAAAAATGAAGTTTTAGTGTGTGTGTGTGTGTGTGTGTGTGTGCTTGGTTTTGCAGAATTTTTTTGTGTCAAATTCCTTCTAAAGTTGCTGAATATTGTGCCTAGGAAATGTAGTGTGTAAGGAATAAGTGCATGAGCATGTTGGAGGCTTAGGAGTTAACAAAAAGGGCATAGAACTTTGGAAAAGTTATGACATGGTATAAGAGAATGTTGGGTAGAATAGAATATTTTATAATTAGTGGGATTTGTAGAGAATTTGAATTAGGAATATAATATTGGTTAGTGGATTGTGAAGGATTATTTTAGTGTCTTGTGCTTTGTGCAGGAATCTTTATTGGTTAGCGTGCAAGAACGCATTCTTAGGTCTAGGGCACACACTACGAGGTAAGGCACGCACTTAAGGTAAATGCACAGATTTTTACGTAAATACACGCAATTCTGGGTAAGTGCACGCAAACCAATACAATGTACGTAATTCAATGCAATGCACGTAAATCAAGGTATGGCACTTAAACCTAGGTTAGGGCATGCAATTCAAGGTTATGGCATATGAAACGAGGAAATGCACACAAATCAAGGTCTCGCACGTAATTCAAGGTCAAGGCACGTATATCTAGGTATGCACGTACATCAAGGATTAGGCACACAATTCTAGGTCAAGGCACGTATGACGAAGCATGCACGAAAACCAAGACAGGGCACGCAATCGAAGATCAGTCATATAATTTTGGGTCCAAGGTGCGCATCTCGAGGTAAGACACGTTATTCGGGGTTGGGCCTCACAGGTATAGGGGCGAAAGACTAATCAAACCATCTAGTAGCTGGTTCCCTCCGAAGTTTCCCTCAGGATAGTTGGGGCTCGCGTGCGAGTTCTATCGGGTAAAGCCAATGATTAGAGGCATCGGGGGCGCAACGCCCTCGACCTATTCTCAAACTTTAAATAGGTAGGACGGCGCAGTTGCTTCGTTAAGCCACGCCACGGAATCAAGAGCTCCAAGTGGGCCATTTTGGTAAGTAGAATTGGCGATGCCGGATGAACCGGAAGTTGGGTTACGGTGCCCAACTGCGCGTTAACCTAGATCCCACAAAGGGTGTTGGTCGATTAAGATAGCAAGACGGTAGTCATGGAAGTCGAAATTCGCTAAGGAGTGTGTAATAACTCACCTGCCAAATCAACTAGCCCCGAAAATGGATGGCGCTTAAGCGCGCGACCTATACCCGGCCGTCGGGGCAAGTGCCAGGCCCTGATGAGTAGGAGGGCGTGGCGGTCGCCGCAAAACCCAAGGCGCGAGCCCGGGCGGAGCGGCCGTCGGTGCAGATCTTGGTGGTAGTAGCAAATATTCAAATGAGAACTTTGAAGGGCGAAGAGGGGAAAGGTTCCATGTGAACGGCACTTGCACATGGGTTAGTCAATCCTAAGGGTCGGGGGAAGCTCGACAGATAACGCGTTCCGTGCGTGCACAGAAACAGAATCGGGTTAAAATTCCTGAATCGGGATGTGGCGGTTGACGGCTATGTTAGGGAGTATGGAGACGTCGGCGGGGGCCTCGGGAAGAGTTATCTTTTATGTTTAACAGCCTGCCCACCCTGGAAACGGCTCAGCCGGAGGTAGGGTCCAGTGGCTAGAAGAGCACCACATGTCGCTCGGTGTCCGGTGCGCCCCCAGCAGCCCTTGAAAATCAGGAGGACCTAGTGCCGTCCATGCCCGGTCGTACTCATAACCGCATCTATCACGCCCCAACCTGACCTATAGAGGTTAGACAAGGGTGTGATCTAAACATTCAAGTCATTTCACGTACTTAATCGTTAATGAAGGTTTAATACTTAACGTTTAGCCTAAACTCCACAAATTCTCTGGAAAACCGGCAGCATAACGGCTGTAATTAGGCTCTTTAGTTTGACCTAACTCTCTAAACGCCTCAAAATTTCCAATCTCAATTTCATTTCCAACTAAGATTACTATTTATCACCAGTTGAAACGCCAACTAGTTATCTCGAAGTCTCGTTTGATTAACAACCTAGCATGATAACTCTGTCTCGTTTATTTGTTAATCCTCATTACAAAAGTACCTGTTGATCTTAGCCTATCAATGAGTACCTTCTTAAGATTGGATAGATTCATTTTACTTAATCCTTTACCTGATACTTCATAAGCCTGTGATAGATACTAACCAGTAGCGATAGCAAAAACGACCATAAGAGTGTCTAACTAGTTATGATCAGTACAAGCCAAAATTAGACCCCAAATTACAACGGGGGTCATTTACAATACAACAACAAGCAACATAAGAAATAGTCTTCAAGCAATATATCGTTCACAAAATGGCCATAGTCAAGTAAGGCACGTAGGGCAAGTAATCATTCCAAGGAATCATCAAAAGGCACGTTGTCCTCGGGTACCTGTTCCTGGTCTTCTTCACTTGAGATGATAAAAGAGGGTGAGTCCTTATGAACTCAGCGAGGGGGAACGAGAAATAAGTTTTGAAACTCTTTATTTTTGTGTTCAACTTATGAAAACCTTTTTTTGCAAGCATGACATATATCACAGGTAAGTTCATAATGTAATATAAGAGTAAAAGAACACAATTGCCCGTCTTTCCTCCCTGAGGTCCTCTAAGAACCAAGCGAGAGTACTTATACACATAGTGAAAAGGATACGGTGAGCTTTTGCTCTCAGTTCATTTCTAGTGTCAGTTGTTGCGGCCGACTTCAAATCATCCACTTATCACGCCAAATGGGTGTACTCCGGATGTACCCCGAAATCCTATGACCCAACTCTCCGAGGAAGTCTAGCCTCCAAGCGAGAGAGAGAATTGGACAATGGTAGTCACGGTTGCACCGGCAAGCCCGATGCCGCCCGGTGTGCGTGAAACGCTACCACGCCAGAATGAAAGGTTGCAACCTTGTATGCAATGCACATTTATGACATTTAATATATCACATTAGGAGGACAATAAAGTAGGTCGCCTCCGAGCAGTCATAAGATTGCACATTGACAAGTAAACAAGCGAGGCACGATATGACAGGCAATTTCACTTGTAAGGCACATGGAGTTACATGAATATTAAACGGGCAGCCATGTAACACATGTACATCAAGTCATATAACGCATGTGAATCAAGTAATATAACTCATTTCGAAGTTCACGTAATCAAATAATAAGGTCATACAACATGTAATGACGTTTACGTTGGACTGGGTGCAAGAAAGGTCTACTTGTCAATATGTAAAAATTGTGTGGCCCGACCTCGATTTGCATGCGATACCTCATTTCGTGTGCCCTAACCTAGATTTGCATGCCTTGACCTAGGTTTAAGAGTCGTGTTTCGTTTCGTGTGCCTTGCATTGAATTATGTGCATTCATTTAGGGTTGAGTGCATTTACTTGGGAAACGTGCATTCGTCTCGTAGTTCGTACCTTATCTCGTAGTGCATGCCCTAAACCTAGGAAAGTATGCCCGCACGCTAATCAAGAAGGCATCTTACACGAAGCACTAAATCATTATATAATCCTACAAACTCCACTAACTAATATTAAAATGCTAATTCAACTCACTAGAAGACGAAATTGCACCAAAAGCTAAGCATTCTTTATTCTTTATTCCTTATTCTTTTTCACATCCCAAACACACAATATTATATTGCTCAACCAAGAAAAAAATTCAGAATCTTGCACAAGCTTGGCCGACCACATGGAGCATTTAAACAAGCATTACAATTTCAAAAATTATACCTAGACATTCTATGACAAGCTCATGACACAAAGCATAAAAAAATGACTCAAAACCCTACCCAATGCACCATATTCTCGACACAATCAAATGCCCATGCTAGGATGATTCAAATTATGCTCCTTGAAGACACAAATTCAGAATTTTCAAGGCCCTAGGCTGACACAAGCATCAAACCTTTCAAAGCTTTCATTCTTTCTCACATTCTCTCATTTTCTCTCACTCTCTCATTTCTTCTCTCTCTCTCTCGGCCTTGGCTGAAATTCTACTCTCCATAGCTTGAGTTCATCATTCTAAGGTTCATCAAGACATGCAAGCTACTTAGGAGCTCGACCAAGCAAATCTAGGAGCAAAGAAACACACATGCAAGCTTATAGAACCTTCATTTTGGCTTAGGTAAGTTTCATAGCTCCTATTTCGTTTTCTTTTTGTTCTAGCCACTTACAGATACTAAGAACGTGGTTACTAAGCTAGTAATTAGAGAATTTCAAGTTGTCTCTCGGCTAAGCAAGGAGAAAAGACTACCTTGTGCTTCATCAAGAGCTTGTGCATCTTCATTGTTGTCTCGCTAAGGTGAGGGCTAAAACTTCTTTGAAAAGCTTTCAAAAACCACATGCATGCCTTTAAATGTCTATTTTTACCTCTGTACTTGTGATATATGTTTGTACATGAGCTTTTGTAAACATGCATGGCAAGATATTTGATTAGAATGTGAAGATAGGTGAAATCGCGTATTTGGCAGCTTCCTATTCTGTTGAAGTGAAGTGAATTTGACCAGGTAAATGATGTTTAAAATGCATGAAAATTGGTAGGTGACTAGTTTCACCAGTTATGAAAATTTTTCATAGAAATAGGCCAAAGCTAATTTTGACTCTAAGGTCCCCAAAATGGCAAAACATCTAAAGGTGTCCAAATTTGGAAATTTTGGGAAAATGAAGCAGGTTTTGGCACTGTCCTTGTAGAACGAACCAGTTTTGACTTAGTAAATGATATCTAAAATGCATGAAATTTGGTATGCTGATATATTTTTCAGTTCTGGACATTTTTGTGAGAAATAGACTAAGGCTACATCTGACCCTAAGGTCCTAAAAAACGACAAGTATTGAAATATGTACAAATCTGGACAGTTTTGCGTAGTCGCACGGTTTTGGCTATAACTCTTGAACCCGAACTCCAAATGATGCGAGGTTTATTTCTGAATTTAGTTCACTCCTTAAGTTTTAATTTGAAGTCGGCCGCAACAACTGATACTAGAAGTTTGCTTGTCTCAATGATTGTGAGAAAACAGTCCATTGCAGTGAGGTTCTCATCTAGTGATATGCCTTGAAAATTATGGTAACTTCTCTTGTTATATTAAATGCTTGGGATTGTGGCACTTGGATGTTGTGTGGACTGTTGTGTATGCTGGAGGGTGTTTTAATTAATCGATGCATGGCTTGAGTTTAATTACGGGACAACTTGGGGCTTAATCGCATGGGTAAGCATGAATTGAAACCCTAGGGACTAGGAAAACTCGCTAAGTGTTGATCCTATGGATATCGTGTTTAATTATATGATTAGTAGGCTGCCCGTAGTTTCCCTTATGACCCTAAATGTGATTCCGATGATTACGTATTGACAAGTAGACCTTTCTTGCACCCGGTCCCACGTAAACGTCGTTGCATGTTATATGACTTGATTTACATGCATTACATGGCTGCCCGTTTAATATTCATATGACTCCATGTGCTTTACAAGTGAAATTACCTGTCATATCATGCCTCGCGTGTTTACTTGTAAATGTGCAATCTTATGACTGCTCGGAGGCAACCTACTTTGTTGTCCTCCTAATGTGATATATTATATGTCATAAATGTGCATTGCATACAAGGTTGCAACCTTTCATTCTGGCGTGGTAGCATTCACGCACACTGGGCGGCATCGAGCTTGTCGGTGCAACCGTGACTACCATTGTCCAATTTTCTCTCTCGCTTGGGGGCTAGACTTCCTCGGAGAGTTGGGTCGTAGGATTTCGGGGTACATCCGGAGTACATCCATTTGGCATGATAAGTGGATGATTTGAAGTCAGCCGCAACAACTGATACTGGAAGTAAACTGAGAGCAAAAGCTCACCGTATCCTTTTCACTATGTGTATAAGCACTCTCACTTGGTTCCTAGAGGACCTCAGGGAGGAAAGACGGGTAATTGTGTTCTTTTACTCTTATATTACATTATGTACTTACTTGTGATATATGTCATGCTTGCAAAAAGAGTTTTCATAAGTTGAACCGGAAAAAGTGTTTCAAACTAATTTCTCGTTCCCCCTTGCTGAGTTCATAAGAACTCACCATCTTTTAACATCTCAGGTGAAGAAGACCAGGAACAGGTACCCGAGGACAACGTGCCTAACGATGATTCCTTGGAATGATTGCTTGCCCTACGTGCCTTACTTGACTATGGACATTTTGTGAACGATATGTTGCTTGAAGACTATTTCTTATTTTGCTTGTTGTTGTATTGTAAATGACCCCTGTTGTAATTTGGGGTCTAATTTTGGCTTGTACTGATCATAACTAGTTAGACACTCTTATGGTCGTTTTGCTATCGCTATTGGTTAGTATCTATCACAGGCTTATGAAGTATCAGGTAAAGGATTAAGTAAAATGAATCTATCCAATCTTAAGCAGATATTCATTGATAGGCTAAGATCAACAGGTACTTTTGTAACAAGGATTAACAAACAAACGAGACAGAGTTATCAGGCTAGGTTATTAATCAAACGAGACTTCGAGATAACTAGTAGGCGTTTCAACTGGTGATAAATAGTAACCTTAGTTGGAAATGAAATTGGGATTGAAGTTTTGAGGCCTTCAGAAAATTAGGTCAAACTAAAGAGCCCAATTACAGCCGTTATGCTGCCGATTTTCCAGAGAATTTGTGGTGTTTAGGCTAAAACGTTAAGTGTTAAACCTTTATGAACGATTAGGTACGTGAAATGACTTGAATGTTTAGATCACACCCTAGTTAACCTCTATAGGTCGGGTTGGGGCGTGACAAAAATAGACATTTAAAGGCATGCATGTGGTTTTTGAAAGCTTTTCAAAGGAGTTTTAGCCCTCACCTTAGCAAGACAACAATGAAGATGCACAAAGCTCTTGATGAAGCACAAGGTTGTCTTTTCTCCTTGCTTAGCCAAGAGATAACTTGATATTCTCTAATTCCTAGCTTAGTTACCAAGTTCTTAGTATGTGCATGTGGCTAGAACAAAAAGAAAATGAAAGAGAAGCTATCAACATACCTAAGGGCCGAATGAATGTGCTATGAGCTTGCATGCATGTTTCTTGGCTTCTAGCTTGCTTGGTCGAGTTCCTTAGTGGCTTGAATGCCTTGATGAATCTTAGGATGATAAGCTTAAGCTATGGAGTGTAGAATTGCAGCTAAGGCCGAGAGAGATAGAGGAAATGAGAGAGTGAATGAGAGAAAGAGAGAATGTGAGAAAGAATGAAAAGCTTGAGGAATTTTGATGCATATGTCGGCCTTGTGCTTGCAAATTTCAGAATTTGTGTCTTCAAGAGCATAATTTGAATTGTCTAGCATGGGCAATTGAGTATGTCGAGATTGGTGGAGCTTTGGGTAGAGTTTTGAGTCATTTTTTTATGCTTTGTGTCATGAGCTTGTCATAGAATGTCTAGGTTTAATTTTGTATTATGCAAGGCATGCACAAAGTCCTTCTCATGGCCGGCCAAGGCTAGCTTAAATCTGATTTTTTTGTCTTGTTTGAGCATTATTTAATTGAGTGCTTGGAATATGCAAAAGAATAAAGAATAAGAATGTCTAGCTTTTGGTGCAATTTCGTTTTCTAGTGAGTTGAATTAGCATTTTAATATTAGTTAGTGGAGTTTGTAGGATTAATTAATGATATAGTGCTTCGTGTAAGATGCTTTCTTGATTAGCGTGTAGGCATGCTTTCTTAGGTCTAGGGCACGCACTACGAGGTAAGGCACGAACTACGAGACAAATGCACGTTTCTCAAGTAAATGCATGCAACCCTAAATGTATGCAAGTAATTCAATGCAAGGCACACAAAACGAAACACGACTCTTAAACCTAGGTCAAGGCACATTATGTTCTTTTACTCTTATATTACATTATATACTTACTTGTGATATATGTCATGCTTGCAAAAAGAGTTTTCATAAGTTGAACTAGAAAAAAAGTTTCAAACTTATTTCTCGTTCCCTCTCGCTGAGTTCATAAGGACTCACCCTCTTTTATCATCTCAGGTGAAGAAGACCAAGAACAGGTACCCGAGGACAACGTGCCTAACGATGATTCCTTGGAATAATTGCTTGCCCTACGTGCCTTACTTGACTATGGCCATTTTGTGAACGATATGTTGCTTGAAGACTATTTCTTATTTTGCTTGTTGTTGTATTGTAAATGACCCCCGTTATAATTTGGGGTCTAATTTTGGCTTGTACTGATCATAACTAGTTAGACACTCTTATGGTCATTTTGCTGTCACTATTGGTTAGTATCTATCACAGGCTTATGAAGTATCAAGTAAAGGATTAAGTAAAATGAATCTATCCAATCTTAAGTAGGTACTCATTGATAGGCTAAGATCAACAGGTACTTTTGTAACAAGGATTAACAAACAAACGAGACAGAGTTATCAGGCTAGGTTATTAATCAAACGAGACTTCGAGATAACTAGTAGGCATTTCAACTGGTGATAAATAGTAACCTTAGTTGGAAATGAAATTGGGATTGAAGTTTTGAGGCCTTTAGAAAATTAGGTCAAACTAAAGAGCCCAATTACAACTGTTATGCTGCCGATTTTCCGGAGAATTTGTGGAGTTTAGGCTAAAACGTTAAGTGTTAAACCTTCATGAACGATTAGGTACGTGAAATGACTTGAATGTTTAGATCACACCCTAGTCTAACCTCTATAGGTCAGGTTGGGGCGTGACACCTTATCTTAATGGTCTCAGAGCTTAGATTGCTTAAGCTGGGTTTAACTCTCGGACCATGGGTAGAAGCCCTAAGGTAATTAGGATGACTTGTTTATGTGTGATAATGTTAATTGTGCCTTCTATGTTCTATGTGCTTATGTGATTAACATGTCTTAATTGTTTCTAGAATTGTGTATCTATATTATGTTGCATATCTTATGCATTAAATTCTTGATTGTTGTATTCCAATAAATTGTGCATAATAATCTGTGCCTATAGATGGCTGGCCCTAGTACCCGCACTACTAATAGGAGCGGGGAGTCCCAAGAGATCGAAGATGCTTATCAAACTAATCCTGGCATGGCTATGTTTAACATGATGGCGAATGCCATGGATCGCGTGTCACGAGTGATGGAATGTCAAGATGCACGTGAAGCAAACAACAACAACAGGAATGACGGTAACCATGGGAGAAATAGCAGAATGCGGGAGTTCCTTGACTTTCGCCCATCCAAATTCCACAGGGAAGTTGATGATGAAAAAGCAGAGGCTTGGCTGTCTGAGATCGAGAGGATTTCAGGCCACTTGACTATACTGATGAAGAAAAGGTGGAGTTCACTGTGTTTCTGTTGCACGGGGATACTGAGCATTGGTGGCATACTGTGGAGGCACTTTGGGAAACTGATCATACACCTCGCTTATGGGGTAATTTCGTTAAGACATTCAAGGAGAAGTACGTACCTGCAGTTTCCAGGCAGAGGTGGATTGAGGAATTCAAGCACTTGAACAAGGGTAACATGACGGTGGCCCAGTACGAGGCTCGTTTTGACCAACTGTCCCGTTATGCTCAATACATGGTCAGTACCCCTGAGGCGAAGATGTGGAAATTTACGAATGGATTGAGGCCAGAAATTCAGGACCAGTTGGCTTCGCATGACTTTACCACCTATTCTGCTCTTCTTGTGACTGCCTCCCGAGTTGAGAAGAGAAAACTTGATAGAGCCGGTTCGAGCCAGCCGAACAAGAAACCATATCAGCCTCCAAGTCAACAGAGGAAATTCCAGAGCCAGAGTCCCAGTCAGGGCCAGAGCCAGAATAGACCAGTTAGTAACCGTGGCCCGACTAAAGCACCATCAGCCTCTTCTACTTGTGGATCCACATGTAGTTCACCTGCTACTCAGTCTATCAACTATTCTTACTGTGACAAGAAGGGTCATACCGAGGCCCAGTGCTGGAAGAAGTTAGGACGATGTGTGCGGTGTGGCAATAATCAGCATCAGATCAAGGATTGCCCTAAATGGCAAGGAGGACAAAATCAAGTTAAACCAGCTGGTAGAGGCAAGACTCCAGTTCCTAGAGTTCAGGCCCGAGCTTATGCTATTGAGTGCGAGGAGCTTCCAGAGGAGACCGCTGTTGTTGAAGGTACATTCTTGATACTGAATCAACCTGTTAGGGTGCTAATTGATCCAGGTGCTACTCATTCATTTGTTACTTCCTTATGTGTGCAACATGTGAAACTGAGAGTTGTATGTTTGCCTTACAAAGTAGAAGTTGGTACTCCGATGGGTTCTAAACTTGTTACTCGCTCAGCTTGTAAAGCATGTAAAATTCAAATTAAAGATAGGGAATTCTCAGCCAATCTTATTGTATTACCCTTTCAAGACTATGAAGTCATCTTAGGGATGGACTGGTTGGCAAAGCATCATGCCCAACTAGATTTCTGGACGAAGATTGCAACATTTCAGATACCTGGTCAACCAATATTAGAGGTAATGGGTCGAAGAGACTTCACCGGGAGTTCCATCATTTCATCTACGAAAGCAGTGAAGTCCTTGAGAAAAAGATGTAGTGGATACTTAGCTTACCTCATCAACAAGCCGTCGGACAAAGCTAAGTTGGAGGAGGTGCTAGTGATTAAAGATTATGCAGATGTGTTTCCAGAAGAATTGCCCGGTTTACCCCCAAATCGAGAGATCGAGTTCATTATAGAATTACTGGCTGGCACCTAGCCGATATCTAAAGCTCCCTATCGTATGGCACTAGCTGAGCTACAAGAATTGAATGACCAATTGCAAGGATTGTTGAAGAAGGGGTTTGTTCAACCAAGCTCTTCTCTGTGGGGTGCGCTAGTCCTGTTTGTAAAGAAGAAAGACGGAACGTTGAGGCTATGCATCGATTACCAAGGATTGAACCGAGTGGCCGTCAAGAATAAATACCCACTTCCACTGATCGACGAGTTGTTTGATCAACTTCAAGGAGCTAAAGTGTATTCGAAGCTCGATTTGAGGCAAGGGTACTACCAGTTGCAGATCAAAAAGGAGGATATGCCTAAAACAGCTTTCAGGACGAGATATGGGCATTATGAATATGTGGTGATGCCATTTGGGCTAACTAATGCCCCTGCAGCTTTCATGGACTTGATGCACAGGGTGTTTCAACCCTACTTGGACCAATTTGTGGTGATTTTTATTGATGATATTTTGGCATACTCGAAATCCGAGGCTGAGCATGAACAACATCTGCGATTGGTATTGCAGAAACTTCGAGAGCATCGATTGTACGCAAAGTTTAGCAATGCGAATTTTGGTTGTAGCATATTACATTTTTGGGGCACATCATATCCCAAGAGGGAATAGCAGTGGACCCAGCAAAGATAGAAGCGGTGATGTCTTAGAAGAAGCCAGAAAATTTTACGGAGGTTTGGAGTTTTCTTGGTTTAGTCGGCTATTATCGGAGGTTCGTAAAGGATTTCTCAAAGATTGCAGGACCGCTTATAAAGCTCACTCAAAAGAAAACAAAGTTTGTATGAGATGACAAGTGTGAGAACAACTTTCAAGAATTGAAGAAGAGATTGACTACTGCACCTGTTCTTGCATTGCCTGAAGGGAGTCAAGGTTTTGTAATCTATAGCGATGCTTCAAAGGAAGGACTTGGTTGTGTGTTGATGCAAAATGGTAGAGTGATTGCGTATGCTTCTAGGAAACCGAAGCCGTATGAATTGAACTACCCGACACATGATTTGGAGTTAGCGGCTATTGTGTTTGCACTCAAGAAATGGAGGCACTATCTGTGGGGTAACAAGTTCGAGGTGTTTACTGATCACAAGAGCTTGAAATACTTGTTTTCATAAAAAGAGTTGAACATGAGGCAAAGGCGGTGGATGGAGCTTTTGGATGACTATAACTGCACAATCAATTATGTGCCCGGTAAAACAAATGTAGTTGCAGATGCCTTAAGTCGGAAGGCGAGCATGACAAAACTGGAAGTTAAGGTGCAGGAGTTGTTAGAGGAAGCATTTTTGTGGAAACCACAATTGACTCAAAAAGGATTACTATTTACCACTACACAGGGTCAATCGACCTTGTTGTCTGAATTGTGAGAGGCTCAACAGAAGGAACAACAGTGTCAGAAGATTAAAGAAAGCAACACAGATTTCAAATATCATGATGATGGTATTTGGAGGTTTAGGAATCGGATTTGTGTTCCTTGTAAGCCAGAGCTGAAAAAAGAAGATTCTTGAAGAAGTCCATAATTCAAGATACACTATCCACCCCGGCAGAACAAAGATGTACCGGGATTTGAAGCAACACTACTGGTGGAATAACATGAAGAGAGAGATTGCGAAGTTTGTGGCACGGTGTTTGACTTGCTAGAGAGTCAAAGCAGAACATCAACGACCAGCAGGTTTACTTCAGCTCCTGGAGATTCCTCAATGGAAATGGGAACATATAACTATGGACTTTGTCATGGACCTGCCCAGGTCACAAAAGGGTCATGACGTCGTTTGGGTCATAGTGGATAGATTGACTAAGTCAACACACTTCTTACCAATGAACAAGGAAGATAGTCCTGAGAAATTGGGAGATATGTATGTGGCGGATATTGTAAGGTTGCACGGGATGGCTATGAGTATTGTATCAGATAGGGATCCTCGTTTTACTTCCCGATTTTGGAAGAGATTGCAAGAAGCTTTGGGAACGAAGTTGAGTTTCAGCACGGCTTATCACCCTCAAACTTATGGACAATCTGAGAGAACTATTCAGATTCTGGAGGATATGCTGAGGGCGTGTGTTTCAGACTTCGGAAAAGGTTGGGAGAAATATCTGCCTTTAGCATAGTTCGATTAGAATAATAGTTATCAGGCCACTATCGGGATGGCCCCATTTGAGGCATTGTATGGATGTAAGTGTCGATCCCCAATTTACTATGATGAAGTAGGTGAGACGAAGACTTTTGACCCAACCGTTCTACCTAAACTTATGAAGACTGTTGATAATGTCCACCTCATCCGGAAACGGATGCTTACCGCCCAAAGCAGGCAGAAAAGTTACGCAGACCGCCGCAGACGGAGTCTAGAGTTTGAGGTCGGCGAAAAGGTGTTCTAGAAGATATCACCTCGGAGGGGACTGATTAAACAAGGTAAGGGTGGAAAGTTGAGCCCGAGGTTTGTAGGACCATTTGAGATAATTGAGAAGGTTGGCAAATTGGCGTATCGCCTGGAACTACCTCAAAACCTCTCCAATATTCACGACATCTTTCATGTTTCAATGCTACGGAAGTATCACCCTGATCCATCGCATATCTTGGAGCTAGAGCCGTTGCAGCTTCGGGAGAACTTGTCTTATGAAGAGAAGCCCGTTCGGATCATAGACCAGCAAGATCAGGAGTTGCGCAACAAATCTATACTGACGGTAAAAGTGTTATGGGATCACCATGGAGTCGAAGAAGCAATGTGGGAAAGGCGAGACCAGATGGAGCAACAGTATCCAGCTTTATTTCAAAGGTAATATTGAATTTCGGGATGAAATTCCTTTAAGGAAGGGAAGATGTGAGGCCCGACCTCGATTGGCGTGCGATACCTCGTTTCGTATGCCCTAACCTAGATTTGGGTGCCTTGACCTAGGTTTAAGAATCGTGTTTCATTTTGTGTGCCTTGCATTGAATTACGTGCATACATTTAGGGTTGTGTGCATTTACTTGAAAAACGTGCATCCGTCTTGTAGTTTGTGCCTTAGCTCATAGTGCGTGCCCTAAACCTAGAAAAGTGTGCCGTCACGCTAATCAAGAAAAACATCTTACACGAAGCACTAGATCATTAATTAATCCTACAAACTCCACTAACTAATACTAAAATGCTAAGTCAACTCACTAGAAGACGAAATCTCACAAAAAGCTAGACATTCTTATTCTTTCTTCTCACATTGTTAGCTTCCATTTCATTTTCTTTTTGTTCTAGCCACTTGCACATACTAAGAGCATGGTTACTAAGCTAGGAATTAGAGAAATCTCAAGTTGTCTCTTGGCTAAGCAAGGAGAAGAGTCGACCTTGTGCATCATCAAGAGTCCTGTGCATCTTCTTGTTGTCTTGCTAAGGTGAGGGCTAAAACTTCTTTGAAAAGCTTTCAAAAACCACATGCATGCCTTTAAATGTCTATTTTTACCTCTGTACTTGTGATATATGTGTGTACATGAGCTTTTGTAAACATGCATGGCAAGATATTTGGCTAGAATGTGATGATAGATAAAATCGCGTATGGGATAGTCTTCTGTCTTGTTGGTGCGAAGTGATTTTTACCAGGTAAATGATGTTGAAAATGCGTGAAAATTGGTAGGTGACTAGTTTTTCCAGTTCTGAGAATTTTTCATAGAAATAGTTGAAAGCTAATTTTGACCCTAAGATTCCCAAAATGGCAAAACATCGAAATATGTCCAAATCTGGAAAATCTGGGAAAATGAAGCAGGTTTTGGCAGATTCACTGTCCTTGTAGAACGAACCAATTTTGACTTAGTAAATGATATCAAAAATGCATGAAATTTGGTATGATGCTATATTGTTCAGTTGTGGACATTTTTGTCAGAAATAGACTAAGGCTAAATCTGACCCTAAGGTCCTCACAAACGACAAGTATTGAAATGTGTGCAAATCTGGACAGCTTTGCGTAGTCTCACGGTTTTGGCTATAACTCTTGAACCCGAACTCCAAATGACGCAAGGTTTGTTTTTGGATTTAGTTCACTCCTTAAGATTTAATTTGAAATCTTGTTCACTAGAATTGGAGATTGTTTGCTGGTCTCAATGATTGTGAGAAAACAGACCATTGCAGTGAGGTTTTCAATTAGGGTTTTGCTTTGAAAATTATTGTAACTTCTCTTGTTGTATTAAATGATTGGTATTGTGGCACTCGGATGTTGTGTGGACTGTTTTGAATACTTGAGGGTGTTTGAATTAATCAATGCATGGCTTGAGTTTAATTACTTGACAACTTAGGGCTTAATCGCACGGGTGAGCATGAATTGAAACCCTAATGACTAGGAAAACTCACTAAGTGTTGATCCTATGGACATCGTGTTTAATTATATGATTAGTAGGCTGCCCGTAGTTTCCCTCATAGCCCTAAATGTGATTTCGATGATTACATGTTGACAAGTAGGCCTTTCTTGTACCCGGTCCTACGTAAACGTCGTTGCATGTTGTATGACTTTATTATTTGATTACGTGAACTTCGAAATGAGTTATATGACTTGATTTACATGCGTTACATGGCTGCCCGTTTAATATTCATATAACTCCATGTGCTTTACAAGTGAAATTACCTGTCATATCGTGCCTCGCGTGTTTACTTGTCAATGTGCAATCTTATGACCGCTCGGAGGCAACCTACTTTGTTGTCCTCCCAATGTGTTATATTAAATGTCATAAATGTGCATTGCATACAAGGTTGCAACCTTTCATTCTGGCGTGGTAGCGTTCGTGCACACTGGGCGGCATCGGGCTTGTCGGTACAACCGTGACTACCATTGTCCAATTCCCTCTCTCGCTTGGGGGCTAGACTTCCTCGGAGACTAAGGTCGTAGGATTTCGGGGTACATCCGGAGTACACCCATTTGGCGTGATAAGGGGATGATTTGAAGTCGGCCGCAACAACTAATACTGGAAATGAACTGAGAGCAAAAGCTCACCGTATCTTTTTCACTATGTGTATAAGTACTCTCGCTTGGTTCCTAGAGGACCTCGGGGATGAAAGATAGGTAATTGTGTTCTTTTATTTCTACATTACATTATGTACTTACTTGTGATATATGTCATGCTTGCAAAAGGTTTTCATAAGTTGAATCGGAAAAAGAGTTTCAAACTTATTTCTCGTTTCCTCTCGCTGAGTTCATAAGGACTCACCCTCTTTTATCATCTCAGGTGAAGAAGACCAGGAACAAGTACCCGAGGACAACGTGCCTAATGATGATTCCTTGGAATGATTGCTTGCCCTACGTGCCTTACTTGACTATGGCCATTTTGTGAACGATATATTATTTGAAGACTATTTTGTATGTTGCTTGTTTTTGTATTGTAAATGACCCCCGTTGTAATTTGGGGTCTAATTTTGGCTTGTACTAATCATAACTAGTTAGACACTCTTGTGGTCATTTTTGCTATCGCTACTGACTAGTATCTATCATAGGATTATGAAGTATCAGATAAGGATTAAGTAAAATAAATCTATCCAATCGTAAGCAGGTACTCATTGTTAAGCTAAGATCAACAGGTACTTTTGTAACAAGGATTAACAAACAAATGAGACATAGTTATCATGCTAGGCTGTTAATCAAACGAGACTTCGAGACAACTAGTAGGCATTTCAATTGATGATAAATAGTAATCTTAGTTGGAAATGAATTTGAGATTGAAAGTTTTGAGGCCTTTAGAAAATTAGGTCAAACTAAGGAGCCCAATTACAGCCGTTATGCTGTCGGTTTTTAAAAGAATTTGTGGAGTTTAGGCTAAAACGTTAAGTGTTAACTTTCATGAACGATTAAGTACGTGATATGAATTGAATGTTTAGATCACACCCTAGTCTAACCTCTATAGGTCAGGTAGGGGCGTGACATTAACAACCTAGCATGATACTATGTCTCGTTTGTTTGTTAATCCTCATTACAAAAGTACCTTTTGATCTTAGCCTATCAATGAGTACCTGCTTAAGATTGTATAGATTCATTTTACTTAATCCTTTACCTGATACTTCATAGGCCTGTGATAGATACTAACCAGTAGCGATAGCAAAACGACCATAAGAGTGTCTAACTAGCTATAATCAGTACAAGCCAAAATTAGACCCCAAATTACAACGGGGGTCATTTATAATACAACAACAAGCAAAATAAGAAATAGTCTTCGAGTAACATATCGTTCACAAAATGGCCATAGTCAAGTAAGGCACGTAGGGCAAGCAATCATTCCAAGGAATCATCGTTAGGCATATTGTCCTCGGGTACCTGTTCCTGGTCTTCTTCACCTAAGATGATAAAAGAAGGTGAGTCCTTATGAACTCAGCGAGGGGGAACGAGAAATAAGTTTGAAACTCTTTTTCCGGTTCAACTTATGAAAAGCTTTTGCAAGCATGACATATATCACAAGTAAGTACATAATGTAATGTAAAAGTAAAAGAATACAATTACCCGTCTTTCCTCCCCGAGGTCCTCTAGGAACCAAGCGAGAGTACTTATACACATAGTGAAAAGGATACAGTGAGCTTTTGCTCTCAGTTCATTTCCAGTATCAGTTGTTACGGCTGACTTCAAATCATCCTCTTATCACGCCAAATGGGTGTACTCCGGATGTACCCCGAAATCCTATGACCCAACTCTCCGAGGAAGTCTAGCCCCTAAGCGAAAGAGGGAATTGGACAATGGTAGTCACGATTGCACCAGCAAGCCCGATGCCACCTGGTGTGCGTGAACGCTACCACGCCAGAATGAAATGTTGCAACCTTGTATGCAATGCACATTTATGACATTTAATATATCACATTAGGAGGACAACAAAGTAGGTTGCCTCCGAGCAGTCATAAGATTGCACATTGACAAGTAAACACGCGAGGCACGATATGACATGTAATTTCACTTGTAAAGCACATGGAGTTATATGAATATTAAACGGGAAGCCATGTAACGCATGCAAATCAAGTCATATAACTCATTTCGAAGTTCACGTAATCAAATAATAAGGTCTTACGACATGCTATGACGTTTACGTGGGACCAGGTGCAAGAAAGGCCTACTTGTCAACATGTAATAATCGGAATCATGTTTAGGGCTATGAGGGCAACTACGGGCAGCCTACTAATTACATAATTAAACACGATATCCATAGGATCAACACTTAGCAAGTTTTTCCTAGTCATTAGGGTTTCATTTCATGCTCACCCGTACGATTAAGCCTTAAGTTGTCATGTAATTAAACTCAAGCCATGCATCGATTAATTAAAACACCCTCAAGCATTCAAAATAGTCCACAAGACATCCAAGTGCCACAATCCCAAGCATTTAATACAACAAGAGAAGTTACAATAATTTTCAAAGCATATCATTAAATGAAAACCTCACTGCAATGGTCTGTTTTCTCACAATCATTGAGACAAGCAAACAATCTCCAATTCCAGTTAATAAAATGTCAAATTAAATCTTAAGGAGTGAACTAAATCTAGAAGCAAACCTCGCATCATTTGGAGTTCGGATTCAAGAGTTATAGCCAAAACCGTGAGACTACACAAAACTGTCCAGATTTGTACACATTTCAATACTTGTCGTTTTTGAGGACCTTAGGGTCAGATTTAGCCTTAGTCTATTTCTAACAAAAATGGCACCAATAAAGAATAAATAATAAGAATGTCTAGCTTTTTGTGAGATTTCGTCTTCTAGTGAGTTGACTTAGCATTTTAATATTAGTTAGTAGAGTTTGTAGGATTAATTAATGATCTAGTGCTTCGTGTAAGATGCTTTCTTGATTAGCGTGAGGGCACGCTTTCCTAGGTTTAGGGCACGCACTACGAGGTAATGCACGAACTACGAGATAAATGCACGTTTTCCAAGTAAATGCACGCAACCCTAAATGTATGCACGTAATTCAATGCAAGGCACACAAACAAAACACGATTCTTAAACCTAGGTAAAGGCACACAAATCTTGGTTAGGGCACACGAAACGAGGTATCACACGCAAATCGAGGTCGGGCCTCACATCCTCCCCTCCTTAAAAGAATTTCATCCCGAAATTCAATATTACCTTTGAAATAATGCTGGATACTGTTGCTCCATCTGGTCTCGCCTTTCCCACGTTGCTTCTTCAGCTCTATGATGATCCCACAACACTTTCACCATCGGTATAGATTTGTTGCGCAACTCTCGATCTTGCTGGTCTAGGATCCGAATGGGCTTCTCTTCATAAGACAAGTTCTCCCGAAGCTGCAACGGCTCTGGCTCCAAGATATGCGATGGATCGGGGTGATACTTCCGTAGCATTGAAACATGAAAGACGTCGTGAATATTGGAGAGGTTTTGGGATAGTTCCAGGCGATACGCCAATTTGCCAACCTTCTCAATTATCTCAAATGGTCCTACAAATCTCGGGTTCAACTTTTCACTCTTGCCGTGTTTAATCAGTCCCCTCCGAGGTGATATCTTCAAGAACACCTTGTCGCCGACCTCAAACTCTAGACTCCGTCTCCGTCGATCTGCATAACTTTTCTATCTGCTTTGGGCGGTAAGCATCCGTTTCTGGATGAGGTGGACATTATCAACAGTCTTTATAAGTTCAGGTAGAAGGGTCGGGTCAAAAGTCTTCGTCTCACCTACTTCATCCCAGTAAATTGGGAATCGACACTTACGTCCATACAATGCCTCAAATGGGGCCATCCCGATAGTGGCCGGATAACTATTATTATAAACGAACTCCGCTAAAGATAGATATTTCTCCCAACCTTTCCCGAAGTCTAAAACACACGCCCTCAGCATATCCTCCAGAATCTGAATAGTTCTCTCAGATTGTCCATCAGTCTGAGGGTGAGAAGCCGTGCTGAAACTCAACTTTGTTCCCAAAGCTTTTTGCAATCTCTTCCAAAATCGGGAAGTAAAACGAGGATCCCTATCCGATACAATACTCACAGGCATCCCGTGCAATCTTACAATATTCGCCACATACATATCTCCCAATTTCTCAGGACTATCCTCCATGATCATCGGTAAGAAGTGTGCTGACTTAGTCAATCTATCCACTATAACCCAAACGGCGTCATGACCCTTTCGTGACCTGGGCAGGTCCATGACAAAGTCCATAGTTATATGTTCCCATTTCCATTGAGGAATTTCCAACGGTTGAAGTAAACCTACTGGTCGTTGATGTTCCGCTTTGATTCTCTGGCAAGTCAAACACCGTGCCACAAACTCCGTAATTTCTCTCTTCATGTTATTCCACCAATAGTGTTGCTTCAAATCCTGGTACATCTTTGTTCCGCCAGGGTGAATAGTGTATCTTGAATTATGGGCTTCTTCAATAATTTTCTTTTTCAGCTCTGGGTCATTAGGAACACAGATCCGATTCCTAAACCTCCAAATACCATCATCATGAAACTTGAAATCTATGTTGTTTTCTTTAATCTTCTGAAACTGTTGGTCCTTCTATTGAGCCTCTCGTAATTCAGACAACAAGGTCGGTTGAACTTGTGTAGTGGCAAAAAGTAACCCTTTTCGAGTCAATTGTGGTTTCCACAAAAATGCTTCCTCTAACAACTCCTGCACCTTAACTTCCAGTTTTGCCATGCTCGCTTTCCGACTTAAGGCATCTGCAACTACATTTGCTTTACCGGGCACATAATTGATTGTGCAGTTATAATCATCCAAAAGCTCCATCCACCGCCTTTGCCTCATGTTCAACTCTTTTTGTGAGAACAAGTATTTCAAGCTCTTGTGATCAGTAAACACCTCAAACTTGTTACCCCACAGATAGTGCCTCCATTTCTTGAGTGCAAACACAATAGCCGCTAACTCCAAATCATGCGTCGGGTAATTCAATTCATACAGCTTAGGTTTCCTAGAAGCATACGCAATCACTCTACCATTTTGCATCAACACACAACCCAGTCCTTCCTTCGAAGCATCGCTATAGATTACAAAACCTTGACTCCCTTCAGGCAATGCAAAAACAGGTGCAGTAGTCAATCTTTTCTTCAATTCTTGGAAACTGTTCTCACACTTGTCATCCCATACAAACTTTGTTTTCTTTTGAGTGAGCTTTGTAAGCGGTCCTGCAATCTTTGAGAAATCCTTCACGAATCTCCGGTAATAGCCGGCTAGACCAAGAAAACTCCGAACCTCCGTAACGTTTTTCGGCTTCTTCCAAGACATCGTCGCTTCTATCTTTTCTGGATCCACTACTATTCCCTCTTGGGATATAATGTGCCCCAGAAATGCAATCTGCTGCAACCAAAATTTGCATTTGCTAAACTTTGCATACAATTGATGCTCTCGAAGTTTCTGCAGTACCAATCGCAGATGTTATTCATGCTTAGCCTCGGATTCTGAGTATACCAAAATATCATCAATAAAAATCGCTACAAATTGGTTCAAGTAGGGTTGAAACACCCTGTGCATCAAGTCCATAAAAGCTGCAGGGGCATTAGTTAGCCTAAATGGCATCACCACATATTCATAATGCCCATATCTCGTCCTGAAAGCCGTTTTAGGCACATCCTCCTTTTTGATCCACAACTGATAGTACCCTTGCCTCAAGTCAAGCTTCGAATACACTTTGGCTCCCTGAAGTTGATCAAACAACTCGTCGATCAGTGGAAGTGGGTATTTATTCTTAACGGTCACTTGGTTCAATCCTCGGTAATCGATGCATAGCCTCAACGTTCCGTCTTTCTTCTTTACAAATAGGATTGGCGCACCCCACAGAGAAGAACTTGGTTGAACAAACCCCTTCTTCAACAATCCTTGCAATTGGTCCTTCAATTCTTGTAGCTCGGCTGGTGCCATACGATAAGGAGCTTTAGATATCGGCTGGGTGCCAGGCAGTAATTCTATAATGAACTTGATCTCCTGATTTGGGGGTAAACCGGACAATTCTTCTGGAAACACATCCACATAATCTTTAATCACTTGCATCTCCTCCAACTTAACTTTGTCCGACGGTTTGTTGATGAGGTAAGCTAAGTATCCACTACATCCTTTTCTCAAGGACTTCATTGCTTTCGTAGATGAAATGATGGAACTCCCGGTGAAGTCTCTTCGACCCATTACCGCCAATATTGGTTGACCAGGTATCCGAAATGTTACAATCTTCGTCCGGCAATCTAGTTGGGCATGACGCTTTGCCAACCAGTCCATCCCTAAGATGACTTCATAGTCTCGAAAGGGTAATACAATAAGATTGGCTGAGAATTTCCTATCTTTAATTTGGATTTTATATGCTTTACAAGCTGAGCGAGTAACAAGTTTAGAACCCATCGGAGTACCAACTTCTACTTCGTAAGGCAAACATACAACTCGTAGCTTCACACGTTGCACACATAAGGGAGTAATAAATGAATGAGTAGCACCTAGATCAATTAGCACCCTAACAGGTTGATTCAGTATCAAGAATATACCTTCAACAACAACAGTCTATTCTGGAAGCTCCTCGCACTCAATAGCATAAGCTCGGGCCTGAAATCTAGGAACTGGAGTCTTGCCTCTACCAGCTGGTTTAACTTGATTTTGTCCTCCTTGCCATTTAGGGCAATCCTTGATCTAATGCTGATCACTGCCACACCGCACACATCGTCCTGACTTATTCCAGCACTGGGCCTCGATATGCCCCTTCTTGTCATAGTAAGAATAGTTGATAGACTGAGTAGCAGGTGAACTACCTGTGGATCCACGAGTAGAAGAGGCTGATGGTGCTTTAGTCGGGCCACGGTTATTAACTGGTCTGTTCTGGCTCTGGCCCTGACTGCGACTCTGGCTCTGGAATTTCCTCTGTTGACCTGGAGGCTGATATGGTTTCTTGTTCGACTGACTTGAACCAGCTCCATCAAGTTTCTTCTTCTTAACTTAGGAAGTAGCAGCAAGGAGAGCAGAATAGGTATCGAAGTCATGCGAAGCCAACTGGTTCTGAATTTCTGGCCTCAACCCATTCGTAAATTTCCACATCTTCGCCTCAGGGGTACTGACCATGTATTGAGCATAGCGGGACAGTCAATCAAAACGAGTCTCGTACTGGGCCACCGTCATGTTACCCTAGTTCAAGTGCATGAATTCCTCAATCTGCCTCTGCCTGGAAACTGCAGGTACATATTTCTCCTTGAATGCCTTAACGAAATTACCCCACAAGCGAGGTGTCTGATCAGTTTCCCAAAGTGCCTCCACAGTGTGCCACCGATGCTCAGCATCCCCGTGCAACAGAAATACAGCGAACTCCATCTTTTCTTCATCAGTATAGTCAAGTGGTTTGAAAATCCTCTCAATCTCAGACAGCCAAGCCTCTGCCTTTTCATCATCAGCTTCCCCGTGGAATTTAGACGGGCGAAAGTCAAGGAATTCTCGCATTCTGCTATGTCTCCCATGGTTACCATCATTCCTGTTGTTGTTGTTGTTTGCTTCACGTGCATCTTGACGTTCCATCACTCGCGACACGCGATCCATGGCATTCGCCATCATAATAAACATAGCCATGCCGGGATTAGTTTGATGAGCATCTTCGGTCTCTTAGGGCTCACCGCTCTTATTAGTAGTACGGGTACTAGGGCCAGCCATCTATAGGCACAGATTACGATGCACAATTTATTGGAATACGACAAACAAGAATTTAATGCATAAGATATGCAACATATAATTTTATATAGATACACAATTTCTAGAAACAATTAAGACATGTTAATCACATAAGAACATAGAACATAGAAGGCACAATTAACATTATCACACATAAACAAGTCATCCTAATTACCTTAGGGCTTCTACCCATGGTCTGAGAGTTAAACCCGGCTTAAACAATCTAAGCTCAGATACCATTCAGATAAGGTGTCACACCCCAACCCGACCTATAGAGGTTAGACTAGGGTGTGATCTAAACATTCAAGTCATATCACGTACTTAATCGTTCATGAAAGTTAACACTTAATGTTTTAGCCTAAACTCCACAAATTCTCTGAAAAACCGGCAGCATAACGGCTGTAATTGGGCTACTTATTTTGACCTAATTTTCTAAAGGCTTCAAAACTTTCAATCTCAAATTCATTTCCAACTAAGATTACTATTTATCATCAATTGAAACGCCTACTAGTTGTCTCGAAGTCTCGTTTGATGAACAATCTAGCATGATAACTATGTCTCATTTGTTTGTTAATCCTTGTTACAAAAGTACCTGTTGATCTTAGCTTAACAATGAATACCTGCTTAAGATTGGATAGATTCATTTTACTTAATCCTTACCTAATACTTCATAATCCTATGATATATACTAGCCAGTAGCGATAGCAAAAACGACCACAAGAGTGTCTAACTAGTTATGATCAGTACAAGCCAAAATTAGACCCTAAATTACAACGGGGGTCATTTACAATACAATAACAAGCAACATACGAAATAGTCTTCGAGCAACATATCGTTCACAAAATGGCCATAGTCAAGTAAGGCACGTAGGGCAAGCAATCATTCCAAGGAATCATTGTTAGACACATTGTCCTCGGGTACCTGTGCCTGGTCTTCTTCACCTGAGATGATAAAAGAGGGTGAGTCCTTATGAACTCAGCGAGGGGGAACGAGAAATAAGTTTGAAACTCTTTTTCCGGTTCAACTTATGAAAACCTTTTTCAAGCATGACATATATCACAAGTAAGTACATAATGTAATGTAAAAGTAAAAGAACACAATTACCCGTCTTTCCTCCCCGAGGTCCTCTAGGAACCAAGCGAGAGTACTTATACACATAGTGAAAAAGATACGGTGAGCTTTTGCTCTCAGTTCATTTCCAGTATCAATTGTTGCGGCCGACTTCAAATCATCCCCTTATCACGCCAAATGGGTGTACTCCGGATGTACCCCGAAATCCTATGACCCAACTCTCCGAGGAAGTCTAGCCCCCAAGCGAGAGAGGGAATTGGACAATGGTAGTCACGGTTACACCAGCAAGCCCGATGCCGCCCGATGTGCGTGAATGCTACCACGCCAAAGTGAAAGGTTGCAACCTTGTATGCAATGCACATTTATGACATTTAATATAACACATTGGGAGAACAACAAAGTAGGTTGCCTCCGAGCGGCCATAAGATTGCACATTGACAAGTAAACACGCGAGACACGATATGACAGGTAATTTCACTTGTAAAGCACATGGAGTTATATGAATATTAAATGGGAAGCCACGTAATGCATGTAAATCAAGTCATATAACTCATTTCGAAGTTCACGTAATCAAATAATAAAGTCATACAACATGCAACGACATTTACGTGGGACCTGGTGCAAGAAAGGCCTACTTGTCAACATGTAATCATCGGAATCACATTTAGGGCTATGAGGGCAACTACGGGCAGCCTACTAATCACATAATTAAACACGATGTCCATAGGATCAACACTTAGCGAGTTTTCCTAGTCATTAGGGTTTTAATTCATGCTCACCCGTGCGATTAAGCCCTAAGTTGTCAAGTAATTAAACTCAAGCCATGCATTGATTAATTCAAACACCCTCAAGTATTCAAAACAGTCCACACAACATCCTAGTGCCACAATCCCAAGCATTTAATACAACAAGAGAAGTTACAATAATTTTCAAAGCAAATCCCTAATTGAAAACCTCACTGCAATGGTCTGTTTTCTCACAAACATTGAGACAAGCAAACATTCTCCAATTCCAGTGAACAAGATGTAAAATTAAAGCTTAAGGAGTGAACTAAATCCAGAAACAAACCTCGCATCATTCGGAGTTCGGGTTCAAGAGTTATAGCCAAAACTGTGAGACTACGCAAAGCTGTCCAGATTTGCACACATTTCAATACTTGTCGTTTTGGAGGACCTTAGGGTCAGATTTAGCCTTAGTCTATTTCTGACAAAAATGTCCACAACTGAATAATATAGCAGCACACAAAAATTTATGAATTTTGGATATCATTTACTAAGTCAAAACTGGTTCGTTCTACAAGGACAGTGAATCTGCCAAAACCTGCTTCATTTTCCCAGATTTTCCAGATTTGGACACTATTCGATGTTTTGCAATTTTGGAGACCTTAGATTCAAAATTAGCTTTGGACTATTTCTACAAAAAATGCTCAGAACTGGCAAAACTAGTCACCTACCAATTTTCACGCATTTTCAATATCATTTACCTAGTAAAAATCACTTCGCACCAACAAGACAGAAGACTGTCCCATACGCGATTTCATCTATCATCACATTCTAGCCAAATATCTTGCCATGCATGTTTACAAAAGCTCATGTACACACATATATCACAAGTACAGAGGTAAAAATAGAAATTTAAAGGCATGCATGTGGTTTTTGAAAGCTTTTCAAAGAAGTTTTAGCCCTCACCTTAGCAAGACAACAAGAAGATGCACAAGACTCTTGATGATGCACAAGGTCGACTCTTCTCCTTGCTTAGCTGAGAGACAACTTGAGATTTCTCTAATTCTTAGCTTAGTAACCATGCTTTTAGTATGTGCAAGTGGCTAGAACTAAAAGAAAATGAAATGGAAGCTAACAAACTTACCTAAGCCGAAAAGAATGTGCTATGAGCTTGCATGTGCGACTTTTGCATTCTAGCTTGCTTGGTCAAGCTTCCTAGTAGCTTGCATGTCTTGAAGAACCTTTGGATGAAGAACTTAAGCTATGGAGTCTATAATTTCAGCTAGGGCTGAGAGAGAGAGAGAGAGAGAGAAGAAATGAGAGAGTGAGAGAAATGAGAGAAAAATTAAAGCTTTGAGGGACTTTGATGCATGTGTCGGCTATGCGCTTTGGAATTTCAGAATTTGTGTCTTCAAGGGCATAATTTGAAGTGTCTAGCATGGGCAATTGGAGTGTGTCGAGAATGGTGGAGCTTTGGGTAGAGTTTTGAGTCTTTTTTTTTTTTTGCTTTGTGTCATAACTTGTCATAGAATGTGTAACACCCCGATCCCTCTCAAGATCGGGAATTCTATCAATCAATCTATTCGCAACCCAATTCCAAACCCTGGCAAAATTTTAGGGAAAGACGGACGTAGTCTCCCCTGGTTCTAGGCAAAATGTAAATCCTGTAATAGCATATAAGTGGACCAATACCATGTCCAAACATTCAACCACCTCAAGGCCATCTGAGCCTCGGTTCTCAAAAATTAAACACTGTAATTATACATACATTTTCAAGCACTAGACTATTCTAACTCTTTCTTTAAACAATACAAACATGCTTTAAAGTTAAGCCATACTAACTAATACATAAACTAGATTTTCCAAATCACTTCAATAACCTAGAAAACTTAAATTACATCCCTTTTCAACATTAAATACAATCAACACATGAAACATACATCTTTGCATCTTTGACAACTCAAGCCACATAGCACGCAAGACAACTCTTCAAGCATGATCTTTCACGTAATCACGAACATTCCAGCTAACATGGCATTTCCTGAAATGTGGTGGTGAGGAGTGAGTATACACAACACGTATACTCAGTGAGGGTGAGACAGATATCGAGGTGGAGAGAAAGAAGTTCGCGCGATGCAAATAGGTACAGCTAAGCAATATATTTGACAAGCAAGCATTCAATATAAACAATCAATACAATAACCAAATAATAAAAGCATTAACACAACCATTCAAAGCTATACCACACTCTGAAGGCTATGGTTCACTCATACGAGCAATGTACCATTTCACGAGCGATACATCAATCTCGAGCTTGATGTTGACAACGATGACAATAAGCGTGCAACCACCTTATAACTTCAGTTTGGAATACCTCGGAAGTATCCATCAATTCTATGACCCAAATCTCCTTGGGAGGCAACCCAAGCGAGAAAAGGGAATAGGACACGGAGCTAGAGCAACCAACACTGGCAGCCCGAGACTACCCAGAGAGGCCCATCACTCACGCGCTTGACACCATGCAATGCAAGATACGATACAAGGCGATAAACGAGCGATAGCACAACAATACAGATTAGAGGTGATAAACAAGATAACAAGCATTTATAATCAAATAAGTAACAAGAACAACACCAACAAACATTATCGAGCAATAATAAGTATTCTATAGGCATTACAAGCATTCTATAGGCATTATAAGCATTCTATAGGCAATATACTATGAAAACACACAAAATCACAAAAATGACCCCAACTTTCAAAACACTACTACTTTCAAACGAGCCACAAGTTTTGGAAACTGACTTCACCAATCCTCCTAGGTCACCATAAAGCACGTCTAAAGACCCCGAAACCCTACTTAACCCTAGAATTCACGCAAAGCCCCGATTTCCCCCTTTGCTCGTTTGAACTACCGCTACCGCAACCAAACACCCAACCAATGCCATAATCACACCAAAAGTTCTTCCATGGCCTCCCGAGACAATGCCATCACGCAAATCGAGGAAACGCTAATCTCGACCTAAACGACCCCAACTTTCACCAATGCATTTTTCTCCGTTTTTCCATTTCGCAACCCAAACAAACCATGCATTTAGGCATTCTAACATATTTAGCATCTTTTCACATCAACAGAACGCATAACGGAGCAATTTCATCGAAACGGGGGTTTACTATTCATAATTTACTATTCAACTAACAATTTAGATTTCAATTTCGATATTCAACCGCAGAAAATGTTAAAAAGCTATAAATACATGTTCTACAATTGCTAGGGAACATTCTTTAAGCAATGAAACGGACAAAATAACAACCTACGGTTAAATCACAAAAATTAAAGTTTATGTTCAACATTTTCAAATGCGCAAATAACGATGAAACCCTCACCTTAGCCACTTCTAGACGCTAGAAAGACAACGTTGAATGGCCCGGAAATGATCCTAAGCAAGCTCAAGTGAAGATTTGTTGATTTGTTTTGAAATTTTTTTCTTTCTTTTTCTCTTTCTTTTCCTCATGGCTTCAAGCCTTTCTTCTCTTTGTTTTTTTCGTTTGTATTCTGCTTATTTAGGAAAAGATGACAAGAAGTCAAAGGTCAAATATTCAATCAACCCGCTAAACCAAAACAGCTATGCGCGACCTTGCAAAAACGGCCATAACTTCTTCTAGAAAACTCCAATTCATGAACGGTTTGAAGCCTCAGAAACTAGACTCATAGAGCTTTCCAACCATATATAATTTGCTACCTAAATCTTCCCCAATTGGTTCAGACTTAATTCCAAAGTTGACCCAAAATTTGACTAACTTAACATTGCATTTTTGTTATTTCTAATCCCAAGTTGCCCTTTATTAAACATTTCAAAAATTCCCACCTTGTCCTAGTTGGTCATTGTAGATGAAAAGTCAACTAGTTTGGTCAAAGAAGGTGAAAGGTCAATAAAATGCAATTTAAATGAACTTTAAATGCTATTAAATACACGCCAGGTTCGGGGTATCACATCCTTCCCCCCTTAAAACAATTGCGTCCTCGCAATTCTTCTTCCAATAGAACTCTGCATCCACTGAAATCCAACTCTGACTAATCTTCTTCAGTTGCTGAGCAAGTATATTAATCAAGATAACCAATAGGGAAGTTTAAGAAGAAATTCCAAGTAGTAATGCCGAATAAAGGCTCAAATGTAGATACCGCACAAGAATCCCGTTGACACGAATACCGAAAAAGAATAAAATTCCAACCAAGAGCGCCGAGATAATACCAATAAAGACTAAAGCAAAGATACTGTAGATAAAATCACATCACATATTAATGATAAGAAGAATACTGAATGAATACTCCATACACGAATCTCTAGTAGAAGTTCAACTATTTTTGCCCGAGAATTCTCAAACAAGAAGCCAAATAAAGGCTCAAACAAAGGTTCCATCCAGAGGTCCAAAGAAGTACCCCGCTGATCATGAATTTCATAGAAGAATTCCCTGTTAAGAGTGCTGGAGAAAATACTAAGAAACCCAATCAAATATACTTCAAAAGTTCCAAAGAAGCCTTCCAAACAATAACCCCATAGGACAACCAATTAGATTCCGAGTATCGCTATCAAATGTTGAGAAGAATGTCAAAGGAAATAGCAGAGAAAATATAATGTGCCCAATAAGACAATCAAGTTGAATAACAAATATAATTTCCCAGATAGACGAAAACCCTAAGGAAAAATACCGAGCTGGTGCACAATATACAAAACCAAACTCTGAGGCCCCTGCACTGTTTGCCAAGTGAGAACTTCATACAACCTTGCCAATAAGGAAAATACTAGTAGAATGCCCACTAAGAATTCCAAAGAACACAGTAAGTAGTACTATACAATAAGTCTGATAGGAATTCCAAATACCAAACCTACTGAGGAACACTGAAGAAGATACCCGAAACAATGTTCCAGCAAGAAAGTACCAAGAATTGCCCAATAAGTAAGTACTAGATAAATGGCCACTAAGGATTCTATAAAATGCCATTGAAGAATTTTCAATCAGGGATGCCAGTATCACACCAATAAAGACCGAGACACATATACCATAGATAATACTGTGCAGTAAGGCCCATTGAAATCCCAATAGCCAAGTCCACCGAGAAATGCCAACAGTAGTCTCCAAAGAATACCCATTAAGAAAACCAAAGAATGCCCCAGAGAACAACCAAATAAAACCCCAAGAGAAAGCTACTCTTCACAACTGTTAAACACAGAGGAGGACCCTAGAGATTCGCCAATGACCAAGCTCCAAAAGCAAACACCAACTCCCAAATCAAGGCTAATTAAATGCCATTCATTTCCTACCAATCCATTCACCTTGAGAGGCCAGCTGTGAACCACTTTCTTCAGGGGAGGGAGAAGTCTTTCTTACCAGTTCAACAGGACATGTATGAATGCCAAGATATCTCATTTATACATATATGCCTTAATCTATTATGCAAGCATATTTGTAAAATAGTTATTCAACAAAGTCACTCAAGCACGACAATCAAGTCAAGCACAACATAATCAATTCAAATCACGGCATAACCAATTCAAGACATTCTATACGCACATTACAAGCAATATTTCAAGCAAATAACAATTCACGAGGTCGATTCAATTCACGATGCCAATTCAATAGGTCAATTCAATGCACAACTAGACACTTCACTTCACTTAGCACACAATTAACACATAACACATAACTATATCACATAGGAGCACACATTCAGGTCAAGACACACAATCTCACATACAAGCATACACTTTCAAGACACACTTAACAAGCACACATTCAAGGATCACTACCCACCAGACCGAGGACCCTGTCCCGGCTTATGAGCTAACTAAGCTCTGATACCACCTGTAACACCCCGATCCCTCTCGAGACCGGGAGTTCTATCAATCAATCTATTCGCAACCCAATTCCAAACCCGGGCAAAATTTTAGGGAAAGACGGACGGAGTCTCCCCTGTTTCTAGGCAAAATGTAAATCCTGTAATAGCATATAAGTGGACCAATACCATGTCCAAACATTCAACCACCTCAAGGCCATCCGAGCCTCTGTTCTCAACAATTAAACACTGCAATTATACATATATTTCCAAGCACTAGACTATTCTAACTCTTTCTTTAAACAATACAAACATGCTTTAAAGTTAAGCCATATTAACTAATACATAAACTAGATTTTCCAAATCACTTCAATAACCTAGAAAACTTAAATTACATTCCTTTTCAACATTAAATACAATCAACACATGAAACATACATCTTTGCATCTTTGACAACTCAAGCCACATAGCACGCAAGACAACTCTTCAAGCATGATCTTTCACGTAATCACGAACTTTCCAGCTAACATGGCATTTCCTGAAATGTGGTGGTGAGGAGTGAGTATACACAACATGTATACTCAGTGATGGCGAGACAGATATCGAGGTAGAGAGAAAGAAGTTCGTGCGATGCAAATAGGTACAACTAAGCAATATATTTGACAAGCAAGCATTCAATATAAACAATCAATACAATAACCAAATAATAAAAGCATTAACACAATCATTCAAAGCTATACCACACTTTGAAGGCTATGGTTCACTCATACGAGCAATGTACCATTTCACGAGCGATACATCAATCTCGAGCTTGATGTTGACAACGATGACAATAAGCGCGCAACCACCTTATAACTTCAGTTTGGAATACCCCGGAAGTATCCATCAATTCTACGACCCAAATCTCCCTGGAAGGGCAACCCAAGCGAGAAAAGGGAATAGGACACGGAGCTAGAGCAACCAACACTGGCAGCCCGAGACTACCCAGAGAGGCCCATCACTCACGCGCCTGACACCATGCAATGCAAGACACGATACAAGGCGATAAACGAGCGATAGCACAACAATACAGATTAGAGGTGATAAACAAGATAACAAGCATTTATAATCAAATAAGTAACAAGAACAACACCAACAAACATTATCGAGCAATAATAAGAATTCTATAGGCATTATAAGCATTCTATAGGCATTATAAGCATTCTATAGGCAATATACTATGAAAACACACAAAATCACAAAAATGACCCCAACTTTCAAAACACTACTACTTTCAAACGAGCCACGAGTTTTGGAAACCGACTTCACCAATCCTCCTAGGTCACCATAAGGCACGTCTAAAGACCCCGAAACCCTACTTAACCCTAGAATTCAAGCAAAGCCCCGATTTCCCCTTTTGCTCGTTTGAACTACCGCTACCCTAACCAAACGCCCAACCAACGCCATAATCATACCAAAAGTGCTTCCATGGCCTCCCGAGACAATGCCATCACGCAAATCGAGGAAATGCTAATCTCGACCTAAACGACCCCAACTTTCACCAATGCATTTTTCTCCGTTTTTCTATTTCGCAACCCAAACAAACCATGCATTTAGGCATTCTAACATATCTAGCATCTTTTCACATCAACAGAACGCATAACGGAGCAACTTCATCGAAACGGGGGTTTACTATTCATAATTTACTATTCAACTAACAATTTATATTTCAATTTCGATATTCAACCGCAGAAAATGTTAAAAAGCTATAAATACATGTTCTACAATTGCTAGGGAACATTCTTTAAGCAATGAAACGGACAAAATAACAACCTACGGTTAAATCACAAAAATTAAAGTTTATGTTCAACATTTTCAAATGCGCAAATAACGATGAAACCCTCACCTTAGCCACTTATAGACGCTAGAAAGACAACGTTGAATGGCCCGGAAATGATCCTAAGCAAGCTCAAGTGAAGATTTGTTGATTTGTTTTGAAATTTTTTT
>CM075772.1:59699188-59709188 GCA_037974665.1 Ehretia macrophylla | reverse complement strand
AGAAAGGCCTACTTGTCAACATGTAATGATCAAAATCACATTTAGGGCTACAAGGGCAACTACGGGCAGCCTACTAATCATATACTTAACACGATATTCATAGGATCAACACTTAGCAAAATTACCTAGTCACTAGGGTTTCAATTCGTACTTACCCGTGCGATTAAGCCCTAAGTCATCTCGTAATTAAACTCAAGCCACGCATTGATTAGTTCATACACCCTCAAGCATTCAAAACAGTCCACAAAACATCCCAATGCCACAATCCCAAGCATTTAATACAACAAGAGAAGCTACAATAATTTTTCTAAGCATATCACTAAGTGGAACCCTCACTGCAATGGACTGTTTTCTCACAATCATTAAGACAAGCAAAAAATCTCCAATTCCAGTGAATAAGATGTCAAATTAAAGCTTAAGGAGTGAACTAAATTCTGAAACAAACCTCGCATCATTTGGAGTTCGGGTTCAATAGTTATAGCCAAAACAGTGAGACTACACAAAACTGTCCAGATTTGCACACATTTCAATACTTGTCGTTTTTGAGGGCCTTATGGTCAGATTTAGCCTTAGTCCATTTCTGACAAAAATGTCCAGAACTGAAAAATAAAGCATCACACCATATTTCA
Source organism: Ehretia macrophylla (assembly GCA_037974665.1). Classification (NCBI taxonomy): domain Eukaryota; kingdom Viridiplantae; phylum Streptophyta; class Magnoliopsida; order Boraginales; family Ehretiaceae; genus Ehretia; species Ehretia macrophylla. The sequence goes on along the minus strand of CM075772.1, from coordinate 59,708,559 downwards.
TGCATTTTTGATATCATTTACTAAGTCAAAACTGGTTCGTTCTACAAGGTCAGTGAATCTGCCAAAACCTGCTTCATTTTTCCAGACTTTCCAGATTTGGACATATTTTAATGATTTTCCATTTTTAGGACCTTAGAGTCAAAATTAACTTTGGCCTATTTCTTCAAAAAATGTTCAGAACTGGTAAAACTAGTTACCGACCAATTTTCATGCATTTTCAACATCATTTACCTAGCCAAAATTACCTCGCACCAACAGGACAGAAAGCTGTCACATACACGATTTCATCTATCATCACATTCTAGCCAAAAATCTTGCCATGCATGGTTATAAAAGCTTATGAACACACATATATCTCAAGTACAGAAGTAAAGATAGACATTTAAGGGCATGCATGTGGTTTTTTTGAAAGATTTTCAAGAAGTTTTAGCCCTCACCTTAGCAAAACAACAAGAAGATGCACAAGACTCTTGATGGTTGCACAAGATTGATTCTTTTCCTTGCTTAGCCGAGACACCACTCGATTTTTCTCAAATTTCCTAGCTTAGTAACCAAGTTCTTAGTAGGTGCATGTGGTTAGAACAAGAAGAAAAGAAATGGAAGCTAGCAAACTCACCTAAGCCGAAATGGATGTTCAATAAGCTTGCATGTGAGTTTCTTGCAACCTAGCTTGCTTAGTCGAGCTCCCTAGCTTCTTGCATGCCTTGATGAACCATGCAGTGATAAAGATAAGTTATGGAGTGTAGAAACTCAGCCAAGGCCGAGAGAGAGAGAGAAGAATGAGAGGGAGAGAGAGAAGAATGAGAGGAAATAAGAGAAAATGAAAGAAAATAAAAGCTTTGTTGGGCAAAGGAGCTTGTGTCGGCCTTGGGCATATAAATTTCAGACTTTTGTGTCATCTTTTGAGCATTTTGAATTGTGAGGCATGCTTTGATAAGATAAAAGGGTAAGTCTTGTGTTTGGAGAAAGTGGAAAGCATAGAATAATGTAATGAATATTTTAATGCATGCATTGTCTTGAAATATCTTCAATTTTTGAGTGTTTGGTCGTGTAATGCAATGAAGAATCTGAAAATTCAGATTCATGTTAGTCTATTTTGGATTATAATAAGTGTAGGTTTATAATAGTCTATTGGTTAGTTGAGTGTGTTAGGAAGAATATAATATTTTAGTAGTTAGTGGGTTTTGTAGAGAATTTAAATTAGGAATATAATATTAGTTAGTGGATTGTGTAAGATTATTTTATAGTTTAGTGCTTTGTGTAGGATTCTTTATCGATTAGCGTGCGAGCATGCTTTTCTATGTCTATGGCACACACTACGAGACACGCACAGAAATCAATACGGGGCACGAATCACGAGGTAGACACGAACTACGAGGTAAGACATGAACATCGAGGTCAGGGTACGTATATCTAGGTATCGCACGTCAGTCGGGAATTAGGGCACACTATTTTAGGTCAAGGCACGAATGACGAAGCATGCACGAAAACTAAGATGGGGCATGTAATCCAAGGTCAGTCATATAATTCTTGATCTATGGCACGCAAATCAAGGTAACACTCGTTATTCGGGGTTGGGCCTCACAATGCCCACCCAAGTGCTATGTACACCCAACCGCTATGCCCAAGTGCTATGTGTGAACGGGCCCACTGCTGGTCGACCCTGCTCATCGCCTCGAGTGCCCAAGTGTTAGACAGCCTATGCCTGCTTCGTAATAGATGGCAAAAATTTTGAATCCGACCTTGTGTGATGCCGGCCCGCATAGGTGCCTAACGTTCTTCCCTTAGCATTAATGGTGACTGAGGTTATGTTGCCCCTATCTTGGACACGACTGGGCACGTTGGTGAACGGTTGCGGCACGACTGCACACGGTGTTGCACGATGGCGCACGATTAGGCCTCTGATGGGGCACGTACTTGGGGCCTCGGATAAGCTGCGATGGCACGCAATTGCGGCACTGCTTGGCAAGCAGTTGAGGGGCAGTGGGGTCGCGTATGGGGCACGATGGGGCAAACAGTTGGGGCAAGCAGTTGGGCCACGTGGCGAGCGCGCATGGGGAGCCCATGCCGCACTTCGTGCACGCATTGGGTGCCCATGCCGCACGATGGTGCGCATATGTGGCCCGTATGCTGCACGAAAGTGCGCGCATGGGGCGCCCATGCCGTACGATGGTGCGCCCATGGGGCGCCCATGCTGCACGAAGGTGCGCGCATAAGGCGCCCATGCCGCACCACGGTCTACGCATGGGGCGCGCATGTGGCACGATGGTGCACGCATGCAGCACATATGCCGCACGAAGATGCACGCATGGGGCATCCATACAGCAAGATGGTGAGCACATGCCGCACGAAGGTACGCGCATGGGGCGCCCATGCCGCCCGATGGTACGCGCATGCCACACGAAGGTGCGCGCATGGGGCACCCATGCCGTACGAAGGTGCGCTCATTGGGCACCCATGCTGCACGATGGTGGGCGCATGCCGCACGAAGGTGCACGCATGGGGCGCCCATGCCACACGATGGTATGCGCATAGGGCGCCCATGCCGCCCGATGGTGCGCGTATGTTGCACGAAGGTACGAGCATGGGGCGCCTATTCTGCACGAAGATACGCGCATGGGGCGCTCATGCTGCACGAAGGTGCACACATGGGGCGCCCATGCCGCTCAATGGTGCGCGCATCGGGCGTGAATGCGGCATGATAGTGAGCGCATATGGCCCGCATGCCGCACGAAGGTGCGCGCCAAGGGTGCCCATGCCGTACTAAGATGTGCGCATGGGGCGCCTATGCCGCACGAAGGTGCGCGCATAGGGTGCCCATGCTACACGATGGTCCGCGCAAGGGGCACCCATGCCGCACGATGGTGCGCGCATGCCGCACGAAGGTGTGCTCATGGGGTGCCCATGCTGCTCGATGGTGCGCGCAACGGGCGCGCATGCCGCACGATGGTGCGCACATGGGGCGCCCATGCTGCACGATGTCGGGGACATCGAGCGCACATGCCTCATGATGGTACGCGCATGTGGCCTACATGCCGCACGAAGGTGCGCGTATGGGGCGCCCGTGCCGCACGATGGTGCCCGCAAGTTGAACGCGCGGGGCGCTCAAGCGGCTCAGTTGGGGCACTGCTGGGGCGCTGTTGGGGCACGACTTTGGCACGATGGGGACGATGGGGGATGTTGGGGGACGGCTTTGGCACAACTAGGGGACGTTGGGCACGATGGGCAATGTTAAGCATTCGGGGGTATTGGGCTTGCGGAATGTATTATGACACAAATGTGGACATTGATATTCTTTTACAAGTGGTTTCTGAATCTACGAAGTAGTCTTAACCTTTGCCTTGTCCGACAAACAGTTCGTCACATTTGTGAGGCGAAATAGATTAATCGGTTTCCCAATCCATCCAAAACAAAATTTAAAGCCAAATATCTTGTAAACAAGTTAATTAATGAATTAATATAAATTTTCCAGAATTTTCTAGTATTTTTTCTAATTTTTCCCTATTTTTCGTAATTTTTAAATATTAAAAATTAATTTTTCGAAAAAATATTTTTGAATATCATTTAACAAATTAATGTATGAATTAATATAAATTTTTCTGAATTTTTTACTATTTGTTCTGATTTTTCTCTATCTTTCGCAATTATTAAATATTAAAAAATATCTTTTTCAAAAAATAAATTTTGAAGCATTTGGATATCATATGCTATCAATAAGGAGAAAGTTGGGTACAAAGATCGTGCCATATGAGGCCTTTTATAGTGTAAAACACCTATTATGAATCTGTGACAAAATGTACGCTACTGCTGTCACTTGGATTTTTGCATCTAAATGTACTATAGGGGGATATGTGGTGTCAAGCCTCCTGGTCGAGGGCCATGCGGGGGGACGTTGTGGGCACTTTGTGGCACATTGTAGGCTATATCGTGGGCTATATTGTGGGCGGGAATGCCTACCGAGTGAATCACGCCGAGGTATTGCATTGCATACCCGTGCGTTGGGGCCGTGCCACCCCTTCCCCGCGTCCCCCGGCATATCCCTCGGCGTGGCACCAGGATGGCTAATGAGGAACGTGGTGGCTTCCCTAGCCCCTTATTATCCATCTTGGTGCCGCAACACCATCGATGTCATTGGGATGGCTAATGAGGGGGCAAGTGGTTGCCCAAGCACAAAACTAGCCATCCCCGTGCCGCTAGCTAGGTACACGTTGGGGGATATTCCCGTCTCCCGACGTGTCGTTGGGCCTGCGCTGTCACGCCCCAACCCGGCCTATAAAGGTTAGACTGGGGTATGATCTAAACATTCAAGTCACGTCTCGTACTTAACCGTTCATGAGGATTTAACACTTAACGTCTTGGCCTAAACTCCAAAATTTTTCGGTAAATCGGCAGCATAACGGCTGTAATTGGGCTATTTGGTTTGACCTAATTCTCTAAACGCCTCAATTATTCCAATCATTAATCCAATTCCATTAAGTACTCTTCTTTGACACCAACAGATTGGCTAACTAGTTTACCTTGAAAGTCTCCTTTGGTTAATAAGCCTAACATGATAACTATGTCCTGTTTATTTTTCAATTTCCTATCATGCAAGTACCTATTATCCTTTAGTTTGCAAATGAACACCTAAGTGAAATTAGATAGAATTAACTTAGTTGATTGTTCATCTAGTGGTTTGAATGCCTACGATAACTGCTAATTAAGAAAACGAAAGCAAACAACCAAATAAAAGTTCGTCCGGTTATAGATAGTACAATCTCAGAATTAGACCCAAATTACAACGGGGTCATTTACATCAATAAACAACGAGCAACATAAAAGAAATAGTCTTCAAGTAGCATAGTTCACAAATAGCCATAATCACGCAAGGCACACAAGACAGGCAATCACTCCAGGGGTTCATCGTTAGGCACACCATCCTCGGGTACCTGTACCTGTTCTTCTTCACCTGTGATGAAAAAGAGGGTGAGTCCTTATGAACTCAGCAAGGGGGAACGAGAAATACGTTTTGAATCTCGTTTTCCGGTTCAATTTATGAAAACTCTTTTTGAGAACATGTCACGTATTACAAATAATAAGTTATGCAATTATAAGAACCAACTCCAGTAATGGATACAAAGTAAGGGAACAGAAATGCCAGTCTCTGCTCCCCAAGGTTCTCTAGGAACCAAGCGAGAGTACTTACATATAAGCACAGGAACAAGAATACCAGTCTTTCCTCCCCGAGGTTCTCTAGGAACCAAGCGAGAGTACTTATACACATTGTAAAAAGGATACGGTGAGCATTTGCTCTCAATGTCAATTTCGATTCATTTGGTGCGGCCGACTTCAATAATCCACTTATCGCTCCCAATTAGGTGTACTCCGGATGTACCCCGAAACCTACGACCCAACTCTCCGAGGGTGAAATGCCAAGCGAGAGAGGGAATTGGACCATGGTAGTCACGGTAACACCGGCAAGCCCGATGCCGCCCGGCGTGCGTGAAACACTACCATGCCACACTGAAAGGTTGCAACCTCGTATACAATGCCCATTTTTGTCATTTAACATTTCACATTAGGAGGTCAACAAAGTAGGTTGCCTCCGAACAAGTATATGATCACATTTTGACATATTGGCATATAAGGCATTGTAAGAACATATAATCATTTCATATATCCATTTGAAAGCAATTAAACTTTAACGGGCAGCCAAGTAATCACGTTCAAATAAACCATTGAATATCTTTTAACAATTCACATTAGGAGAACAACAAAGTAGGTTGCCTCCGAGCAATTTCAAGATCACATATTGCCAAGTAAACGAACGAGGCATGCTTGACATGAAATTTCACTTTGTAGAACACATAGAGTCATATGAACATTAAACGGGCAGCCATGTAACACATGCAAGTCAAGCCATATAACTCATTTCGAAGTCCACGTAATCAAGAGATACAATTATTCACATGCAACAACATCTACGTGGTGGTTTCGGATGCAAGAAAAGCCTATTTGTCAACATGCAATGATCAAAATTACATTTAAGCTTATAAGACATTTACGGGCAGCCCACTAAGCATATAATTTCCACACAATATCTAAATGATCAACACTTAGCAAGACTACCTAGTCATTAGGGTTTCCGTTTCATGCTTAACCATGTGATTAAACCCTAAGTCAACTCAAGTTCATTCACAAGTCATGCATCATTCAATTCAAACATCCTCAAGTACTCAAAACAGTCCACACAACATCCCAACACCACAATTCCAAGCAATTAGCACCACAAGAGGGGTTACAACAATTTTCCAAGCATATAACTAAGTGAAACCTTTACTGCAATAGGCTGTTTTCCCACAATCAATAGGATAATCAAACAATCTCAAAATTCAGTGAATAAGATGTCAAATTAAAGCTTAAGAAGTTAAATAAACTCAGAAACAAACCTTGCATCAATTGGAGTTCAGAATCATTAGTTATGGCCGAAACAGTGAGGTAGCACAAAACTGTCCAGATTTGCACACGTTTCAGAAATTGACGTTTTTGAGGTCCTTGGAGTCATTTTTAGCTTTGGTCCATTTCTGACAAAATTGTCCAGAACTGAAAAATATAGTAGCACACAAATTTTCATGCATTTTGGACAACATTTACGAAGTCAAACATGGTTCGCCCCACAAGGTCAGTGCATCTGCCAAAACCTGATTCATTTTCCCAGCTTTCCAGATTTGGTCATATTTTAATGATTTGCCATTTTGAGGACCTTAGAGTCAAAATTAGCTTCGGCCTATTTCTGGGAACAATGTTCAAAACTGTCCAAACCAGTCACCCACCAATTTTCAAGCATTTTCAACATCATTTTCTTAGCTAAACTTACCTCGAACAGACTGGTCAGAGAGCTGTCATCCACTTCGACTTCACCTAGCATCATTTTCAAGCCAAGATCTTGCCATGCATGGTTGTTTAAGATTATGAACGACCATATAGCTCAAGTACAGAAGCAAATAAACACATTTATGAGCATGCATGTGAAATTTCAAAGATTTTTCAAAAGCTTTTAACCCTCACCTTTGCAATCAACCAAAAGATGCACAAAAACCTTGTTGAGGCTCAAATTTCTTCCTCTTCTTGCTTAGCCGAGTTTCCAACTTGGTTTTCTCTATTTTTCCTAGCCTAGTAAGCAATCTCTTAGTACATGCATGTAGTTAGGACTTGAAGAAAAGAAATGGAAGCTTAGTAACTCACCTAGGCCGAAAATGAAGCTTCAATGCACATGCATGAGTGATTTTTGCATCATAGCTTGTTCGGTTGAGGTCCTTTGCTTGTGGCTTGCTTGGTTTAGCTATGGTGTGAAGAAGAGAAGCTATGGAGATGAAGAACTCAGCCAAAACCGAAATGGAGAGAGAAAATGAGAGGGAGAGAGAGAAATGTGAGGAAAGTGAGAGAAATGAGAGAAAAATGAGGCTTTTTGCAATTTTTGAGCATGTGGTCAGCCTTGGGCTTCCAAATCTGAATTTTTGTGTCTTCAAGGTGGAATTTGAAATGTTAGCATGGGCCATGAGTGGTTTGGTCGAAAATGAGAGGAAATTGAGGTGGTTTTGGGCAATTTTTTATGCATTGATAAGTGTTTTTGTGTCATGACTTGTCTAGAATTATTTTGAATTAAACATGCATGCAAAAATCTGATTTTGTGTCATCTTTTGAATTGTTTTAACATGTGTGTAAGAGAATGTTGGGTATTTAGGGATTTTAGGTAGAATAGAATATAGGGTATGTTTAGAGGTTGGTGAGATTTTGTCTTGTAGTGAGTTTAAAATATAATATTTAGGTGTTAGTGGATTTTGTAGAGATTTGAATTAGGATTATAATAATAGTTAGTGGATTGTGTAGGATTATTTTATTGTCCTGTGCTTTGTGTAAGATTCTTTCTTGATCAACGTGGTGGCACGGATTCCTAGGTCTAGGGCACAAATTACGATGTAGACACGATCTACGAGGTAAGACACGAACTTCAAGACTAATGCACGTACTTCAAGACTAATGCACAGATTTCAATGCAAATGCACGCAATCCCTAGATAAATGTACGTAAACCAATACAAGGCACGTAATTCAAGACACGACTCTTAAACCTAGGTTAAAGCACGCAGTTCAAGGTTAATGCACACGAAACGAAGAGACACACGCAAATCAAGGTCTCGCATGTAAATTAAGGTCATGGCATGTTTATCTAGGTATCGCACGTATATCGAGGATTAGGGCATACAATTTTAGGTTAAGGCACGTATAACGAGGTATGCACGAAAACCAAGACATGGCACATAATCTAGGGTCGGTCGTACAGTTCTAGTTCTAAGGCACGCAAATCGAGGTAAGGCACGTTATTCGGGATCGGGCCTCACATGCGCAATGCGCGAATCGCCTAGCACACGAAGCCATGGCCATTGCCGAGTGGATGTGCACGGCCATGGTCTAGTGTCGTGGCGATCTAAGCACCGCGTGGGCTTGGGGGACGGTGGGACCATATGCGGCCTTGAAGCCGTCCCCCGGTGGGTTCTGACGTGCCTGTGCGATGCGCGAATCGCCTAGCACACGACGCCATGGTCCTCGCTGAGTCGTAATGCGACGGACGTGGTCTAGTGTCGTGGCGATCCAAGCACCGCGTGGGCAGAAAGGTAGTTTTCTTGTCCCGTTTCGTGCATACAGGGGGATAGTGGGGGGCATGCGTGATGCGCGAATCGCCTAGCACACGTGGCATTGGCTTTCGTTAAGCAACGACGCAAGCGTTGCGATGAGATGATTGCTGATGCTTCAATGTCGTGGCGATCCAAGAACCAAGGGGCCTTGAAGCCGTCACCCAGTGGGTTCTGACGTACCTGATGCGCGAATCACCTAGCACACGACGCCCTGGTCCTCGCTGAGTCGAAATGCGACGGACGTGGTCTAGTGTCGTGGCGATCCAAGCACTGCGTGGGCAGGAAGGTAGTTTGCTTATCCCGTTCCGTGCATACAGGGGGACAGTGGGGGGCATGCGTGATGCGTGAATCGCCTAGCACACGTGGCATTGGCTTTCGTTAATCAACGACGCGAGGGTTACGATGAGACAATTGCTGATGCTTCGATGTCGTGGCGATCCAAGCACCATGCGGCCTTGAAGCCGTCCCCCGGTGGGTTTTGACGTGCCTGTGCGATGCGCGAATCGCCTAGCACACGACGCCATGGTCCTCGCTGAGTCGTAATGCGACGGACGTGGTCTAATGTCGTGGCGATCCAAGCACCGCGTGGGTAGGAAGGTACTTTGCTTGTCCCATTCCGTGCATATAGGGGGACGGTGGAGGGCATGCGTGATGCGCGAATCGCCTAGTACATGTGGCATTGGCTTTCGTTAAGCAG
>CM075772.1:59674188-59694188 GCA_037974665.1 Ehretia macrophylla | reverse complement strand
TACCTTACCTCGTAGTGCGTGCCCTAAACCTAGAAAAGCGTGCTTGCACGCTAATCAAGAAAGCATCTTACACGAAGCACTAAATCATTAACTAATCCTACAAACTCCACTAACTAATATTAAAATGCCAATTCAACTCACTAGAAGACGAAATCTCACAAAAAGCTAGACATTCTTATTCTTTATTCCTTATTCTTTTACACATCCCAAACACACAATTAAATAATGCTCAAAAGATGACAAAAATTCAGAATTTAGCTTGCCTTGGCCGACCATGTAGGAGCTTTTGTGCATGCTTTGCATAATTCAAATTAAACTTAGACAACCTATGACACAAAGCATAAAAAAATAACCCAAAACCCTACCCAATGCACCCAAAATCTCGACATATGCAAATGCCCATGCTAGGTGATTCAAAATTATGCTTCTTGAAGACACAAATTCTGAATTTTGCAAGCTCTAGGCCGACATATGCATCAAATTCTTCAAGCCTTTCATTTTCTTTCATTCTTTCTCACATTCTCTCATTTTCTCTCACTCTCTCATTTCTTCACACTCTCTCTCGGCCTTGGCTGAAATTCTACTCTCCATAGCTTGAGTTCATCATCCTAAGGTTCTTCAAGACATGCAAGCTACTTAGGAGCTCGACCAAGTAAAGCTAGGAGCAAAGAAACACACATGCAAGCTTATAGAACCTTCATTTCGGCTTAGGTAAGTTTGATAGCTCCTATTTCATTTTCTTTTTGTTCTAGCCACTTGCATATACTAAGAACATGGTTATTAAGCTAGGAATTAGATAATTTCAGGTTGTCTCTCGGCTAAGCAAGGAGAAAAGACTACCTTGTGCTTCATCAAGAGCTTGTGTATCTTCATTGTTGTCTTGCTAAGGTGAGGGCTAAAACTTCTTTGAAAAGCTTTCAAAAACCACATGCATGCCTTTAAATGTCAATTTTTGCCTCTGTACTTGTGATATATATGTATACATGAGCTTTTGTAAACATGCATGGCAAGATTTTTGGCTAGAATGTGAAGATAGGTGAAATCGCGTAAATGGACAGTCTTCTGACTTGTTGGAGCAAAGTGATTTTGACCAGGTAAATGATGTTTAAAATGAGTGAAAATTGGTAGGTGACTATTTTTGCCAGTTCTGAGAATTTGTCATAGAAATAGGCCAAAGCTAATTTTGATTCTAAAGTCCCCAAAATGGCAAACCATTGAAAGGTGTCAAAATCTGAAAAATCTGGGAAAATGAAGCAGGTTCTGGCAGATTCACTATTCATATAGAACGAACCAGTTTTCACTTAGTAAATGATATCCACAATGCATGAAATTTGGTATGCTGCTATATTGTTCAGTTCTAGACATTTGTGTCAGAAATAGACTAAGGCTAAATCTGACCCTAAGGGCCTCAAAAACGATAAGTATTGAAATGTGTACAAATCTGGACAATTTTGCGTAGTCGCACGGTTTTGGCTATAACTCTTGAATCCGAACTCCAAATGATGCGAGGTTTGTTTCTAGATTTAGTTCACTCCTTAATCTTTAATTTGAAATTTTTTTCACTAGAATTGGAGATTGTTTGCTTGTCTCAATGATTGTGAGAAAACAGACCATTGCAGTGAGGTTTTCATCTAGTGATATGCTTTGAAAATTATTGTAACTTCTCTTGTTGTATTAAATGCTTGGGATTGTGGCACTTGGATGTTGTGTGGACTGTTTTGAATGCTTGAGGATGTTTTAATTAATTGATGCATGGCTTGAGTTTAATTACATGACAACTTGGGGCTTAATCGCACGGGTGAGCATGAATTGAAACCCTAATGACTAGGAAAACTCTCTAAGTGTTGATCCTATGAATATCGTGTTTAATTATGTGATTAGTAGGCTGCCCGTAGTTGCCCTCATAGCCCTAAATGTGGTTCCAATGATTACATGTTGACAAGTAGGCCTTTCTCGCACCCGGTCCCACGTAAACATCGTTGCATGTTGTATGACCTTATTATTTGATTACGTGAACTTTGAAATGAGTTATATGACTTGATTTACATGTGTTACATGGCTGCCCGTTTAATACTCATATAACTCCATGTGCTTTACAAGTAAAATTACCTATCATATCGTGCCTCGCGTGTTTACTTGTCAATGTGTAATCTTATGACTGCTCGGAGGCAACCTACTTTGTTGTCCTCCTAATGTGATATATTAAATGTCATAAATGTGCATTGCATACAAGGTTGCAACCTTTCATTATGGTGTGGTAGCATTCACGCACACCGAGTAGCATCGAGCTTACCGGTGCAACCGTGATTACCATTGTCCAATTCTCCCTCTCGCTTGGGGGCTAGACTTCCTCAGAGAGTTGGGTCACAGGATTTCGGGGTACATCCGGAGTACACCCATTTGGCATGATAAGGGGATGATTTGAAGTCGGTCGTAACAACTGATACTGGAAATGAACTTAGAGCAAAAGCTCACCGTATCCTTTTCACTATGTGTATAAGTACTCTCACTTGGTTCATAGAGGACCTCGGGTAGGAAAGACGGGTAATTGTGTTCTTTTACTTTTATATTACATTATGAACTTACTTGTGATATATGTCATGCTTGAAAAAGGTTTTCATAAGTTGAACCGGAAAAGGAGTTTCAAAACTTATTTCTCGTTCCCCATCACTGAGTTCATAAGGACTCACCCTCTTTTATCATCTCAGGTGAAGAAGACCAAGAACAGGTACCCGAGGACAATGTGCCTTTTGATGATTCCTTGGAATGATTGCTTGCCCTACGTGCCTTACGTGACTATGGCCATTTTGTGAACAATATGTTGCTTGAAGACTATTTCTTATTTTGCTTGTTGTTGTATTGTAAATGACCCCCGCTGTAATTTGGGGTCAAATTTTGGGTTGTACTGATCATAACTAGATAAACACTTTTATGGTCGTTTTTGCTATCGCTACTGGTTAGTATTTACCACAGGCTTATGAAGTATCAGGTAAAGGGTTAAGTAAAATGAATATATCCAATCTTAAGCAGGTACTCATTGATATGCTATGATCAACAAGTACCTTTGTAACAAGGATTAACAAACAAACGAGGCATAGTATCATGCTAGGTCGATAATCAAACGAGACTTCGAGATAATTAGTAGGTGTTTCAATTGGTAATAAATAGTAATCTTTGTTGAAAATGAAATTGAGGTTGGAGATTTTGAGGCATTTAAAAAATTAGGTCAAACTAAAGCGCTCAATTACAGTCGTTATGCTGCCGATTTTTTGAAGAATTTGTGAAGTTTAGGCTAAACGTTAAGCGTTAAACTTTCATGAACGATTAAGTACGTGATATGAATTAAATGTTTAGATCAAACCCTAGTCTAACCTTTATAGGTCAGGTTAGGGCGTGACACCTTAGAGAGATGGTATCAGAGCTTAGATTGCTTAAGCCGGGTTTAACTCTCAGACCATGGGTAGAAGCCCTAAGATAATTATGATGACTTGTTTATGTGTGATAATGTTAATTGTGCCTTCTATGTTCTATGTACTTATGTGATTAACATGTCTTAATTGTTTCTAGAATTGTGTATCTATATTATGTTGCATATTTTATGCATTAAATTCTTGTTTGTTATATTCCAATAAATTGTGCATCGTAATCTGTGCCTATAGATGGCTGGCCCTAGTACCCGCACTACTAATAGGAGCGGTGAGCCCCAAGAGACTGAAGATGCTCATCAAACTAATCCCGGCATGGCTATGTTTAACATGATGGTGAATGCCATGGATCACGTGTCGCGAGTGATAGGACGTCAAGATGCACGTGAAACAAACAACAACAACAACAGGAATGACGGTAACCATAGGAGAAATAGCAGAATGCGGGAGTTCCTTGACTTTCGCCCGTCCAAATTCCACAGGGAAGCTGATGATGAAAAGGCAGAGGCTTGGCTATCTGAGATTGGGAGGATTTTCAGACCTCTTGACTATACTGATGAAGAAAAGATGGAGTTCGCTGTGTTTCTGTTGCACGGGGATGCTGAGCATTGGTGGCACACTGTGGAGGCACTTTGGGAAACTGATCATACACCTCGCTTGTGGGATAATTTCATTAAGGAATTCAAGGAGAAATACGTACCTGCAGTTTCCAGGTAGAGGCGGATCGAGAAATTCATGCACTTGAACCAGGGTAACATGACGGTGGCCCAGTATGAGGCTCTTTTTGACCGACTGTCCCGTTATGCTCAATATATGGTCAGTACCCCTGAGGCGAAGATGTGGAAATTTATGACTGGATTGAGGGGATAGAAATTCAGGACCAGTTGGCTTCGTATGACTTTACTACCTATTCTGCTCTCTTTGCTGTTGCTTCCCGAGTTGAGAAGAGGAAACTTGATAGAGCCGGTTCGAGCCAGCCGAACAAGAAACCATATCAGCCTCCAGGTCAACAGAGGAAATTCCAGACCCAGAGTCGCAGTCAGGGCCAGAGCCAGAACAGACCAGTCAATAAATGTGGCCCGACTAAAGCACCATCAGCCTCTTCTACTCGTGGATCCACATGTAGTTCACCTGCTGCTCAGTCTATTAACTGTTCTTACTGTGACAAGAAGGGTCATACCGAGGCCCAATGCTGGAAGAAGTCAGGACGATGTGTGCGGTGTGGCAGTGATCAGCATCAGATCAAGGATTGCCCTAAATGGCAAGGAGGACAAAATCAAGTTAAACCAGCTGGTAGAGGCAAGACTCCAGTTCCTAGAGTTCAGGCCCGAGCTTATGCTATTGAGTGCGAGGAGCTTCCAGAGGAGACCGCTGTTGTTGAAGGTACATTCTTGATACTGAATCAACCTATTAGGGTGCTAATTGATCCAGGTGCTACTCATTCATTTATTACTCCCTTATGTGTGCAACGTGTGAAATTACAAGTTGTATGTTTGCCTTACGAAGTAAAAGTTGGTACTCCAATGAGTTCTAAACTTGTTACTCGCTCAGCTTGTAAAGCATGTAAAATTCAAATTAAAGATAGGGAATTCTCAGCCAATCTTATTGTATTACCCTTTCGAGACTATGAAGTCATCTTAGGGATGGACTGGTTAGCAAAGCATCATGCCCAACTAGATTGCCGGATGAAGATTGTAACATTCCAGATACCTGGTCAACCAATATTAGAGGTAATGGGTTGAAGAGACTTCACCGGGAGTTCTATCATTTCATCCACGAAAGTAGTGAAGTCCTTGAGAAAAGGATATAGTGGATACTTAGCTTACCTCATCAACAAGCTGTCAGACAAAGCTAAGTTGGAGGAGATGCCAGTGATTAAAGATTATGCAGATGTGTTTCCAGAAAATTGCCTGGTTTACCCCCAAATCGGGAGATCGAGTTCATTATAGAATTACTGTCTGGCACCCAGCCAATATCTAAAGCTCCTTATCGTATGGCACCAGCTGAGCTACAAGAACTGAAGGACCAATTGCAAGGATTGTTGAAGAAGGGGTTTGTTCAACCAAGCTCTTCTCCATGGGGTGCACCAGTCCTATTTGTAAAGAAGAAGGACGGAACGTTGAGGCTATGCATCGATTACCGAGGATTGAACCAAGTGACCGTCAAGAATAAATACCCACTTCCACTGATCGACGAGTTGTTTGATCAACTTCAGGGAGCCAAAGTGTATTCAAAGCTCAACTTGAGGCAAGGGTACTATCAATTGCGGATCAAAAAGGAGGATGTGCCTAAAACGGCTTTCAGGACGAGATATGGGCATTATGAATATGTGGTGATGCCATTTGGGCTAACTAATGCCCCTGCAGCTTTCATGGACTTGATGCACAGGGTGTTTTAACCATACTTGGACCAATTTGTGGTGATTTTTATTGATGATATTTTTGTATACTCGAAATCCAAGGCTGAGCATGAACAACATTTGCGATTGGTACTACAGAAACTTCGAGAGCATCGATTGTACGCAAAGTTTAGCAAATGCGAATTTTGGTTGCAGCAGATTGTATTTTTGGGGCACATCATATCCCAAGAAGGAATAGCAGTAGACCCAGCAAAGATAGAAGCGGTGATATCTTGGAAGAAGCCAGAAAATGTTACGGAGGTTCGGAGTTTTCTTGGTCTAGCCGGCTATTATCGGAGGTTCGTGAAGGATTTCTCAAAGATCACAGGACCACTTACAAAGCTCACTCAAAAGAAAACAAAGTTTGTATGGGATGACAAGTGTGAGAACAACTACCAAGAATTGAAGAAGAGATTGACTACTGCACCTGTTCTTGCATTGCCTGAAGGGAGTCAAGGTTTTGTAATCTATAGCGATGTTTCGAAGGAAGGACTGGGTTGTGTGTTGATGCAAAATGGTAGAGTGATTGCGTATGCTTCTAGGAAACCGAAGCCGTAATAATTGAACTACCTGACGCATGATTTGGAGTTAGCGGCTATTGTGTTTGCACTCAAGAAATGGAGGCACTATTTGTGGGGTAACAAGTTCGAGGTGTTTACTGATCACAAGAGCTTGAAATACTTGTTCTCACAAAAAAGTTGAACATGAGGCAAAGGCGGTGGATGGAGCTTTTGGATGATTATAACTGCACAATCAATTATGTGCCCGGTAAAGCAAATGTAGTTGCAAATGCCTTAAGTCGGAAAGTGAGCATGGCAAAACTGGAAGTTAAGGTGCAGGAGTTGTTAGAGGAAGCATTCTTGTGGAAACCACAATTGACTCAAAAAGGGTTACTATTTGCCACTACACAAGTCCAATCGACCTTGTTGTCTGAATTGCGAGAGGCTCAACAGAAGGACCAACAGTTTTAGAAGATTAAAGAAAGCACCACAGATTTCAAATTTCATGATGATGGTATTTGGAGGTTTAGGAATCGGATTTGTGTTCCTAATGAGCCAGAGCTGAAAAAGAAGATTCTTGAAGAAGCTCATAATTCAAGATATACTATCCACCCCGGTGGAACAAAGATGTACCAAGATTTGAAACAACACTATTGGTGGAATAACATGAAGAGATAGATTGCTGATGTGAGGCCCGACCGCAAATAACGTGTGTTACCTCGATTTACATGCCTTAGACCTAGAATTATATGACTGATCTTGGATTGCGTGTCCTGTCTTGATTTCCGTGCATTCTTCGTCATACGTGCCTTGACTTAGAATTGTGTACCCTAATCCTTGATGTACTGCATACCTAGATTTATGTGTCTTGAACTTGAATTACGTGCGAGACCTCGATTTGTGTGCAATACCTCGTTTTGTGTACCCTAATCTAGATTTGCGTGCCTTGACCTAGGTTTAAGAATTGTATTCGTTTTGTGTGCCATGCATTGAATTACGTGCATTCATTTAGGGTTGCGTGTATTTACTTGGAAAACGTGCATTCGTCTCGTAGTTCGTGCCCTACCTCAACGTGCGTACCCTAGACCTAGGAAAGCGTGCCCTCACGCTAATCAAGAAAGCATCTTACACGTAGCACTAGGTCATTAATTAATCCTACAAATTCCACTAACTATTATTAAATTACTAATTCAACCCACTAGAAGACAAAATCTCACAAAAAGCTAGACATTCCTTATTCTTTATTCCTTATTCTTTTTGCACTTTCAACACACAATTAAATAATGCTCAAAAGATGACAAAGAATCAGATTTTTTATTGCCTTGGCTGACCACCACATGAGTTTTGTGCTTGCTTGCTCAATTCAATTTAATTCTAGACAACTTATGACAATTCTATGACACAAATGCAAAAAAAAAATATCTCAAAAACCTCCCAAAAGCTTCCAAATCTCGACAATGCTTCCTTGCCCATGCTAGGATGATTCAAATTGTGCTTCTTGGAGACACAAATCTGATTGTTTTGCATGCCCAATGCCAACATTTGCATCAACAATAGCAAAATCATCTATTTTCTCTCATTTCTCTCACTCTCCTCACATTTCTCTCTCTCCCTCTCATTCTACTCTCTCAATCTCGGTTTTGGCTGAGTTCATACACCCCATAGCTCATCTTCATCATTCCATGGTTCATCAAGGCAAGCTAGAAGCTAAGAAACTCAATTAAACAAGCTAGGATGCAAGAAACACACATGCAAGCTCTTTGAACAACCATTTCGGCCTTGGTGAGTTTGCTAGCTTTCATTTCTTTTCTTCTTGTTCTAACCACATGCATCTAATAAGAACTTGGCCACTAAGCTAGGAAAAATAGAGGAAATCGAGTTGGAGTCTCGGCTAAGCAAGGAAGAAGAAGAAATTTGTGCTTCATCAAGTTTTGTGAATCATCTAGTTGATTTGCTAAGGTGAGGGCTAAATCTTCTTGAAAATCTTTCAAAAATCCACATACATGCTCTTAAATGTATGTCTTTGCTTCTGTAGTTGAGTTATATGTGTGTTCATAAGCTTTTACAACTATGCATGGCAAGATTTTGGCTTGAGGATGATGATAGATGAAATCGGGTTTGGTGATAGCTCTCTGTCTTGTTGTTGCGAGGTGAGTTTGGCTAGGAAAATGATGTTCAAAATGCATGAACATTGGTAGGTGACTAGTTTTTCCAGTTTTGAACAATTTTCACAGAAATAGGCCAAAGCTAATTTTGACTCTAAGGTCCTCAAAATGGCAAATCATTAAAATGTGTCCAAATCTGGAAATCTAGAAAAAATGAAGTAGGTTTTGGCAGATGCACTGACCTTGTAGAATGAACCAGTTTTGACTCAGTAAATGATGTCCAAAATGCATGAAATTTGGTGTGCTGTTAGATTTTTCAGTTCTGGACATTTTTTTTCAGAAATGGACTAAGGTAAATCTGACCCTAAGGACCTCAAACATGACAAGTATTGAAATGTGTGGAAATCTGGACAGTTTTGTGCAGTTCCACTGTTTTGGCTATAACTATTGGACCCGAACTCCAAATGATGCAAGGTTTGTTTCTGATTTTAGTTCACTTCTTAAGATTTAATTTGAAATCTTATTTACTAAAATTGGAGATTTTTTGCTTGACTTAATGATTGTGAGAATACAGCCTATTGCAGTGAGGGTTTCACTTAGTTATATGCTTAGAAATTTGGTGTAACTTCTCTTGTGGTATTAATTGCTTTGGATTGTGGCATTGGGATGTTGTGTGGACTGTTTTGAGTACTTGGGGATGCTTGGATTAATTGATGCTTGGCTTGAGATTGATTTTGAATGGACTTGGGGCTTAATCGCACGGGTAAGCATGAAATGGAAACCCTAGCAACTAGGTAAACATGCTAAGTGTTGATCCTTTGAATATTGGGTGTAATTATATGTTTAGTAGGCTGCCCGTAGTTGCTCTTATAGCCCTAAACGTGATTTCGATCGTTGCATGTTGACAAATAGGCCTTTCTTGCATCCGAGCCCATGTAGATGTTGTGGCATGTTAAATAATCTTATTATTTGATTACGTGGACTTTGAATTGAGTTATATGACTTGATTTACGTGCGTTACAAGGCTTCCCGTTTAATGTTCATATAACTCCATATGCTTTTCAAGTGAAATTATTTGTCTATTCGTGCCTCGCTTGTTTACTTGTCAATGTGCAATCTTATGACTGTCCGGAGGCAACCTACTTTGTTGTCCTCCTAATGTGATATATTAAATGTCGTAAATGTACATTGCATACAAGGTTACAACCTTTCATTCTGGCGTGGTAGCGTTCACGCACACCGGGCGGCATCGGGCTTGCCAGTGCAACCGTGACTACCATTGTCCAATTCCCTCTCTCGCTTGAGGGCTAGACTTCCTCGAAGAGTTGGGTCGTAGGATTTCGGGGTACATCCGGAGTACACCCACTTGGCGTGTTAAGGGGATAATTTGAAGTCGGCCGCAACAACTGAGAGCAAAAGCTCACCATATCCTTTTTACTATGTGTATAAGTACTCTCGCTTGGTTCCTAGAGGACCTCAGGGAGGAAAGACGGGTAATTGTGTTCCTTTACTTTTACATTACGTTATGTACTGTCTTGTGACATATTCATGCTTGCAAAAAGGATTTTTCATAAGTTGAACTGGAAAAATGAGTTTCAAAACTTATTTCTCGTTCCCCCTCACTGAGTTCATAAGGACTCACCCTTTTCTTTGTCACAGGTGCAGCAGATTTGGAATAGATACCCGAAGTAAATGTGCTTGTTGATGATTCTTTGGAGTGACTACGTGCTTTTGTGCTTTTCCTGAAAGTGGTTGCTATATGGATGTTGTGTTTGATTGCAAACTATTCATTTTATTGATGTAAATGACCCCGTTGTAATTTGGGTCTAATTCTGGGATTGTACTATCTATAACCAGACGAACTTTTTATTTGGTTGTTCGCTTTCGTTTTCTTAATTAATAGTTATTGTAGGCATTCAAACCACTAGATGAACAATCAACTAAGTTAATTCTATATAATTTCACTTAGGTGCTCATTTGCAAACTAAAGGATAATAGGTACTTGCATGATAGGAAATTGACAAATAAACGGGACATAGTTATTATGTTAGACTTATTAACCAAACGAGACTTTCAAGATAGACTAGTAGGCATATTAGTTGATGACAAAATAGGAGTCCTTAATGGAATTGGATTAATGATTGGGATAATTGAGGCGTTTAGAAATTAGGTCAAACTAAAAGGTCTTAAATACAACCGTCATGCCGCCGGTTTTCCGGAAAAACTTTTGGAGTTCTAGGCTAATCTTAAGCATTAATCATAGTGAAGCAGTTAAGTACGCGAAATGACTTGAAAGTTTAACTCATACCCTAGTCTAGCCTCTATAGGTCGGGTTGGGGCGTGACACCTTATATTAGAATGGTATCAGAGCTTTGTTTAGTAACTAGGCATTAGTCGGGTTCAACTCTCGGACCATGGGTAGAAGCCCTAAGGTAATTATGATATCTTGTTTATATGTGTTAATGTGTGCTAATGTGCTTTAATTGCTTTGAGCATTGAATATTATGTACTTTTGAGGATCATATGTATTATATGTCATGCACACCGACACGTTAGTGACCTCGATAATGCTTGCATGCTTTTATACTCCTTCCTAGATACATGTGCATGTTATATAACCGTGAATGACTGTTTATACACATAGATAGTTAGGATTAGGACTTTCAGGGAAGAGAATTTGTGCAGGACGAACGAAAGGCTTGGTTAGAGATTTCTCGCATCTTCACAGGTACTCAATGGATCGTATGTATTATTGGATATGCATATATAAAATGCGTAGCACATGTATAAATGTTGAGGTAAAGTTATCCCCTTATCTTTGGAATACTCATACCTATGATTAAGTTATCAATTTTATGGCTATGAAGTTTTGATTCCGTTAAACCGTTCTTCTCATTGTGGTTCAAGAATAAATGTTAAGGACATACAACTTTCCTTAGATATAAGAATATACTATTGGATATGTAGAGTAGTATATATTCTCATGTGCTGATAGTGGAAGTTGACTTGGAGGTTTCTTTGAATCCATTTCTCACATCTTAAAATTGGCTTGATAGACTATCTAAGAAGTTAGCAATATACTCGTACGATTGAATCCTTACTTGATTGGAATTAAGCATTGATGAATTTGATATGGTGTATACTAGCGAGTTTTAAGTTCACTAAATGTTGAGATCATGACCTAGAAATTAAAAGATGAATTCGTGGAAGTTGACGATAGTTACTTTTAGGGGTTAGATTATTGAGACATGGATAGTGTATTTGAGTGACTTAACAATGGATAACCTCAAGACATGTAGGCAACTCTAGAGACCGAATTTAACAAGGTTGATGATTCTTTAATATAACAAGATATAAGGATGCTGGAATCGAGGAATTCACGTAGCTAGAACTCGTGCTCGAAAGACTACACCTAAATGCTAGGTTGAATAGAAGTATAAGGTATTGAATTATGCATTAGATGACTAACGTTGATAAAGGTCCTAAGTTGGATATGGGTGATATTTAGAATCATGGTATTAATTTGGTGCCTCTCGGATTTAGTTGTAATTATGCAAGTAAGTCAATCTGTGCACTCGTTGTTTGGATACCCTAGAGGATGTTAGGAAGCATATATCCATAAGTAATACCGATGGGCCCGGTATATAAACCATGGAAATGATATTAAGCATCTGATTGCAAAGTGGAGTCGTTAGGGTATGATTAGTAATCCTAAATAGCTAATAGTGAGTATGCATGATGATTCATGGTGAACCTTAGGATCTAAGGTCAATGAGACTTGATGCTCTTAGCTAGTTGAACATGTAAATGAAGAGAGTAAGATTCCATATAGTTAAGATAGAGATGAATTAGAGTCATGATGACCCAAGAGACTATTGTTAGACAACCGTATTATGTGCACCGTTTCACGTCTAGAAACTAGCCGTTGGTAGACTTTGAATCGTGGTCGTTAAATGGAGGACGGATCTTGTAGTGATAGTTAATGAGTCGTTGACTACTTTTGAAGTTCTATTAGATTATATTGTGGTTATAATTCTTATGTTGACACAGCCTTGAAGTTATTTTGTGTAACAAGCTACTTGGATTAGTATGGTAAGTATCTTTTGAGCTAGATCATTTCGGTACCCATTTATAGTCCTAGGATTTTTGTTGTACGACCGGTAACCTAGTAGAGAATTGATCTCACTTACATGGCTATGAACCTAACTTAGTAACATTAATGTTGAAGATATATTGGCGGGCATTAAGTGTTCAAAGGAATGACTAGTTTGCTAAGTGAGTAGGACTATTGTCTCCTTAAGTATGACATAACATTGGGTTGAGGTGAGTGAAATTTATTTGAGATTGAAACTATTCGCCTTAGGAGCCTTGGTTAAGATTAAAGGAAATTCCGAAACTTCGTGACTTGAAGATAGAGATTTGAATAAGGAAATAAATTGTGGATTACGAGTTGATGAATTTACTTGTAAGAGTTGAACTAGTGTAACATGATCGGTTTGCCCATACAATTTCAATGGCATTTTGTTGGTGGTACCTAATAAACCTTAGAGTTTGAGTTTAACGAATCTCAACGGTCTTTCTCCTTGATTACAAGCGTAAAGGTTAACGGAACTAGGGAAGAATGTTAGTGAATAGGAGCCTGTAACCGGGAGACTAGTCATTAGAAGATTTGTTAACCTAACGTACCTACGAGATAAGGATTATGATATTGTCATAGATGACGATTTGAGATGGATTAGTTGTTTGGTGAGTTCTTCTTGAAGATAGGGTCGTATTGTAGAAATGATCCATAACATGTGTAGGTCCTACATGTTAACAATTTTGAAACTAGTTGGTAGGATATATAAATCGGATATAGACCTACCATCTTGAAATTGGTATATGTCACCATAGGATCATGGTATTATTGTGATATTCCTTTTGAGGTATGAATGCGAGATTGATACAACATGAGTCATGATTTTGGAATTATAGTTATATAGTCAGAATACCGATGCAACTTTGATGACTATGTTTGAAGACTCTAACCTTAGTTAATGAACTTGACCTTAAGATCAAATGGAAGGAATAGAGTTGTTCAAAGGAAAGAACTATAAATGTAGAGGTCACACCGAATTAAATGATTGGAGAAACGTAGGAAGTGAATTGGTTGTGGTAAGAGAGATCACAAAACATGGGACAAAACGGAATGGGACGAAATTCTTTTAAGGAGGGGAGGATGTGAGGCCTGACCCCGAATAACGTGTGTTACCTCGATTTACGTGCCTTAGACCTAGAATTATATGACTGATCTTGGATTACGTGCCCTGTCTTGGTTTTCGTGCATACTTCGTCATACGTGCCTTGACTTAGAATTGTGTGCCCTAATCCTCGATGTACTGCATACCTAGATATACGTGTCCTAACCTTGAATTACGTGCGAGACCTCGATTTGTGTGGATTACCTTGTTTCGTGTACCCTAATCTAGATTTGCGTGCCTTGACCCAGGTTTAAGAATTGTGTTCGTTTTGTGTGCCATGCATTGAATTACATGCATTCATTTAGGGTTGCGTGCATTTACTTGAAAAACGTGCATTCGTCCCGTAGTTCGTGCCCTACCTCGTAGTGCGTGCCAAAGATCTAGGAAAGCGTGCCCTCACGCTAATCAAGAAAGCATCTTACACGTAGCACTAGGTCATTAATTAATCCTACAAATTCCACTAACTATTATTAAATTACTAATTCAACCCACTAGAAGACAAAATCTCACAAAAAGCTAGACATTCCTTATTCTTTATTCCTTATTCTTTTTGCATTTTCAACACACAATTAAATAATGCTCAAAAGATGACAAAGAATCATATTTTTTATTGCCTTAGCCGACCACCACATGAGTTTTGTGCTTGCTTGCTCAATTCAATTTAATTCTAGACAACTTATGACAATTCTATGACACAAATGCAAAAAAAAATTATCTCAAAAACCTCCCAAAAGCTTCCAAATCTCGACAATGCTTCCTTGCCCATGCTAGGATGATTCAAATTGTGCTTCTTGGAGACACAAATCTGATTTTTTTGCATGCCCAATGCTAACATTTGCATCAACAATAGCAAAAGCTTCTATTTTCTCTCATTTCTCTCACTCTCCTCACATGTCTCTCTCTCCCTCTCATTCTTCTCTCTCAATCTCGGTTTTGGCTGAGTTCATAGACCCCATAGCTCATCTTCATCATTCCATGGTTCATCAAGGAAAGCTAGAAGCTAAGAAACTCGATTAAACAAGCTAGGATGCAAGAAACACACACGCAAGCTCTTTGAACAACCATTCCGGCCTTGGTGAGTTTGCTAGCTTTCATTTCTTTTCTTCTTGTTCTAACCACATGCATCTACTAAGAACTTGGCCACTAAGCTAGGAAAAATAGAGGAAATCGAGTTGGAGTCTCGGCTAAGTAAGGAAGAAGAAGAAATTTGTGCTTCATCATGTTTTGTGCATCTTCTTGTTGATTTGCTAAGGTGAGGGCTAAAACTTCTTAAAAATCTTTCAAAAATCCACATGCATGCTCTTAAATGTATTTCTTTGCTTCTGTACTTGAGTTATATGTGTGTTCATAAGCTTTTACAACCATGCATGGCAAGATTTTGGCTTGAGGATGATGATAGATGAAATCGGGTTTGGTGACAGCTCTCTGTCTTGTTGTTGCGAGGTGAGTTTGGCTAGGAAAATGATGTTGCAAATGCATAAAAATTGGAAAGTGACTATTTTTTCCAGTTGTGAACATTTTTCACAGAAATAGGCCAAAGCTAATTTTGATTCTATGGTCCTCAAAATTGCAAATCATTAAAATGTGTCCAAATCTGGAAATCTGGAAAAAAATGAAGCAGGTTTTGGCAGATGCACTGATCTTGTAGAACGAACCAGTTTTGACTTAGTAAATGATGTCAAAAATGCATTAAATTTGGTGTGATGCTATATTTTTCAGTTCTGGACATTTTTGTAAGAAATGGACTAAGGCTAAATCTGAACCTAAGGACCTCAAAAACGACACGTATTGAAATGTGTGCAAATCTGGACAGTTTTGTGCAGTTCCACTGTTTTGGCTATAACTATTGGACCCGAACTCCAAATGATGCAAGGTTTGTTTCTGATTTTAGTTCACTTCTTAAGATTTAATTTGAAATCTTATTTACTGAAATTGGAGATTGTTTGCTTGACTTAATGATTGTGAGAATACAGCCTATTGCAGTGAGGTTATATGCTTAGAAATTTGGTGTAACTTCTCTTGTGGTATTAACTGCTTTGGATTGTGGCATTGGGATGTTGTGTGGACTTTTTTGAGTACTTGGGGATATTTGGATTAATTGATGCTTGGCTTGAGATTGATTTGGAATGGACTTGGGGCTTAATCGCACGGGTAAGCATGAAATGGAAACCCTAGCAACTAGGTAAACATGCTAAGTGTTGATCCTTTGAATATTGGGTGTAATTATATGTTTAGTAGGCTGCCCGTAGTTGCCCTTATAGCCCTAAACGTGATTTCGATAGTTGCATGTTGACAAATAGGCCTTTCTTGCATCCGAGCCCACGTAGATGTTGTTGCATGTTAAATAATCTTATTATTTGATTACGTGGACTTTGAATTGAGTTATATGACTTGATTTACGTGCGTTACATGGCTGCCCGTTTAATGTTCATATAACTCCATATGCTTTTCAAGTAAAATTACTTGTCTATTCGTGCCTCGCTTGTTTACTTGTCAATGTGCAATCTTATGACTGTCCGGAGGTAACCTACTTTGTTGTCCTCCTAATGTGATATATTAAATTTCATAAATGTGCATTGCATACAAGGTTGCAACCTTTCATTCTGGCATGGTAGCGTTCACGCACACCGGGCGGCATCGGGCTTGCCGGTGCAACCGTGACTACCATTGTCCAATTCTCTCTCTCGCTTGGGGGCTAGACTTCCTCGAATAGTTGGCTCGTAGGATTTCGGGGTACATTTGGAGTACACCCACTTGGCGTGTTAAGGGGATGATTTGAAGTCGGCCGCAACAACTGAGAGCAAAAGCTCACCGTATCCTTTTTACTATATGTATAAGTACTCTCGCTTGGTTCCTAGAGGACCTCGGGGAAGAAAGACGGGTAATTGTGTTCCTTTACTTTTACATTACGTTATGTACTTACTTGTGACATATTCATGCTTGCAAAAAGGATTTTTCATAAGTTGAACCGGAAAAATGAGTTTCAAAACTTATTTCTCGTTCCCCCTCGCTGAGTTCATAAGGACTCACCCTCTTTTTTGTCACAGGTGCAGTAGATTTGGAATAGATACCCGAAGTAAATGTGCTTGTTGATGATTCCTTGGAGTGACTACGTGCTTTTGTGCTTTGCCTGAAAGTGGTTGCTATATGGATGTTGTGTTTGATTGCAAACTATTCATTTTATTGATGTAAATGACCCCGTTGTAATTTGGGTCTAATTCTGGGATTATACTATCTATAACCGGACGAACTTTTTATTTGGTTGTTCGCTTTCGTTTTCTTAATTAGTAGTTATTGTAGGCATTCAAACCACTAGATGAACAATCAACTAAGTTAATTCTATCTAATTTTACTTAGGTGCTCATTTGCAAACTAAAGGATAATAGGTACTTGCATGATATAAATTGACAAATAAACGGGACATAGTTATTATGTTAGGCTTATTAACCAAACGAGACTTTCAAGATAGACTAGTAGGCATATCAGTTGATGACAAAATAGGAGTCCTTAATGTAATTGGATTAATGATTGGGATAATTGAGGTGTTTAGAAATTAGGTCAAACTAAAAGGTCTTAAATACAACCGTCAAGCCGCCGGTTTTCCGAAAAAACTTTTGGAGTTCTAGGCTAATCTTAAGCATTAATCATAGTGAAGCAGTTAAGTACGCGAAATGACTTGAAAGTTTAGCTCACACCCTAGTCTAGCCTCTATAGGTCGGGTTGGGGCGTGACAGCTGAGTTTGTGGCACGGTGTTTGACTTGCCAGAGAGTCAAAGCAGAACATCAACGACCAGCAGGTTTACTTCAACCGTTGGAAATTCCTCAATGGAAATGGGAACATATAACTATGGATTTTGTCATGGACCTGCCCAGGTCACAAAAGGGTCATGACGCCGTGTGGGTCATAGTGGATAGATTGACTAAGTCAGCGCACTTCTTACCAATGAACAAGGAGGATACTCTTGAGAAATTGGGAGATATGTATGTGGCGGATATTGTAAGGTTGCATGGGATGCCTGTGAGTATTGTATCGGATAGGGATCCTCGTTTTACTTCCCGATTTTGGAAGAGATTGCAAGAAGCTTTGGGAACGAAGTTGAGTTTCAGCACGGCTTATCACCCTCAGACTGATGGACAATCTGAGAGAACTATTCAGATTCTGGAGGATATGCTGAGGGCATGTGTTTTAGATTTCGGGAAAGGTTGGGAGAAATATTTGCCTTTAGCGGAGTTCGCTTACAATAATAGTTATCAGGCCATTATCGGGATGGCCCCATTTGAGGCATTGTATGGATGTAAGTGTCGATCCCCAATTTACTGGGATGAAGTAGGTGAGATGAAGACTTTTGACCCGACCCTTCTACCTGAACTTATGAAGACTGTTGATAATGTCCACCTCATCCGGAAACGGATGCTTACCGCCCAAAGCAGGCAGAAAAGTTATGCAGACCGACGGAGACGGAGTCTAGAGTTTGAGGTCGGCGACAAAGTGTTCTTGAAGATATCACCTCGAAGGGGACTGATTATACACGGCAAGGGTGGAAAGTTGAACCCGAGGTTTGTAGGACCATTTGAGATAATTGAGAAGGTTGGCAAATTGGCGTATCACCTAGAACTACCCCAAAACCTCTCCAATATTCACTTCGTCTTTCATGTTTCGATGCTACGGAAGTATCATCTTGATCCATCGCATATCTTGGAACCAGAGCCGTTGCAGCTTCGGGAGAACTTGTCTTATGAGGAGAAGCCCATTCGGATCCTAGACCAGCAAGATCGGGAGTTGCGCAACAAATCTATACCGATGGTGAAAGTGTTGTGGGATCATCATGGAGTTGAAGAAGCAACGTGGGAAAGGCGAGACCAGATGGAGCAACAGTATCCAGCTTTATTTCAAAGGTAATATTGAATTTCGGGACGAAATTCTTTTAAGGAGGGGAGGATGTGAGGCCCGACCTCGTTTTGCGTGCGATACCTCGTTTCGTGTGCCCTAGCCTAGATTTGTGTGCCTTGACCTAGGTTTAAGAATCGTGTTTCATTTTATGTGCCTTGCATTGAATTACGTGCATACATTTAGGGTTATGTGCATTTACTTGGGAAACATGCATTCGTCTCATAGTTCGTGCCTTACCTCATAGTGCGTGCCCTAAACATAGGAAAATGTGTCTGCACGCTAATCAAGAAAGCATCTTACACGAAGCACTAAATCATTAATTAATCCTACAAACTCCACTAACTACTATTAAAATGCGAATTCAACTCACTAGAAGACGAAATCTCACAAAAAGCTAGACATTCTTATTCTTTATTCCTTATTCTTTTACACATTCCAAACACACAATTAAATAATGCTCAAAAGATGACAAAAATTCAGAATTTAGCTTGCCTTGGCCGACCATGTAGGAGCTTTTGTGCATGCTTTGCATAATTCAAATTAAACTTAGACAACCTATGACACAAAGCATAAAAAAATAACCCAAAACCCTACCCAATGCACCCAAAATCTCGACATATGCAAATGCCCATGCTAGGTGATTCAAAATTATGCTTCTTGAAGACACAAATTCTGAATTTTGCAAGCTCTAGGTCGACATATGCATCAAATTCTTCAAGCCTTTCAATTTCTTTCATTCTTTCTCACATTCTCTCATTTTCTCTCATTTCTTCACACTCTCTCTCTCGGCCTTGGCTGAAATTCTACTCTCCATAGCTTTAGTTCATCATCCTAAGGTTCTTCAAGACATGCAAGCTACTTAGGAGCTCGACCAAGCAAAGCTAGGAGCAAAGAAACACACATGCAAGCTTATAGAACCTTCATTTCGGCTTAGGTAAGTTTGATAGCTCCTATATCGTTTTCTTTTTGTTATAGCCACTTGCACATACTAAGAACATGGTTAAGCTAGGAATTAGAGAATTTCAAGTTGTCTCTCGGCTAAGCAAGGAAAAAAGACTACCTTGTGCTTCATCAAGAGCTTGTGTATCTTCATTGTTGTCTTGCTAAGGTGAGGGCTAAAACTTCTTTGAAAAGCTTTCAAAAACCACATGCATGCCTTTAAATGTCTATTTTTACCTCTGTACTTGTGATATATGTGTATACATGAGCTTTTGTAAACATGCATGGCAAGATTTTTGGCTAGAATGTGAAGATAGGTGAAATCGTGTAAATGGACAGTCTTCTGACTTGTTGGAGCGAAGTGATTTTGACCAGGTAAATGATGTTGAAAATGCGTGAAAATTGGTAGGTGACTAGTTTTGCCATTTCTGAGAATTTTTTGTATAAATAAGCCAAAGATAATTTTGACTCTAAGGTCCCCAAAATGGCAAAACATTGAAAG
>CM075772.1:59654188-59666688 GCA_037974665.1 Ehretia macrophylla | reverse complement strand
ACATTTTTTTTACTGGAATTGGAGATTTTTTTCTTGTCTCAATGATTGTGAGAAAACAGACCATTGCAGTAAGGTTTTCATCTAGTGATATGCTTTGAAAATTATTGTAACTTCTCTTGTTGAATTAAATTCTTGGGATTGTGGCACTTGGATGTTGTGTGGACTGTTTTGAATGCTTGAGGATGTTTTAATTAATTGATGCATGGCTTGAGTTTAATTACATGACAACTTTAGTTATGTGATTAGTAGGCTGCCCGTAGTTGCCTTTATAGCCCTAAATGTGGTTCCGATGATTACATGTTGACAAGTAGGCCTTTCTCGCACCCGATCCCACGTAAACATCGTTGCATGTTGTATGACATTATTATTTGATTATGTGAACTTTGAAATGAGTTATATGACTTGATTTACATGTGTTACATGGCTGCCCATTTAATACTCATATAACTCCATGTGCTTTAAAAGTGAAATTACTTGTCATATCGTGCCTCGCGTGTTTACTTGTCAATGTGCAATCTTATGACTGCTTGGAGGCAACCTACTTTGTTGTCCTCCTAATGTGATATATTAAATGTCATAAATGTGCATTGCATACAAGGTTGCAACCTTTCATTCTGGCGTGGTAGCGTTCACGCACACCGGGCGGCATCGGGCTTACCGGTGCAACCGTAACTACCATTGTCCAATTCCCTCTCTCGCTTGGGGGCCAAACTTTCTCAGAGAGTTGGGTCATAGGATTTCGGGATACATCCGAAGTACACCCATTTGGCGTGATAAGGGGATGATTTGATGTCGGCCGCAACAACTAATACTGGAAATGAACTGAGAGCAAACGCTCACCGTATCGTTTTCACTATGTATATAAGTACTCTCGCTTGGTTCCTAGAGGACCTCGGGGAGGAAAGACGGGTAATTGTGTTCTTTTACTTTTATATTACATTATGAACTTACTTGTGATATATGTCATGCTTGCAAAAGGTTTTCATAAGTTGGACCGGAAAAAGAGTTTCAAACTTATTTCTCGTTCCCCCTCGCTGAGTTCATAAGGACTCACCCTCTTTTATCGTCTCAGGTGAAGAAGACCAGGAACAGGTACCCGAGTACAACGTGGTTAACGATGATTCCTTGGAATGATTGCTTGCCCTACGTGCCTTACTTGACTATGGCCATTTTGTGAATGATATGTTGCTTGAAGACTATTTCTTATGTTACTTGTTGTTGTATTGTATATGACCCCCGTTGTAATTTGGGGTCTAATTTTGGCTTGTACTGATCATAACTAGTTAGACACTCTTATGTTAATGGTATCAGAGCTTAGATTGCTTAAGCCGGGTTTAACTCTCGGACCATGGGTAGAAGCCCTAAGGTAATTGAGATGACTTGTTTATATGTGTTATTGTGTGATATTATCAAGTGTGCCTTCTCTGTCTCTATGTGCTTATATGATTAACATGTCTTAAATGTTTCTAGAATTGTGTATCTATATAAAATTATATGTTGCATATCTTATGCATTAAATTCTTGATTGTCGTATTCCAATAAATTGTGCATAATAATCTGTGCTTATAGATGGCTGGCCCTAGTACCCGCACTACTAATAGGAGCGGTGAGCCCCAAGAGACCGGAGATGCTTATCAAATTAATCCCGACATGGCTATGTTTAACATGATGGCGAATGCCATGGATCGCGTGTCGCGAATGATGGAACGTCAAGATGCACGTGAAGCAAACAACAACAACAACAACAACAGGAATGATGGTAACCATGGGAGAAATAGCAGAATGCGGGAGTTCCTTGACTTTCGCCCGTCCAAATTCCACGGGGAAGCTGATGATGAAAAAACAGAGGCTTGGCTGTTTGAGATCGAGAGGATTTTCAGACCACTTGACTATATTGATGAGGAAAAGATGGAGTTCGCTGTGTTTCTGTTGCACGGGGATGCTGAGCATTGGTGGCACACTGTGGAGGCACTTTGGGAAACTGATCATACACCTCACTTGTGGGGTAATTTCGTTAAGGCATTCAAGGAGAAATACGTACCTGCAGTTTCCAGGCAGAGGCGGATTGAGGAATTCATGCACTTGAACCAAGGTAACATGACGGTGGCCCAGTACGAGGCTCGTTTTAACCAATTGTCCCGTTATGCTTAATAGATGGTCAGTACCCCTGAGGCGAAGATGTGGAAATTTATGAATGGATTGAGGCCAGAAATTCAGGACCAGTTGGCTTCGCATGACTTCACTACCTATTTTGCTCTCCTTGCTGCTGCTTCCCGAGTTGAGAAGAGGAAACTTGATAGAGCTAGTTCGAGCCAGCCGAACAAGAAACCATATCAGCCTCCAGGTCAACAGAGGAAATTCCAGAGCCAGAGTCACAGTCAGGCCTAGAGCCAGAATAGACCAGTTAATAACCGTGGCCCGACTAAAGCACCATCAGCCTCTTCTACTCGTGGATCCACAGGTAGTTCACCTGCTACTCAGTCTATCAACTATTCTTACTGTGACAAGAAGGGTCACACCGAGGCCCAGTGCTGGAAGAAGTCAGGACGATGTGTGCAGTGTGGCAGTGATCAGCATCAGATCAAGGATTCCCCTCAATGGCAAGGAGGACAAAATCAAGTTAAACCAACTGGTAGAGGCAAGACTCCAGTTCCTAGAGTTCAGGCCCGAGCTTATGCTATTGAGTGTGAGAACAGCTTCCAAGAATTAAAGAAGAGATTGACTACCGCACGTGTTCTTACATTGCCTGAAGGGAGTCAAGGTTTTGTAATCTATAGCGATGCTTCGAAGGAAGGACTGGGTTGTGTGTTGATGTAAAATGGTAGAGTGATTGCATATGCTTCTAGGAAACCAAAGCCGTATGAATTGAACTACCCAACGCATGATTTGGAGTTAGCGGCTATTGTGTTTGCACTCAAGAAATGGAGGCACTATCTGTGGGGTAACAAGTTCGAGGTGTTTACTGATCACAAGAGCTTGAAATACTTGTTCTCACAAAAAGAGTTGAACATGAGGCAAAGACGGTGGATAGAGCTTTTGGATGATTATAACTGCACAATCAATTATATGCCCGGTACAATGAATGTAGTTGTAGATGCCTTAAGTCGGAAAGCGAGCATGGCAAAACTGGAAGTTAAGGTGCAGGAGTTGTTAGAGGAAGCATTCTTGTGGAAACCACAATTGACTCAAAAAGGATTACTTTTTGCCACTACACAAGTTCAATCGACCTTGTTGTCTGAATTATGAGAGGCTCAATAGAAGGACCAACAGTTTCAGAAGATTAAAGAAAGCAACACAGATTTCAAGTTTCATGATGATGGTATTTGGAGGTTTAGGAATCGGATTTGTGTTCCTAATGAGCCAGAGCTGAAAAAGAAGATTCTTGAAGAAGCCCATAATTCAAGATACACTATCCACCCTGGCGGAACAAAGATGTACCAGGATTTGAAGGAACACTATTGGTAGAATAACATGAAGAGAGAGATTGCGGAGTTTGTGGCATGGTGTTTGACTTGCCAGAGAGTCAAAGCAGAACATCAACGACCAACAAGTTTACTTTAGCCGTTAGAAATTCCTTAATGGAAATGGGAACATATAACTATGAATTTTTTCATGGACCTGCACAGGTCACAAAAGGGTCATGACGCCGTTTGGGTCATAGTGGATAGATTGACTAAGTCCGCACACTTCTTACCGATGAACAAGGAGGATAGTCCTGAGAAATTGGGAGATATGTATGTGGCGGATATTGTAAGATTACACGGGATGCCTGTGAGTATTGTATCGGATAGGGATCCTCGTTTTACTTCCCGATTTTGGAAGAGATTGCAAAAAGCATTGGGAACGAAGCTGAGTTTCAGCACGGCTTATCACCCTCAGACTGATGGACAATCTGAGAGGACTATTCAGATTCTAGAAGATATGCTGAGGGCGTGTGTTTTAGACTTCGGAAAAGGTTGGGAGAAATATCTGCCTTTAGCGGAGTTCACTTATAATAATAGTTATCAGGCCACTATCGGGATGGCCCCATTTGAGGCATTGTATGGACGTAAGTGTCGATTCCCAATTTACTGGGATGAAGTAGGTGAGACGAAGACTTTTGACCCGACCCTTCTACCAGAACTTATGAAGACTGTTGATAATGTCCACCTCATTCGGAAATGGATGCTTACCGCCCAAAGCAAGCAGAAAAGTTATACAGACCGACGGAGACAGAGTCTAGAGTTTGAGGTCGGCAACAAGGTGTTCTTGAAGATATCACCTCGGAGGGGACTGATTAAACACGACAAGGGTGGAAAGTTAAGCCCGAGGTTTGTAGGACCATTTGAAATAGTTGAGAAGGTTGGCAAATTGGCGTATCGCCTGGAACTACCCCAAAACCTCTCCAATATTTACGACGTCTTTCATGTTTCAATGTTACGGAAGTATCATCCTGATCCATCGCATATCTTGGAGCCAGAGCCTTTGCAGCTTCAGGAGAACTTGTCTTATGAAGAGAAGCCCATTCGGATCCTAGACCAGCAAGATCGGGAGTTGCGCAACAAATCTATATCGATGGTGAAAGTGTTATGGGATCACCATGGAGTCGAAGAAGCAACGTGGGAATGGCGAGACCAGATGGAGCAACAGTATCCAGCTTTATTTCAAAGGTAATATTGAATTTCGGGACGAAATTCTTTTAAGGAGGGGAGGATATGAGGCCCGACCTCGATTGGCGTATGATACCTCATTTCGTGTGCCTAATCTAGATTTACGTGCCTTGACCTAGGTTTAAGAGTTGTGTTTCGTTTTGTGTGCCTTGTATTGAATTACGTGCATACATTTAGGGTTGCGTGCATTTACTTGGGAAACGTGCATTCGTCTCATAGTTCATGCCTTACCTCATAGTGCGTGCCCTAAACCTAGGAAAGCGTGCCCGCATGCTAATCAAGAAAGCATCTTACACGAAGCATTAAATCATTAATTAATCCTACAAATTCCACTAACTAATATTAAAATGCTAAATCAACTCACTAGAAGACGAAATCTAACAAAAAGCTAGACATTCTTATTCTTTATTCCTTATTCTTTTGCATATTCCAAGCACTCAATTAAATAATGCTCAAACAAGACAAAAAATTCAGAATTTTGCAAGCCTTGGCCGACCACCTCTTGCATTTGTGCATGCATTGCAATTTCAAAAATTTATTCCTAGACATTCTATGACATGTTATGACACAAAGCAAAAAAAAAAAATGGCTCAAAAACCCTACCCAATGTACCCAATCTCGACACAATCAAATGCCCATGCTAGGATGATTCAAATTATGCTCCGTGAAGACACAAAAATCTGAAATTTCAAGGCCTTAGGCCAACACATGCATCAAACACTTCAAGCTTCCATTTCTTTCTCACATTTTCCTCTTTCTCTTATTCTTTCTCTCATTTTCTTCTCTCTCTCTCTCGGCCCTAACTACAATTTCACACTCCATAGCTTAAGTTCATCATCCTAAGGTTCATCAAGACATGCAAGCTACTAGGAAGCTCGACCAAGCAAGCTAGAATGCAAAAGTCGCACATGCAAGCTCATAGAACCTTCATCTCGGCTTAGGTAAGTTTGATAGCTCCTATTTCGTTTTCTTCTTGTTCTAACCACATGCACCTACTAAGAACTTGGTAACTAAGCTAGGAAATTAAGAATCTCAAGTCATCTCTCGACCAAGCAAGGAAAAAGGACGATCTTGTGCATCTTCATTGTTGTCTTGCTAAGGTGAGGGCTAAAACTTCTTTGAAAAACTTTCAAAAACCATATGCATGTCTTTAAATGTCTATTTTTACCTCTGTACTTGTGATATATGTGTATACATGAGCTTTGGTAAACATGCATGACAAGATTTTGGCTAGAATGTGAAGATAGGTGAAATCGCGTTAATGGACAGTCTTCTGACTTGTTGGAGCGAAGTGATTTTGACCAGGTAAATGATGTTGAAAATGTGTGAAAATTCTTAGGTGACTAGTTTTGCTAGTTCTGAGAAATTTTCATAGAAATAGGCCAAAGCTAATTTTGAATCTAAAGTCCCCAAAATGGCAAAACATTGAAAGGTGTCCAAATCTGGAAAATCTGGGAAAATGAAGCAGGTTTTGGTAGATTCACTGTTCTTGTAGAATGAACCCGTTTTGACTTAGCAAATGATATCAAAAATGCATGAAATTTGGTATGCTGCTAGATTTTTCCGTTCTGGACATTTTTTTTCAGAAATAGAATATGGCTAAATCTGACCCTAAGGTCCTCACAAACGACAAGTAGTGAAATATGTACAAATCTGGACAGTTTTGCGTAGTCGCACGGTTTTGACTATAACTCTTGAATCTGAACTCCAAATGATGCAAGGTTTGTTTCTAGATTTAGGTCACTCCTTAAGCTTTAATTTGAAATTTTTTTCACTGGAATTTGAGATTGTTTGCTTGTCTCAATGATTGTGAGAAAACAGACCCTTGCAGTGAGGTTTTCATCTAGTGATATGCTTTGAAAATTATTGTAACTTCTCTTGTTGAATTAAATGCTTGGGATTGTGGCACTTGGATGTTGTGTGGACTGTTTTGAATGCTTGAGGATGTTTTAATTAATTGATGCATGGCTTGAGTTTAATTACATGACAACTTGGGGCTTAATCGCACGGGTGAGCATGAATTGAAACCCTAATGACTAGGAAAACTCGCTAAGTGTTGATCCTATGAATATCGTGTTTAATTATGTGATTAGTAGGCTGCCCGTAGTTGCCCTCATAGCCCTAAATGTGGTTCCGATGATTACATGTTGACAAGTAGGCCTTTCTCGCACCCGGTCCCACGTAAATATCATTGCATGTTGTATGACCTTATTATTTGATTATGTGAACTTTGAAATGAGTTATATGGCATGATTTACATGTGTTACATGGCTGCCCGTTTAATACTCATATAACTCCATGTGCTTTACAAGTGAAATTACCTGTCATATCGTGCCTCGCGTGTTTACTTGTCAATGTGCAATTTATGACTGCTCGGAGGCAAACCTACTTTGTTGTCCTCCTAATGTGATATATTAAATGTCATAAATGTGTATTGCATACAAGGTTGCAACCTTTCATTCTGGCGTGGTAGCGTTCACGCACACCGGGCAGCATCAAGCTTACCGGTGCAACCGTGACTACCATTGTCCAATTCTCTCTCTCGTTTGGGGGCCAGACTTCCTTGGAGAGTTGGGTCGTAGGATTTTGGGGTACATCCGGAGTACACCCATTTGGCGTGATAAGGGAATGATTTGAAGTTGGCCGCAACAACTGATACTGGAAATGAACTGAGAGCAAAAGCTCACCGTATCCTTTTCACTATGTGTATAAGTACTCTCGTTTGGTTCCTAGAGGACCTCGGGGAGGAAAGACGGGTAATTGTGTTCTTTTACTTTTATATTATATTATGAACTTACTTGTGATATATGTCATGCTTGCAAAAGGTTTTCATAAGTTGAACCGGAAAAAGAGTTTCAAACTTATTTCTCGTTCCCCCTCGCTGAGTTCATAAGGACTCACCCTCTTTTATCGTATCAGGTGAAGAAGGCCAGGAACAGGTACCTGAGGATAACGTGCCTAACGATGATTCCTTGGAATGATTGCTTGCCCTACGTGCCTTACTTGACTATGGCCATTTTGTGAACGATATGTTGCTTGAAGACTATTTCTTTTGTTGCTTGTTGTTGTATTGTATATGACCCCCGTTGTAATTTGGGGTCTAATTTTGGCTTGTACTGATCATAACTAGTTAGACACTCTTATGGTCGTTTTGCTATCGCTATTGGTTAGTATCTATCACAGGCTTATGAAGTATCAGGTAAAGGATTTAGTAAAATAAATCTATCCAATCTTAAGCAGGTACTCATTGGTAGGCTATGATCAACAGGTACCTTTGTAACAAGGATTAACAAATAAACGAGGCATAGTATCATGCTAGGTTGTTAATCAAACGAGACTTCGAGATAACTAGTGGGCGTTTCAATTGGTAATAAATAGTAATCTTTGTTGAAAATGAAATTGAGGTTGGAGATTTTGAGGCATTTAGAAAATTAGGTCAAACTAAAGAGCTCAATTACAGCCGTTATGCTGCCGGTTTTTCGGAAAATTTGTGAAGTTTAGGCTAAACATTAAGTGTTAAACTTTCATGAACGATTAAGTACGTGATATGACTTGAATGTTTAGATCACACCCTAGTCTAACCTTTATAGGTCGGGTTGGGGTGTGACATGGCCCGCATGCTGCACGAAGGTGCACGCATGGGGCGCCCGTGCCGCACGATGGTGCACGTAAGTGGCGCGCGCGGGGCGTTCAAGGGGCGATATTGGGGCACTGTTGGGGCACGGCTGGGGCACTGTTGGGGCACAGCTGGGGCACTATGGGGGTACACTTTGGGGACGATGGGGGATGTTGGGGGACAGCTTTGGCACTGTTAGGGGACGTTGGGCACGACGGGCAATGTTAAGCATTCAGGGGTATTGGGCTTGCGGAATGTATTATGACATGAATGTGGACATTGATATTCTTTTACAAGTGGTTTCTGAATCTACGAAGTAGTCTTAATCTTTGCCTTGTCTGACAAACAGTTCGTCACGTTTGTGAGGTGAAATAGATTAATCGGTTTCCCAATCCATCCAAAAAAAAAATTTAACGCCAAATATCATGTAAAAAAATTAATTTATGAAGTAATATAAATTTTCCTGAATTTTCTATTATTTTTTTTTCTGATTTTTCCCTATTTTTGCGTAATTTTTAAATATTAAAAATTAATTTTCTGAAAAAAAATATTTTTGAATATCATTTAACAAATTAATGTATGAATTAATATAAATTTTTCTGAATTTTCTAGTATTTTTTTCTGATTTTTCTCTATTATTCGTAATTATTAAATATTAAATAATATCTTTTTCAAAAAAAATAATTTTGAAGCATTTGGATATCATATGCTATCAATAAGGAGCAAGTTGGGTACAAAGATCGTGCCATATGGGGCCTTTTATAGTGTAAAACACCCATTATGAATCTCTAGCAAAATGTACGCTACTGCTGTCACTTGGTTTTTTGCATCTAAATGTACTATAGGGGGGTATGTGATGTCAAGCCTCTTGGTCGAAGGCCATGCGGGGGGACGTTGTGGGTACATCGTGGCACATTGTGGGCTATATCGTTGGCTATATTGTGGGCGGGAATACCTACCGAGTGAATCACGTCGAGGTATTGCATTGCATACCTGTGCGTTGGGGCCGTGGCACCCCCGCCCCGCGTCCCCCGGCATGTCCCTCGGCGCGGCACCAGGATGGCTAATGTGGAACGTGGTAGCTTCCCTAGCCCCTCATTATCCATCTTGGTGCCGCAACACCGTCGATGTCATTGGGATGGCTAATGTGGGGGCGAGTGGTTGCCCAAGCACAAAACTAGCCATCCCCATGCCGCCTACAAGGTACACGTTGGGGGATATTCCCGTCCCCCGACATGTCGTTGGGTCTGTGCAATGTGCGAATCGTCTAGCACACGAAGCCATAGCCGTTGCCGAGTGGATCTGCGCAGCCATGGTCTAGTGTCATGGCGATCCAAGCACCGCGTGGGCTTGGGGGACGGTGGGACCATATGCGGCCTTGAAGCCGTCCCCCGGTGGGTTCTAACGTGCCTGTGCGATGCGCGAATCGCCTAGCACACGACGCCATGGTCCTCGTTGAGTCGTAATGCGACGGACGTGGCCTAGTGTCGTGGCGATCCAAGCACCGCATGGGTAGGAATGTAGTTTGCTTGTCCCATTTCGTGCATACAGGGGGATAGTGGGAGGCATGTGTGATGCGCGAATTGCCTAGCACACATGGCATTGGCTTTCGTTAAGTAATGACGCGAGCGTTGCGACGAGATGATTGCTGATGTTTCAATGTCGTGGCGATCCAAGCACCAGGCGGCCTTGAAGCCGTCCCCCTGTGGGTTCTGAAGTGCCTATGCGATACGCGAATCGCCTAGCACATGACGTCATGGTCCTCGCTGAATCGTAATGCGACGGACGTGGTCTAGTGTCGTGGCGATCCAAGCACCGCGTGGGTAGGAAGCTAGTTTGCTTGTCCCGTTCTGTGCATACAAGGGGACAGCGGGGGGCATGCGTAATGCGCGAATCGCCTAGCACACATGGCATTGGCTTTCGTTAAGCAACGACGCGAGCGTTGCGATGAGACGATTGTTGATGCTTCAATGTCATGGCGATCCAAGCACTATGCGGCCTTGAAGCCGTCCAGGGTGGGTTCTAACGTGCCTATGCGATGTGCGAATCGCCTAGCACACGACGCCATGGTCCTCGTTGAGTCGTAATGCGACGGACGTGGTCTAGTGTCGTGGCGATCCAAGCACCGCATGGGTAGGAAGGTACTTTGCTTGTCCCGTTCCGTGCATACAAGGGGACGGTGGGGGGCATGCGTGATGCGCGAATCGCCTAGCACATGTGGCATTGGCTTTCGTTAAGCAACGACGTGAGTGTTGCGATGAGACGATTGCTGATGCTTCAATGTCGTGGCGATCCAAGCACCATGTGGCCTTGAAGCCGTTCCCGGTTGGTTCCGACGGGCCTGTGCGATACGCAAATCGTCTAGCACACGACGCCATGGTCCTCGCTGAGTCGTAATGCGACAAACGTGGTCAAGTGTCGTAGCGATCCAAGCATTGCGAGGCCAGGAAGGTAGTTTGCTTGTTCCGTTCCGTGAATACGGGAGCATACAAGGGGACGGTGGGGGGCATGCGTAATGCGCGAATCGTCTAGCACATGTGGCATTGGCTTTCGTTAATTGATGACACAAGCACTGCAATGAGACGATTGCTGATGCTTCAATGTCGTGGCGATCCAAGCACCATGTGGCCTTGAAGTTGTCCCCCGGTGTGTTCTTACTGGCCTGTGCGATGCGCGAATCGCCTAGCACACGACGCCATGGTCCTCGCTGAGTCATAATGCGACGGACGTGGTCTAGTGTCTTGGCGATCCAAGCACCGCGTGGGCAGGAAAGTAGTTTGCTTGTCCTGTTCCGTGCATACGGGTGCATACAAGGGGACGGTGGGGGGCATGCGTGATGCACGAATCGCCTAGCACATGTGGCATTGGCTTTCATTAAGCAATGACGCGAGTGTTGCGATGAGACGATTGCTGATGCTTCAATGTCGTGGCGATCCAAGCACCGTGCGGCCTCGAAGCCGTCCCTCGGTGTCTTCCTATGGGCCTGCGCGATGCGCTAATCGCCTAGTACACGACGCCATGGTCCTCGCTAAGTCGTAATGCGACGGACGTGGTCTAGTGTCGTGGCAATCCAAGCACTGAATGGACAGGAAGGTAGTTTGCTTGTCCCGTTCCATGAATACGGGTGCATACAGGGGGACGGTTGGGGGCATGCGTGATGCGTGAATTGCCTAGCACATGTGGCATTGGCTTTCGTTAAGCAACGACGCGAGCGTTGCGATGAGACGATTGCTGATGCTTCAATGTCGTGGCGATCCAAGCACCATGCGGCCTCGAAACCGTCTCCCGGTGTGTTCCTATGGGCCTGCGCGATGCACGAATCGCCTAGTATACAACGCCATGGTCCTCGCTTAGTCATAATGCGACAAATGTGGTCTAGTGTCGTGGCAATCCAAGCACTGCGTGGGCAGGAAGGTAGTTTGCTTGTCCCGTTCCGTGCATACAGGTGTATACAAGGGGACGGTAGGGGGCATGCGTGATGCACAAATCGCCTAGCACATGTGGCATTGCCTTTCGTTAAGCAACGACGCCAGTGTTGCGATGAGATGATTGCTAATGCTTCAATGTCGTGGCAATCCAAGCACCGTGCTGCCTCGAAGCCGTCCCCCAGTGTGTTCCCACTGGCCTACGCGATACGCGAATCGCCTAGCACACGACGTCATGGTCCTCGCTTAGTCGTAATGCGACGGACGTGGTCTAGGGTCATGGCGATACAAGTACCGCGTGGGCAGGAAGTCCGCTTCGGTTGGTACCTCAGTTGCATGCAATCGGTGCATGGTCGGGCACAACGAAGTAGGCCCTTATGGTTGCGACATGCGGCCAGGTCATGCACCTCGTGCTGTTCTTGTCCCGTGTCCCTCAAAAATTCTTCGTGCCTAACGGTGCGTGCTCGGGCCTTCTCGCCTGTTCTGTTCGCCTGAAGGGCTTCGTTTGCCTAGACGGTAGGGCGGTTACCAGCTTGGTGGTCTGGGCATAGCGAACGTGATAGCGCGTGAGTAGTGGTCGGCTTGTGTGGGTCAGTTGGATCCCTGCTTGAGCAGCGATGTCCGCCCCTGCTTGCCTCTGCATTCGCGGGCCAAGTGCTTATGTTGCCTTGGTCTGTAGGTCGGTTTCCTGTGTTGCGTACCTACAAAGAAGGCAGTCTAAAGTCACATCGTCCATCTTTTGCCTTGCGTCTGCCTCCGAGGACGACGTGGGGCAAACCCCAAAGCACGTCCCGTGTTCCACGCTGCTCA
>CM075772.1:59631688-59646688 GCA_037974665.1 Ehretia macrophylla | reverse complement strand
TATAGTGTAAAACACCCATTATGAATCTCTCACAAAATGTACGCTACTGCTGTCACTTGGGTTTTTGCATCTAAATGTACTATAGGGGGGTATGTGGTGTCAAGCCTCCTGGTCGAGGGCCATGCGGGGGGACGTTGTGGGCACTTTGTGGCACATTGTGGGCTATATCGTGGGCTATATTGTGGGTAGGAATGCCTACCGAGTGAATTACGCTGAGGTATTGCATTGCATACCCGTGCGTTGGGGCCGTGCCACCCCTGCCCCGCGTCCCCCGGCATGTCCCTCGGCGCGGCACTAGGATGGCTAATGAGGAACGTGGTGGCTTCCCTAGCCCCTCATTATCCATCTTGGTACCGCAACACCGTCGACGTCATTGGGATGGCTAATGAGGGGGCGAGTGGTTGCCCAAGCACAAAACTAGCCATCCCCGTGCCGCCGGCTAGGTACACGTTTGGGGCATTCCCTTCCCCCAACATGTCGTTGGGCCTGTACGATGCGCGAATCGCCTAGCACACGAAGCCATGGCCATTGCAGAGTGGATGTGCACGGCCATGGTCTAGTGTCGTGGCGATCCAAGCACTGCGTGGGCTTGGGGGACGGTGGGACCATATGCGGCCTTGAAGCCATCCCCCGGTGGGTTCTGGCGTGCATGTGTGATGCGCGAATCGCCTAGCACACGACGTCATGGTCCTCCCTAAGTCGTAATACGATGGATGTGGTCTAGTGTCGTGGCGATCCAAGCACCGCGTGGGTAGGAAGGTAGTTTGCTTGTCCCGTTTCGTGCATACAAGGGGACAGTGGAGGGTATGCGTGATTCGCGAATCGCCTAGCACACGTGGCATTGGCTTTCATTAAGCAACGACGCGAGCGTTGCGATGAGATGATTGCTGATACTTCAATGTCGTGGCGATCCAAGCACCAGGCGGCCTTGAAGCCGTCCCCCGATGGGTTCTTGTCACGCCCCAACCCGACCTATAAAGGTTAGACTAGGGTGTGATCTAAACATTCAAGTCATATCACGTACTTAATCGTTCATGAAAGTTTAACACTTAACGTTTTAGCCTAAACTCCACAAATTCTCCAGAAAACCGGCAGCATAACGGCTGTAATTGGGCTCCTTAGTTTGACCTAATTTTCTAAAGACCTCAAAACTTTCAATCTCAATTTCATTTCCAACTAAGATTACTATTTATAACCAATCGAAACGCCTACTAGTTATCTCGACGTCTCGTTTGATTAATAACCTAGCATGATACTATGTTTCGTTTGTTTGTTAATCCTTGTTACAAAAGTACCTGTTGATCTTAGCTTAACAATGAGTACCTGCTTAAGATTGGATAGATTCATTTTACTTAATCCTTACCGGATACTTCATAATCCTATGATAGATACTAGTCAATAGCGATAACAAAAATGACCATAGTAGTGTCTATCTAGTTATGATCCGTACAAGCCAAAATTAGACCCCAAATTACAACGGGGGTCGTTTACAATACAACAACAAGCAAAATAAGAAATGGTCTTCAAGCAACATATCGTTCACAAAATGGCCATAGTCAAATAAGGCACGCGGGCAAGCAATCATTCCAAGGAATCATCATTAGGCACGTTATCCTTGGGTACCTGTTCCTGGTCTTCTTCACCTGAGATGATAAAAGAGGGTGAGTCCTTATGAACTCAGCGAGGGGGGAACGAGAAATAAGTTTTGAAACTCATTTTCCGGTTCAACTTATGAAAACCCTTTTGCAAGCATGATATTGTATCACAAGTAAGTACATAATGTAGTGTAAAAGTAAAAGAACACAATTACCCGTCTTTCCTCCCTGATGTCCTCTAGGAACCAAGCGAGAGTACTTATACACATAGTGAAAGGGATACAGTGAGCTTTTGCCCTCAGTTCATTTCTAGTATCGGTTGTTGCAGCCAACTTCAAATCATCCCCTTATCACACCAAATGGGTGTACTCCGGATGTATCTCGAAATCCTACGACCTAACTCTCCAAGGAAGTCTAGCCCCCAAGCAAGAGAGGGAATTGGAAAATGGTAGTCACGGTTGCACTGGCAAGCCCGATGCCGCCCGGTGTGCGTGAACGCTACCACGCCAGAATGAAAGGTTGCAACCTTGTATGCAATGCACATTTATGGCATTTAATATATCACATTAGGAGGTCAACAAAGTAGGTTGCCTCCGAGCAGTCATAAGATTGCACATTGACAAGTAAACACGCGAGACACGATATGACAAGTAATTTCACTTGAAAAGCACATGGAGTCATATGAATATTAAACGGGCAGCCATGTAACGCATGTAAATCAAGTCATATAACTCATTTTGAAGTTCATGTAATCAAATAATAAGATTATTCAACATGCAACGACCTCTACGTGGGACCGGGTGCAAGAAGGGCCTACTTGTCAACATGTAATCATTGAAATCACATTTAGGGCTACAAGGGCAACTACGGGCAGCCTACTAATCACATAATTAAACACGATGTCCATAGGATCAACACTTAGCGAGTTTACCTAGTCACTAGGGTTTCAATTCATGCTTACCCGTGCGATTAAGCCCCAAGTCATCTCGTAATTAAACTCAAGCCATGCATTGATTAATTCAAACACCCTCAAGCATTCAAAACAGTCCACACAACACCCCAATGCCACAATCCCAAGCATTTAATACAACAAGAGAAGCTACAATAATTTTTCTAAGCATATCGCTAGATGAAAACCTCACTGCAATGGTCTGTTTTCTCACAATCATTGAGGCAAGCAAACAAACTCCAATTCCAGTGAACAAAATGTCAAATTAAATCTTAAGGAGTGAACTAAGTCTAGAAATAAACCTCG
Organism: Ehretia macrophylla; assembly: GCA_037974665.1. Lineage (NCBI taxonomy): Eukaryota > Viridiplantae > Streptophyta > Magnoliopsida > Boraginales > Ehretiaceae > Ehretia > Ehretia macrophylla. The sequence continues at coordinate 59,643,838 of CM075772.1, read as the reverse complement.
CATAATTTGGAGTTCGGGTTCAAGAGTTATAGCCAAAACCGTGAGACTACGCAAAATTGTCCAGATTTGCACACATTTCAATACTTGTCGTTTTTAGGACCTTAGGTTCAGATTTAGCCTTAGTCTATTTCTGACTAAAATTTCCAGAACCGAAAAATCTAGCACTATACCAAATTTTATGCATTTTGGATATCATTTACTAAGTCAAAACCGGTTCGTTCTACAAGAACAGTGAATCTGCCAAAACCTGCTTCATTTTCCCTGATTTTCCAGATTTGGACCCATTTTGATATTTCGCCATTTTGAGGATATTAGAGTCAAAATTAGCTTTGGCCTATTTCTATGAAAAATTCTCAGAACTGGAAAAACTAGGTACCTACCAAGTTTTATGCATTTTCAACATCATTTACCTGGTAAAAATCACTTCACACCAACAAGTCAGAAGACTGTCCTATACGCAATTTCGTCTATCATCACATTCTAGCCAAATATCTTGCCATGCATGTTTACAAAAGCTCATGAACACACATATATCACAAGTACAGAAGTGAAAATAGACATTTAAAGGCATGCATGTGGTTTTGAAAGCTTTTCAAGAAGTTTTAGCCCTCACCTTAGCAAGACAACAAAGAAGATGCACAAACTCTTGATGAAGCACAATGTCGACCCTTTTTCCTTGCTTAGCCGAGAGACCACTTGATTTTCTCTAATTTCCTAGCTTAGTAACCATGTTCTTAGTATGTGCAAGTGGCTAGAACAAAAGAAAATGAAATGGAAGCTAACAAACTTACCTAAGCCGAAATGAATGTGCTATGAGCTTGCATGTGCGTTTCTTTGCTCCTAGCTTTGCTTGGTCGAGCTCCTAAGTAGCTTGGAGGTCTTGAAGAGCCTTAGGATGAAGAACTTAGCTATGGAGTCTGTAATTTCAGCTAGGGCAGAGAGAGAGAGAGAAGGAATGTGAGAGTGAGAGAAAATGTGAGAAAGAAAGAAAGAATGAAAGAAAAATGAAAAAGCATTGAAGAATATGTTGCTTGTGTCGGCCTAGGGCCTTGAAAAATTCAGAATTGTGTCTTCAAGGAGCATAATTTGAATCATCCTACCATGGGCAAGGCAATAGGTCGAGATTTGGTGCATTGGGGAGGGATTTTGAGCCATTTTTTTATTGCTTTGTGTAATAATATGTCATAGAATGTCTAGGTATAGATTTTGAAATTGAAATGCATGCACAAAGGCTCCATGTGGTCTGCCAAACATGTGTTCAAATCTGAATTTTTGTCTTGTTTGAGCATTATTTAATTGAGTGCTTGGAATATGCAAAAGAATAAAGAATAAGAATGTCTAGCTTTTGGTGCAATTTCGTCTTCTAGTGCATTGACTTAGCATTTTAATATTAGTTAGTGGAGTTTGTAGGATTAATTAATGATCTAGTGCTTCGTGTAAGATGCTTTCTTGATTAGCGTGTGGGCACACTTTCGTAGGTTTAGGGCACGCACTATGAGATAGGGCACGAACTACGAGACGAATGCGCATTTCTCAAGTAAATGCATGCAACCCTAAATGTATGCACGTAATTCAATGCAAGGTACACAAAATGAAACACGACTCTTAAACCTAGGTCAAGGCACGCAAATCTAGGTTAGGGTACACGAAACGAGATATCACATGCAAATCGAGGTCGGGCCTCACATCCTCCCCTCCTTAAAAGAATTTTGTCCTAAAATTCAATATTACCTTTGAAATAAAGCTGGATACTGTTACTGCATCTGGTCTCACCTTTCCCACGTTTCTTCTTCAACTCCATGATGATCCCACAACACTTTTACCATCGGTATAGATTTGCTACGCAACTCCCGATCTTGCTAGTCTAGGATCCGAATGGGCTTCTCCTCATAAGACAAGTTCTCCCGAAGCTGCAACGGCTCTGGCTCCAAGATATGCGATGGATCAGGATGATACTTCCGTAGCATTGAAACATGAAAGACGTCGTGAATATTGGAGAGGTTTTGGGGTAGTGCCAGGCGATACGCCAATTTGCCAACCTTCTCAATTATCTCAAATGGTCCTACAAATCTCGGGCTCAACTTTCCACCCTTGCCGTGTTTAATCAGTCCCCTCCGGGGTGATATCTTCAAGAACACCTTGTCGCCGACCTCAAACTCTAGACTCCGTCTCCGTCGGTCTGCGTAACTTTTCTGCTTACTTTGGGCGGTAAGCATCCGTTTCTGGATAAGGTGGATATTATCAACAGTCTTCATAAGTTCAGGTAGAAGGGTCGGGTCAAAAGTCTTCGTCTCACCTACTTCGTCCCAGTAAATTGGGGATCGACACTTACGTCCATACAATGCCTCAAATGGGGCCATCCCGATAGTGGCCTGATAACTGTTATTATAAGCGAACTCCACTAGAGATAGATATTTCTCCCAACCTTTCCCCAAGTCTAAAACACACGCCCTCAGCATATCCTCCAGAATCTGAATAGTTCTCTCAGATTGTTCATCAGTCTGAGGGTAATAAGTCGTGCTGAAACTCAACTTCGTTCCCAAAGCTTCTTGCAATCTCTTCCAAAATTAAGAAGTAAAACGAGGATCCCTATCCGATACAATACTCACAGGTATCCCGTGCAATCTTACAATATCCGCCACATACATATCTCCCAATTTCTCAGGACTATCCTCCTTGTTCATTGGTAAGAAGTGCCATGACTTAGTCAATCTATCCACTATGACCCAAACGGCGTCATGACCCTTTTGTGACCTGGGCAGGTCCATGACAAAGTCCATAGTTATATGTTCCCATTTCCATTGAGGAATTTCCAACTGCTGAAGTAAACCTGCTGGTTGTTGATGTTTTGCTTTGACTCTCTGGCAAGTCAAACACCGTGCCACAAACTCTGCAATCTCTCTCTTCATATTATTCCACCAATAGTGTTGCTTCAAATCCCAGTACATCTTTGTTCCGCCGGGGTGAATAGTGTATCTTGAATTATAGGCTTCTTCAAGAATCTTCTTTTTCAGCTCTAGCTCATTAGGAACACAAATCCGATTCCTAAACCTCCAAATACCATCATCATGAAACTTGAAATTCGTGTTGCTCTCTTTAATCTTCTGAAACTATTGGTCCTTCTGTTGAGCCTCTCGTAATTCAGACAACAAGGTCGATTGAACTTGTGTAGTGGCAAATAGTAACCCTTTTTGAGTCAATTGTGGTTTCCACAAGAATGCTTCCTTTAACAACTCCTGCACCTTAACTTCCAGTTTTGCCATGCTCGCTTTCCGACTTAAGGCATCTGCAACTACATTTGCTTTACCGGGCACATAATTGATTGTGCAGTTATAGTCATCCAAAAGCTCCATCCACCGCCTTTGCCTCATGTTCAACTCTTTTTGTGAGAACAAGTATTTCAAGCTCTTGTGATCAGTAAACACCTCGAACTTGTTACCCCACAGATAGTGCCTCCATTTCTTGAGTGCAAACACAATAGCCGCTAACTCTAAATCATGCGTCAGGTAGTTCAATTCATACGGCTTCGGTTGCCTAGAAGCATACGCAATCACTCTCCCATTTTGCATCAACACACAACCCAGTCCTTCCTTCGAAGCATCGCTATAGATTACAAAACCTTGACTCCCTTCAGGCAATGCAAGAACAGGTACGGTAGTCAATCTTTTCTTCAATTCTTGGAAGCTGTTCTCACACTTGTCATCCTATACAAACTTTGTTTTCTTTTGAGTGAGCTTTGTAAGCGGTCCTGCGATCTTTGAGAAATCCTTCACGAACCTCCGATAATAGCCGGCTAGACCAAGAAAACTCTGAACTTCCGTAACATTTTCTGGCTTTTTCCAAGACATCACCGCTTCTATCTTTGCTGGGTCCACTGCTATTCCCTCTTGGGATATGATGTGCCCCAAAAATGCAATCTCCTGCAACCAAAATTCGCATTTGCTAAACTTTGCATACAATTGATGCTCTCGAAGTTTTTGCAGTACCAATCGCAGATGTTGTTCATGCTCAGCCTCGGATTTTGAGTATACCAAAATATCATCAATGAAGATCACCATAAATTGGTCCAAGTAGAGTTGAAACACCTTATGCATCAAGTCCATAAAAGCTACAGGGGCATTAGTTAGTCCAAATGGCATCACCACATATTCATAATGCCCATATCTCGTCCTGAAAGCCGTTTTAGGCACATCCTCCTTTTTGATCCGCAACTGATAGTACCCTTGCCTCAAGTCAAGCTTGGAATACACTTTGGCTCCCTGAAGTTGATCAAACAACTCGTCGATCAGTGGAAGTGGGTATTTATTCTTGACGGTCACTTGGTTCAATCATCGGTAATCGATGCATAGCCTCAACGTTCCATCTTTCTTCTTTACAAATAGGACTGGTGCACCCCATGGAGAAGAACTTGGTTGAACAAACCCCTTCTTCAACAATCCCTGCAATTAGTCCTTCAATTCTTGTAGCTCGGCTGGTGCCATACGATAGGGAGCTTTAGATATCGGCTGGGTGCCAGGCAGTAATTCTATAATGAACTCGATCTCCCGATTCGGGGGTAAACCGGGCAATTCTTCTGGAAACACATCCACATAATCTTTAATCACTGGCATCTCCTCCAACTTAGCTTTGTCCGACGGCTTATTGATGAGGTAAGCTAAGTATCCACTACATCCTTTTCTCAAGGACTTCACTACTCTCGTAGATGAAATGATGGAACTCCCGGTGAAGTCTCTTCGACCCATGACTTTCAATATTGGTTGACCAGGTATCTGGAACGTTACAATCTTCGTCTGACAATCTAGTTGGGCATGATGCTTTGCCAACCAGTCCATCCCTAAAATGACTTCATAGTCTCGAAAGGGTAATACAATAAGATTGGCTGAGAATTCCCTATCTTTAATTTGGATTTTACATGCTTTACAAGCTGAGCTAGTAACAAGTTTAGAACCCATCGGAGTACCAACTTCTACTTCGTAAGGCAAATATACAACTCTCAGTTTTACACGTTGCACACATAAGGGAGTAATAAATGAATGAGTAGCACCTGGATCAATTAGCACCCTAACAGGTTGATTCAGTATCAAGAATATACCTTCAACAACAGCGGTCTCCTCTGGAAGCTCCTCGCACTCAATAGCATAAGCTCAAGCCTGAACTCTAGGAACTAGAGTCTTGCCTTTACTAGCTGGTTTAACTTGATTTTATCCTCCTTGCCATTTAGGGCAATCCTTGATCTGATGCTGATCACTGCCACACTGCACACATCATCCTAACTTCTTCCAGCACTGGGCCTTGGTGTGACCCTTCTTGTCACAATAAGAGTAGTTGATAGACTGAGTAGCAAGTGAACTACCTGTGGATCCGTGGGTGGAAGAGGCTGATGGTGCTTTAGTCGGGCCACGGTTATTAACTGGTACGTTTTGGCTCTGGCCCTGACTGCGACTTTGACTCTGGAATTTTCTCTGTTGACCTGGAGGCTGGTATGGTTTCTTGTTCGGCTGGCTCAAACCGGCTCTATCAAGTTTTCTCTTTTCAACTCGGGAAGTAGCAGCAAGGAGAGCAGAATAAGTATCGAAGTCATGTGAAGCCAACTGGTCCTGAATCTCCGGCCTCAACCCATTCGTAAATTTCCACATCTTCGCCTCAGGGGTACTAACCATGTATTGAGCATAGTGGGACAGTCGGTCAAAACGAGCCTCGTACTGGGCCACCGTCATGTTACCCTAGTTCAAGTGCATGAATTCCTCAACCCACCTCTGCCTGGAAACTGCAGGTATGTATTTCTCCTTGAAAGGCTTAACAAAATTACCCCACAAGCGAGGTGTATGATCAATTTCCCAAAGTGCCTCCACAGTGTGCCACCAATGCTCAGCATCCCCGTGCAACAGAAACACAGTGAACTCCACATTTTCTTCATCAGTAATAGTCAAGTGGCGTGAAAATTCTCTCGATCTCAGACAGCCAAGCCTTTGCCTTTTCATCATCAGCTTCCCCGTGGAATTTGGACGGGCGAAAGTCAAGAAACTCCTGTATTCTGCTATGTCTCTCATGGTTACCATCATTCCTGTTGTTGTTGTTTGCTTCACGTGCATCTTGACGTTCCATCACTCGGGACACGCGATCCATGGCATTCGCCATCATGTTAAACATAGCCATACCGGGATTAGTTTGATGAGCATCTTCGGCCTCTTGGGGCTCACCGCTCCTATTAGTAGTGCGGGTACTAGGGCCAGCCATCTATAGGACAGATTACGATGCACAATTTATTGGAATACGACAAGACAAGAATTTAATGCATAAGATATGCAACATATAATTTTATATAGATACACAATTCTAGAAACAATTAAGACATGTTAATCACATAAGCACATAGAACGTAGAAGGCAAAATTAACATTATCACACAATAACATATAGACAAGTCATCCTAACTACCTTAGGGCTCTACCCATGGTCCGAGAGTTAAACCCGACTTAAGCAATTTAAGCTCTGATACCATTCAGATAAGGTGTCACGCCCTAACCCGACCTATAAAGGTTATACTAGGGTGTGATCTAAACGTTCAAGCCATATCACGTACTTAATCGTTCATGAAAGTTTAACACTTATCGTTTTAGCCTAAACTCCACAAATTCTCTGGAAAATCGGCAGCATAACAGCTATAATTGGGCTCCTTAGTTTGACCTAATTTTCTAAAGACCTCAAAACTTTCAATCTCAATTTCATTTCCAACTAAGATTACTATTTATAACCAATCGAAACGCCTACTAGTTATCTCGACGTCTCGTTTGATTAATAACCTAGCATGATATTATGTCTCGTTTGTTTGTTAATCCTTGTTACAAAAGTACCTGTTGATCTTAGCTTAACAATGAGTACCTGCTTAAGATTGGATAGATTCATTTTACTTAATCCTTACCGGATACTTCATAATCCTATGATAGATACTAGTCAACAGCGATAGCAAAAACGACCATAGTAGTGTCTATATAGTTATGATCCGTACAAGCCAAAATTAGACCCCAAATTACAACGGGGGTCGTTTACAATACAACAACAAGCAAAATAAGAAATGGTCTTCAAGCAACATATCGTTCACAAAATGGCCATAGTCAAATAAGGCACGTAGGGCAAGCAATCATTCCAAGGAATCATCATTAGGCACATTGTCCTCGGGTACCTGTTCCTGGTCTTCTTCACCTGAGATGATAAAAGAGGGTGAGTCCTTATGAACTCAGCGAGGGGGGAACGAGAAATAAGTTTTGAAACTCATTTTTCGGTTCAACTTATGAAAACCCTTTTGCAAGCATGACATTGTATCACAAGTAAGTACATAATGTAATGTAAAAGTAAAAGAACACAATTACCGTCTTTCCTCCCCGAGGTCCTCTAGGAACCAACCGAGAGTACTTATACACATAGTGAAAAGGAAACGGTGAGCTTTTGCTCTTAGTACATTTCCAGTATCGGTTGTTGCGACCGACTTCAAATCATCCCCTTATCACGCCAAATGGGTGTACTCCTGATGTACCCTGAAATCTTACGACCCAATTCTCCGAGGAAGTCTAGCCCCCAAGCGAGAGTGGGAATTGGACAATGGTAGTCACGGTTGAACCGGCAAGCCCGATGCCGCCCGGTGTGCATGAACGCTACCACGCCAAAATGAAAGGTTACAACCTTGTATGCAATGCACATTTATGACATTTAATATATCACATTAGGAGGTCAACAAAGTAGGTTGCCTCCGAGCAGTCATAATATTGCACATTGACAAGTAAACACGCGAGGCACGATATGAATAGTAATTTCACTTGAAATGCACATGGAGTCATATGAATATTAAACGGGCAGCCATGTAACGCTTGTAAATCAAGTCATATAACTCATTTTGAAGTTCACGTAATCAAATAATAAGATTATTCAACATGCAACGACCTCTACGTGGGACCGGGTGCAAGAAGGGCCTACTTGTCAACATGTAATCATCGAAATCACATTTAGGGCTACAAGGGCAACTACGGGCAGCCTCCTAATCACATAATTAAACACGATGTCCATAGGATCAACACTTAGCGAGTTTACCTAGTCACTAGGGTTTCAATTCGTGCTTACCCGTACGATTAAGCCCCAAGTCATCTCGTAATTAAACTCAAGCCATGCATTGATTAATTCAAACACCCTCAAGAATTCAAAATAGTCCACACAACACCCCAATGCCACAATCTCACTCATTTAATACAACAAGAGAAGCTACAATAATTTTTCTAAGCATATCGCTAGATGCAAACCTCACTGCAATGGTCTGTTTTCTCACAATCATTGAGGAAAGCAAACAAACTCCAATTCCAGTGAAAAAAATGTCAAATTAAAGCTTAAGGAGTGAACTAAATTCAGAAACAAACCTCGCATAATTTGGAGTTCGGGTTCAAGAGTTATAGCCAAAACCGTGAGACTACGCAAAACTGTCCAGATTTGCACACATTTCAATACTTGTCGTTTTTGAGGACCTTATGGTCAGATTTAGCCTTAGTCTATGTCTGACAAAAATTTCCAGAACCGAAAAATCTAGCAGCATACCAAATTTTATGCATTTTGGATATCATTTACTAGGTCAAAACCGGTTCGTTCTACAAGAACAGTGAATCTGCCAAAACCTGCTTCATTTTCCCAGATTTTCCAGATTTGGACACATTTTGATATTTTGCCATTTTGAGGACCTTAAAATCGAAATTAGCTTTGGCCTATTTCTATGAAAAATGCTCCGAACTGGCAAAACTAGTGACCTACCAATTTTCAAGCATTTTCAACGTCCTTTACCTGCTCGAAATTACTTCGCACCAACAAGTCAGAAGACTGTCCTATACGCGATTTCGTCTATCATTACATTCTAGCCAAATATCTTGCCATGCATGTTTGCAAAAGCTCATGAACACACATATATCACAAGTACAGAAGTGAAAATAGACATTTAAAGGCATGCATGTGGTTTTGAAAGCTTTTCAAGAAGTTTTAGCCCTCACCTTAGCAAGACAACAAAGAAGATGCACAAACTCTTGATGAAGCACAATGTCGACCCTTTTTCCTTGCTTAGCCAAGAGACCACTTGATTTTCTCTAATTTCCTAGCTTAGTAACCATGTTCTTAGTATGTGCAAGTGGCTAGAACAAAAGAAAATGAAATGGAAGCTAACAAACTTACCTAAGCCGAAATGAATGTGATATGAGCTTGCATGTGCGTTTCGTTGCTCCTAGCTTTGCTTGGTCGAGCTCCTAAGTAGCTTGGAGGTCTTGAAGAGCCTCAGGATGAAGAACTTAGCAATGGAGTCTATAATTTCAGCTAGGGCCGAGAGAAAGAGAGAAGGAATGAGAGAGTGAGAGAAAATGTGAGAAAGAAAGAAAGAATGAAAGAAAAATGAAAAGCATTGAAGAATATGTTGCTTGTGTCGGCCTAGGGCCTTGAAAAATTCAGAATTGTGTCTTCAAGGAGCATAATTTGAATCATCCTAGCATAGGCAAGGGAATGGGTTGAGATTTGGTGCATTGGGGAGGGTTTTTGAGCCATTTTTTTATTGCTTTGTGTCATAATATGTCATAGAATGTCTAGGTATAGATTTTGAAATTGAAATGCATGCACAAAGGCTCCATGTGGTCGGCTAAGCATGTGTTCAAATCTGAATTTTTGTCTTGTTTGAGCATTATTTAATTGAGTGCTTGGAATATGCAAAAGAATAAAGAATAAAGAATAAGAATGTCTAGCTTTTGGTGCAATTTTGTCTTCTAGTGCATTGACTTAGCATTTTAATATTAGTTAGTGGAGTTTGTAGGATTAATTAATGATCTAGTGCTTCGTGAAAGATGTTTTCTTGATTAGCGTGTGGGCACGCTTTCCTAGGTTTAGGGCATGCTCTATGAGGTAGGACACGAACTACGAGACGAATGCACGTTTATCAAGTAAATGCACGCAACCCTAAATATATGCACGTAATTCAATGCAAGGCACACAAAACAAAACACGACTCTTAAACCTAGGTCAAGGCATGCAAATCTAGGTTGGGGCACACGAAACGAGTTATTGCACGCAAATAGAGGTCGGGCCTCACTGTTCTGACATGCCTGTGCGATGCGCGAATCGCCTAGCACATAATGCCATGGTCCTCACTGAGTCGTAATGCGACGGACGTGATCTAGTGTCGTGGCGATCCAAGCACCACGTGGGCAGGAAAGTAGTTTGCTTGTCCCGTTCCGTGTATACAGGGGGACAGTGTGGGACATGCGTGATGCACGAATCGCCTAGCACACGTGGCTTTGGCTTTCGTTAAGCAACGACGCGATCATTGCGATGAGACGATTGCTGATGCTTCAATGTCATGGCGATCCAAGCACCATGCGACCTTGAAGCCGTCCCCTGGTGGATTCTGAAGTGCATGTGCGATGCACGAATCGCCTAGCACACGACGCCATGGTCCTCGCTGAGTCGTAATGCGACAGACGTGGTCTAGTGTCGTGGCGATCCAAGCACCGCGTGGGTAGGAAAGTACTTTGCTTGTTCCGTTCCGTGAATACAGGGGGACGGTGGGGGGCATGCGTGATGTGCGAATCACCTAGCACATGTGGCATTGGCTTTCGTTAACTAACGACGCGAGTGTTACGATGAGATGATTGCTGATGCTTCAATGTCGTGGCGATCCAAGCACTATGCGGCCTTGAAGCCGTCCCCCGGTTGGTTCCGATGGGCCTGTGCGATGCACGAATTGCCTAGCACACGACGCCATGCTCCTTGTTGAGTCGTAATATGACGGATGTGGTCTAATGTCTGGGGATCCAAGCATCGTGTGGGCAGGAATGTAGTTTGCTTGTCCCGTTCCGTGAATACAGGTGCATACAGGGGGACGGTGGGAGGCATGCATGATGCGCGAATCGCCTAGCACAAGTGGCATTGGCTTTCGTTAAGTGACGACAAGAGCGTTGCGATGAGACGATTGCTGATGCTTCAATGTCATGGCGATCCAAGCACCATGCGGCCTTGAAGATGTCCCCCGGTGTGTTCCCACTGGCTTGTGCGATGAGCAAATCACCTAGTACACGACGCCATGGTCCTCGCTGAGTCATAATGCAACGGACGTGGTCTAGTGTCGTTGCAATCCATGCACCGCGTGGGTAGGAAGGTAGTTTGCTTGTCCCGTTTCGTGCATACGGGTGCATACAGGGGGACGGTGGGGGGCATGCGTGATGCGCGAATCGCCTAGCACATGTGGTATTGGCTTTCGTTAAGCAACGACGCGAGTGTTGCGATGAGACGATTGCTGATGCTTCAATGTCGTGGCGATCCAATTACCGTGTGGCCTCGAAGCCGTCCCCCGGTGTGTTCCTATGGGCTTGTACGATGTGCGAATCGCCTAGTACACGTCGCCATGGTCCTCGCTGAGTCGTAATGCGACGGACGAGGTCTAGTGTCGTGGAGATCCAAGTACCGCGTGGGCAGGAAGGTAGTTTGCTTGTCCCATTTCGTGAATACGGGTGCATATAGGGGGACGGTGGGGGGCATGCGTGATGCGTGAATGGCCTAGCACATGTGGCATTGGCTTTCATTAAGCAACGATGCCAGCGTTGCGATGAGACGATTGCTGATGCTTCAATGTCGTGGCGATCCAAGCACCGTGCTGCCTCGAAGCCGTCCCCCGGTATGTTCCCACTGGCCTATGCGATGCGCGAATCGCCTAGCACACGATGCCATGGTCCTCGCTGAGTCGTAATGCGACGGACATGGTCTAGTGTCACGGCGATCCAAGCACCGTGTGGGCAGGAAGTCCGCTTTCGGTTGGTACCTCAGTTGCGTGCAATCAGTGCATAGTCTTGCACCACGAAGTAGGCCCTTAAGGTTGCGACATGCGGCCTGGTCATGCACCTCGTGTTGTTCTTGTCCCGTGTCCCCCAGAAATTCTTCGTGCCTAGCGATGCGTGCTCGGGCCTTCTCGCCGGTTTCGTTCGCCTGAAGGGCTTCGTTTGCCTAGACAGTAGGGCGGTTACCGGCTTGGTGGTCTGGGCATAGCGAACATGATAGCGCGTGAGTGGTGGTCAGCTTGTGTGGGTCGGTTGGATCCCTGCTTGAGCAGCGACGTCCGCCCCTGCTTGCCTCTTCATTCGCGGGC
>CM075772.1:59619188-59624188 GCA_037974665.1 Ehretia macrophylla | reverse complement strand
CTATTATTAATCTCTGGCAAAATGTACGCTACTGCTGTCACATGGGTTTTTGCATCTAAATGTACTATAGGGGGGTATGTGGTGTCAAGCCCCCTGGTCGAGGGCCATGAGGGGAGACGTTGTGGGCACTTCGTGGCACATTGTGGGCTATATCGTAGGCTATGTCATGGGCTATATTGTGGGTGGGAATGCCTACTGAGTGAATCATGCCGAGGTATTGCATTGCATACCTGTGCGTTGAGGGCCGTGCCACCCCCGCCCTGCGTCCCCCAACATGTCCCTCGGCGCGGTATCAGGATGGCTAATGAGGAACGTGGTGGCTTCCCTAGCCCCTCATTATCCATCTTGGTGCCGCGACACCGTCGACATCATTGGGATGGCTAATGAGGGGGCGAGTGGTTGCCCAAGCACAAAACTAGCCATCCCCGTGCCGTCGGCTAGGTACACGTTGGGGGACATTCCCGTCCCCCGACGTGTCATTGGGCCTGCGCAATGCGCGAATCGCCTAGCATATGAAGCCATGGCCGTTGCCGAGTGGATGTAGACGACCATGGTCTAGTGTCGTGGCGATCCAAGCACCGCGTGGGCTTGGGGGATGGTGGGACCATATGCGGCCTTGAAGCCATCCCCCGGTGGGTTCTGACATGCATGTACGATGCGCTAATCGCCTAGCACACGACGCCATGGTCCTCGCTGAGTCATAATGCGACGGATGTGGTCTAGTGTCGTGGAGATCCAAGCACCGCGTGGTCAGGAAAGTAGTTTGCTTGTCCCGTTTCGTGCATACAGGGGGACAGTGGGGGCATGCGTGATGCGCAAATTGCCTAGCACACGTAGCATTGGCTTTCGTTAAGCAACAACGCGAGCGTTGCGATGAGACGATTACTGATGCTTCAATGTCGTGGCGATCCAAGCACTAGGCGGCCTTGAAGCCGTCCCCCTGTGGGTTCTGACGTGCCTGTGCGATGCGCGAATTGCCTAACACACGACTCCATGGCCCTCGCTGAGTCGTAATGCGACAGACGTGGTCTAGTGTCATGGCGATCCAAGCGCCGCGTGGGCAGGAAGGTAGTTTGTTTGTCCCATTTCGTGCATACAAGGGGATAGTAGGGGGCATGCGTGATGCGCGAATCGCCTAGCATACGTGGCATTGGCTTTCGTTAAGCAACGATGCGAGCGTTGCGATGAGACGATTGCTGATGCTTCAATGTCGTGGCGATCCAAGCACCATGCGGCCTTGAAGCCATCCCCCAGTGGGTTCTGACGTGCCTGTGTGATGCGCGAATCGCCTAGCACACGACGCCATGGTTCTCACTGAGTCGTAATGCGACGGACGTGGTCTAGTGTCGTGGTGGTCCAAGCACCGCGTGGGTAGGAAGGTACTTTGCTTGTCCCGTTCCGTGCATACAGTTGGACGGTAGGGGGCATGCGTGATGCGCGAATCTCCTAGCACATGTGGCAATGGCTTTCGTTAAGCAACGATGCGAGCGTTGCGATGAGACAATTGCTGATGCTTCAATGTCATGGCGGTCCAAGCACCATGCGGCCTTGAAGCCATCCCCCAGTTGGTTCCGATGGGCCTGTGCGATACGCGAATCGCCTAGCACACAATGCCATGGTCCTCGCTGGGTCGTAATGCGACGGACGTGGTCTAGTGTCGTGGCGATCCAAGCATCGCGTGGGCAGGAATGTAGTTTGCTTGTCCCATTCTGTCACGCCCCAACCCGACCTATAAAGGTTAGACTAGGGTGTGATCTAAACATTCAAGTCATATCACGTACTTAATCGTTCATGAAAGTTTAACACTTAACGTTTTAGCCTAAACTCCACAAATTCTCCGAAAAATCGGCAGCATAACGGCTGTAATTGGGCTCCTTAGTTTGACCTAATTTTCTAAAGACCTCAAAACTTTCAATCTCAATTTCATTTCCAACTAAGATTACTATTTGTAACCAATCGAAACGCCTACTAGTTATCTCGAAGTCTCGTTTGATTAATAACCTAGCATGATACTATTTCTCGTTTGTTTGTTAATCCTTGTTACAAAAGTACCTGTAGATCTTAGCTTAACAATGAGTACCTGCTTATGATTGGATAGATTCATTTTACTTAATCCTTACCGGATACTTCATAATCCTATGATAGATACTAGTCAATAGCGATAGCAAAAACGACCATAGTAGTGTCTATCTAGTTATGATCCGTACAAGCCAAAATTAGACCCCAAATTACAATTGGGGTCGTTTACAATACAACAACAAGCAAAATAAGAAATAGTCTTCAAGCAACATATTGTTCACAAAATGGCCATAGTCAAATTAGGCACGTAGGGCAAGCAATCATTCCAAGGAATCATCATTAGGCACGTTGTCCTCAGCTACATGTTCCTGGTCTTCTTCACCTGAGATGATAAAAGAGGGTGAGTCCTTATGAACTCAGTGAGGGGGAACGAGAAATAAGTTTTGAAACTCATTTTCCGGTTCAACCTATGAAAACCCTTTTGCAAGCATGACATTATATCACAAGTGGGTACATAATGTAATGTAAAAGTAAAAGAACACAATTACCCGTCTTTCCTCCCTGAGGTCTTCTAGGAACCAAGCGAGAGTACTTATACACATAGTGAAAAGGATACGGTGAGCTTTTGCTCTAAGTACATTTCCAGTATCAGTTGTTGTGGCCGACTTAAAATCATCCCCCTTATCACGCCAAATGGGTGTACTCCGGATGTACCCCGAAATCCTACGACCCAACTCTCTTAGGAAGTCTAGCCCCCAAGCGAGAGAGGGAATTGGACAATTGTAGTCACGGTTGCTCCGGCAAGCCCGATGCCGCCTGGTGTGCGTGAACGCTACCACGCCAGAATGAAAGGTTGCAACCTTGTATGCAATGCACATTTATGACATTTAATATATCACATTAGGAGGACAATAAAGTAGGTTGCCTCCGAGCAGTCATAAGATTGCGCATTGACAAGTAAACACGCGAGGCACGATATGACAGGTAATTTCACTTGAAAAGCACATGGAGTTATATGAATATTAAACAGGAAGCCATGTAATGCATGTAAATCAAGTCATATAACTCATTTCGAAGTTCACGTAATCAAATAATAAGATTATTCAACATGCAACGACATCTACGTGGGACCGGGTGCAAGAAAGGCCTACTTGTCAACATGTAATCATCGAAATCACATTTAAGGCTACAAGGGCAACTACGGGCAGCCTACTAATCACATAATTAAACACGATATCCATAGGATCAACACTTAGCGAGTTTACCTAGTCACTAGAGTTTCAATTCGTGCTTACCCGTGCGATTAAGCCCCAAGTCATCTCGTAATTAAACTCAAGCCATGCATTGATTAATTCAAACACCCTCAAGCATTAAAAACAGTCTACACAACATCCAAAAGCCACAATCCCAAGCATTTAATACAACAAGAGAAGCTACAATAATTTTTCTAAACATAT
Organism: Ehretia macrophylla; assembly: GCA_037974665.1. Taxonomy (NCBI): domain Eukaryota; kingdom Viridiplantae; phylum Streptophyta; class Magnoliopsida; order Boraginales; family Ehretiaceae; genus Ehretia; species Ehretia macrophylla. Next base: position 59,620,712 of record CM075772.1, on the reverse strand, counting down.
CACTAGATGAAAACCTCACTGCAATGGTCTGTTTTCTCACAATCATTGAGACAAGCAAACAATCTCCAATTCCAGTGAAAAAATGTCAAATTAAATCTTAAGGAGTGAACTAAATTCAGAAACAAACCTCGTATCATTTGGAGTTCGGGTTCAAGAGTTATAGCCAAAACCGTGAGACTACGCAAAACTGTTCAGATTTGCACATATTTCAATACTTGTCGTTTTTGAGGACTTTAGGGTCAGATTTAGCATTAGTCTATTTCTCACACAAATGTCCAGAACTGAAAAATCTAGCAGCACACCAAATTTCATGCATTTTTTATATCATTTACCAAGTTGAAAATGGTTCGTTCTACAAGAACAGTGAATCTGCCAAAACCTTCTTCATTTTCCCAGATTTTCCAGATTTGGACACATTGTGATATTTTCCATTTTGAGGACCTTAGAGTCAAAATTAGCTTTGGCCTAGTTCTACGAAAAATGCTCAAAACTGGCAAAACTAGCTACCTACCCATTTTCACGCATTTTCAACATCATTTACCTAGTAAAAATCACCTCGTACCAACAAGATAGAAGACTGTCCCATACGCGATTTCATGTATCATCACATTGTAGCCAAATATCTTGCCATGCATGTTTACAAAAACTCATGAACACACATATATCACAAGTACAGAAGTAAAGATAGACATTTGAAGGCATGCATGTGGTTTTTGAAAGCTTTTCAAGAAGTTTTAGCCCTCACCTTAGCAAGACAACAAAAAAGATGCACAAACTCTAGATGAAGCACAATGTCGACCCTTTTTCCTTCCTTAGCCGAGAGACCACTTGATTTTCTCTAATTTCCTAGCTTAGTAACCATGTTCTTAGTATGTGCAAGTGGCTAGAACAAAAGAAAATGAAATGGAAGCTAACAAACTCACCTAAGCCGAAATGAATGTGCTAAAGGCTTGCATGTGTGTTTCTTTGCTCCTAGCTTTGCTTGGTCGAGCTCCTAAGTAACTTGCATGTCTTGAAGAACCTTTGGATGATTAACTTAAGCTATGGAGAGTAGAACTTCAGCTAGGGCTGAGAGAGAGAGAGAAGAAATGAGAGAGTGAGAGAAGAATGAGAGAAAGAAGGAAAAAATGAAAGAAAAATGAAAAGCTTGATAGGTTGATGCTTGTGTCGGCCTAGGGCCTTGGAATTTCAGAATTTTGTGTCTTCAAGGAGCATGTTTGAATCATCCTAGCATGGGCAAGGGAATGGGTCGAGATTTGGCACATTGGGGAGGGCTTTTGAGCCATTTTTTTTATTGCTTTGTGTCATAATATGTCATAGAATGTCTAGGTGGAGATTTTGAAATTGAAATGCATGCACAAAGGCTCCATGTGGTCGGCCAAGCATGTGTTCAAATCTGAATTTTTGTCTTGTTTGAGCATTATTTAATTGAGTGCTTGGAATATGCAAAAGAATAAAGAATAAGAATGTCTCGCTTTTGGTGCAATTTCATCTTCTAGTGCATTGACTTAGCATTTTAATATT
>CM075772.1:59601688-59609188 GCA_037974665.1 Ehretia macrophylla | reverse complement strand
GTGCGCAAGTGGCGCGCGCGGGGCACTCAAGGGGCGCTGTTGGGGCACTATTGGGGCACGGTTGGGGCACGGTTAGGGCACGGCTGGGGCACTATGGGGGAATACTTTGGGGACGATGGGGGATGTTGGGGGACGGCTTTGGCACTACTAGGGGACGTTGGGCACGACGGGCAATGTAAAGCATTCGGGGGTATTGGGCTTGCGGAATGTATTATGACACGAATGTGGTCATTGATATTCTTGTACAAGTGGTTTCTGAATCTACGAAGTAGTCTTAACCTTTGCCTTTTCCGACAAACAGTTCGTCATATTTGTGAGGTGAAATAGATTAATCGGTTTTCCAATCCATCCAAAATAAATTTTAACGCCAAATATCATGTAAACAAATTAATTTATGAATTAATATAAATTTTTCTGAATTTTCTAGTATTTTTTCTGATTTTTCCTTATTTTTTGTAATTCTTAAATATTAAAAAATTAATTTTTCAAAAAAAATATTTTTGAATATCATTTAACAAATTATTGTATGAATTAATATAATTTTTTTTGAATTTTCTACTATTTTTTCTGATTTATCTCTATTTTTTGTAATTATTAAATATTAAAAAATATCTTTTTTGAAAAAAATAATTTTGAAGCATTTGGATATCATATGCTATCAATAAGGAGCAAGTTGGGTACAAAGATAGTGCCATATGGGGCCTTTTATAGTGTAAAACACCCATTATGAATCTCTGGCAAAATGTACGCTATTGTTGTCACTTGAGTTTTTGCATCTAAATGTACTACAGGGGGGTATATGGTGTCAAGCCACCGGGTCAAGGGCCATGCGGGGGGACGTTGTGGGCACTTCGTGGCACATTGTGGGCTATATCGTGGGCTATATTATGGGCCGGAATGCCTACCGAGTGAATCACGCCGAGGTATTGCATTGCATACCCGTGCGTTGGGGCCGTGCCACCCCCGCCCCGCATCCCTCGGCATGTCCCTCGGCGCGGTACCAGGACGGCTAATGAGGAACGTGGTGGCTTCCCTAGCCCATCATTATCTATCTTGGTGCCGCAACACCGTCGACGTCTTTGGGATGGCTAATGAGGGGGTGAATGGTTGCCCAAGCACAAAACTAGCCATCCCCGTGCCGCCGGCTAGGTACACGTTGGGGGACATTCCCATCCCTCGACGTGTCGTTGGGCCTGCGCGATGCACGAATCGCCTAGCACACGAAGCCATGGTCGTTGCCGAGTGGATGTGCGCGGCCATGGTCTAGTGTCGTGGCGATCCAAGCACCGCGTGGGCTTGGGGGACGGTGGGACCATATGCGGCCTTGAAGCCGTCCCCCGGTGGGTTCTGACGTGCTTGTACGATGCGCGAATCGCCTAGCACACAACACCATGGTCCTCGCTGAGTCATAATGCGACGGACGTGGTCTAGTGTCGTGGCAATCCAAGCACCGCGTGAGCAGGAAGGTAGTTTGCTTGTCTCGTTTCGTGCATATAGGGGACAGTAGGGGGCATGCGTGATGCGCGAATCGCCTAGCACACATGGCATTGGCTTTCGTTAAGCAACGACGCGAGCGTTGCGATGAGACGATTGCGAATGCTTCAATGTCGTGGCGATCCAAGCACCAGGCAGCCTTGAAACCGTCCCTCGGTGGGTTCTAACGTGCCTGTGCGATGCGCGAATCGCCTAGCACACGACGCCATGGTCCTCGCTGAGTCGTAATGCGACGGACATGGTCTAGTGTCATGGCGATCCAAGTACCGCGTGGGCAGGAAGGTAGTTTGCTTGTCCCGTTCCGTGCATACGGGTGCATACAGGGGGATAGTAAGGGGCATGCGTGATGCGCGAATCGCCTAGCACACGTGGCATTAGCTTTCGTTAAGCAATGACGCGAGCGTTGCGATGAGACGATTGTTGATGCTTCAATGTCGTGGTGATCCAAGAACCATGCGGCCTTGAAGCCATCCCCCAGTGGGTTCTAACGTGCCTGTGCGATGCGCGAATCGCCTAGCACACGATGCCATGGTCCTCGCTGAGTCGTAATGCGACGGACGTTGTCTAGTGTCGTGGCGATCCAAGCACCGCGTGGGTAAGAAAGTACTTTGCTTGTCCCGTTCCGTGCATACAGGGGGACGGTGGGGGGCATGTGTCATGCCCCAACCCGGCATATAAAGGTTAGACTAAGGTGTGATCTAAACATTCAAGTCATGTCTCGTACTTAATTGTTTATGAAAGTTTAACACTTAACGTTTAGCCTAGACTCCACAATTTTTCCAAAAAACCAGCAACATAGCAGTTGTAATTGGGCTCTTTGGTTTGACCTAGTTCTCTAAACGCCTCAAATTTCATTTCCAACTAAGATTACTATTTACCATCAATTGAAACGCCTACTAGTTATCTCGATGTCTCGTTTGATTAATAACCTAGCATGATACAATGCCTCCTTTGTTTGTTAATCCTCGTTACAAAAGTACATGTTGATCTTAGCTTAACAATGAATACCTTAAGATTGGATAGGTTCATTTTACTTAGTCCTTACCTGATACTTCATAATCCTATGATAGATACTAGCCAGAACCGAAAGCAAAACGACCATAGTAGTATCTGTCTAGTTATTATCAATACCAGCCAAAATTAGACCCCAAATTACAACGGGGGTCTTTTACATTACAACATCAAGCAACATGAAAAGAAATAGTCTTCAAGCAGCATAGTGTTCACAAATGGCCATAATCAAGCAAAGCACATAGGACAGGCAATCATTCCAAGGAATCATCGTTAGGCACGTCGTCCTCGGGTACCTGTTCTTGGTCTTCTTCACCTGAGATGATAAAAGAGGGTGAGTCCTTATGAACTCAGCGAGGGGGAACGAGAAATAGGTTTGAAACTCATTTTTCGGTTCAACTTATGAAAACCCTTTTTGCAAGCATGAATATATCTCAAGTAAGTACATAACATAATATAAAAGTAAAGGAACACAATTACCCGTCTTTCCTCCCCGAGGTCCTCTAGGAACCAAGTGAGAGTACTTATACACATAGTGAAAAGGATACGGTGAGCTTTTGCTCTCGGTTCGTTTCCAGTATCAGTTGTTGCGGCCGACTTCAAATCATTCCCCTTATCACGCCAAATGGGTGTACTCCGGATGTACCCCGAAATCCTATGATCCAACTCTCCGAGGAAGTCTAGTCCCCAAGCGAGAGAGGGAATTGGACAATGGTAGTCACGGTTGCACCGGCAAGCCCGATGCCGCCCGGTGAGCGTGAACGCTACCACTCCAGAATGAAAGGTTGCAACATTTTATGCAATGCACATTTATGACATTTAATATATCACATTAGGAGGACAACAAAGTAGGTTGCCTCCGGGCAGTCATAAGATTGCACATTTACAAGTAAACAAGCGAGGCACGATAAGACAAGTAATTTCACTTGAAAGGCACATGGAGTTATATGAACATTAAACGGGAAACCATGTAACGCATGTAAATCAAGTCATATAACTTATTTCGAAGTTCACGTAATCAAATAATAAGATTATTCATCATGCAATGACATCTATGTGGGACCGGGTGCAAGAAGGCCTACTTGTCAACATGTAATCATCAAGATCACATTTAGGGCTACAAGGGAAACTACAGGCAGCCTACTAAACATATAATTAAACACGATATTCATAGGATCAACACTTAGTGAATTTACCTAATCACTAGGGTTTCAATTCGTGCTCACCTGTGTGATTTAGCCCCAAGTCATCTCAAAATCAAACTCAAGCCATGCATCGATTAATTCAAACACCCTCAAGTATTCAAAACAGTCCACACAACATCCCTATGCCACAATCCCAAGCATTTAATACAACAAGAGAAGCTACAATAATTTTTCTAAGCATATCACTAAGTGAAACCCTCACTGCAATGGACTGTTTTATCACAATCATTAGGACAAGAAAACAATCTCCAATTCCTGTGAATAAGACGTCAAATTAAAGCTTAATAAGTTAACTAAATTCAGAAACAAACCTCGTATCATTTGGAGTTCGGGTTCAATAGTTATAGCCAAAACAGTGAGACTGCACAAAACTGTCCAGATTTGCACACATTTCAATACTTGTCGTTTTTGAGTTCTTAGGCTCCGATTTAGCCTTAGTCCATTTCTGACAAAAATGTCGAAAACTGAAAAATATAGCTGCACACCAAATTTCATGCATTTTGGATATCATTTACTAAGTCAGAACTGGTTCGTTCTACAAGGTCAGTGAATCTGCCAAAACCTGCTTCATTTTTCCAGACTTTCTAGATTTGGACACATTTTAATGATTTGTCATTTTGAGGACATTAAAGTCAAAATTAGCTTTGGCCTATTTCTTCGAAAAATGTTCAGAACTGGCAAAACTAGTTACCGACCAAGTTTCACGCATTTTTAATATCATTTACCTAGCCAAAATCACCTCTCAACAACAAGACAAAATGCTGTCACGTGCACGATTTCATCTATCATCACATTCTAGCCCAAAATCTTGCCATGCATGGTTATAAAAGCTTACGAACACACATATATCTCAAGTGCAGAAGTAAAGATGGACATTTAAGGACATGCATGTGGTTTTTTGAAAGATTTTCAAGAATTTTTAGCCCTCACCTTAGCAAAACAACAAGAAGATGCACAAGACTCTTGATGGTTGCACAAGATTGATTCTTTTCCTTGCTTAGCCGAGACACCACTCGATTTTCTCAAATTTCCTAGCTTAGTAACCAAGTTCTTAGTAGGTGCATGTGGTTAGAAAAAGAAGAAAAGAAATGGAAGCTAGCAAACTCACCTAAGCCGAAATGGATGTTCAATAAGCTTGCATGCGAGTTTCTTGCAACCTAGCTTGCTTAGTCGAGCTCCCTAGCTTCTTGCATGCCTTGATGAACCATGGAGTGATGAAGATAAGCTATGGAGTGTAGAAACTCAGCCAAGGCCGAGAGAGAGAGAGAAGAAATGAGAGAAAAATGAGAGGAAATGAAGGAAAATGAAAGAAAATGAAAAGCTTTGTTGGACAAAGGTACTTGTTAGCCTAGGGCTTGCAAAAATCTGATTTTGTGTCTTCAAGAAGCATCATTTGAAATGTCTAGCATGGGAAAGGAGCTTGTGTCAAGATTTGGAGCTTTGAGGAGGGTTTTGAGCTAAATTTTTTATTGCTTTGTGTCACAGAATTGTCATAGAATGTTTGGGTTCAGTTTGAATTATGCAAGCAAGCACAAATGTACACAAGGTGGTCGGCCAAGGCATTGCAAGAATCTGAATTTTTTGTCTTGTTCAAGGCTTATTTTATTGTGTATTTGGGATATGCAAAGAATAAAGAATAAAGAATAAAGAATGTCTAGCTTTTTGTGAGATTTTGTCTTCTAGTGGGTTGAATTAGTAATTTAATATTAGTTAGTGGGATTTGTAGGATTAATTAATGACCTAGTGCTTCGTGTAAGATGATTTCTTGATTAGCGTGAGGGCACGCTTTCCTAGATTTAGGGCACGCACTACCAAACAAGGCACGAACTACGAGACGAATGCACGTTTCTCAAGTAAATGCACGCAACCCTAAATGAATGCACATAATTCAATGCAAGGTATACAAAACGAAACACAATTCTTAAACCTAGGTCAAAGCACGCAAATCTAGGTTAGGGCACACAAAATGAGGTATTGCACGCAAATTAAGGTCGAGCCTCATAGCATGCGTGATGCACGAATTGCCTAGCACATGTGGCATTGGCTTTCGTTAAGCAACGACGTGAGCGTTGCAATGAGACGATTGTTGATGCTTCAATGTCGTGGCGATCAAAGCACTATGCGGCCTTGAAGCCGTCCCCCGGTTGGTTCTGACGGGCCTGTGCGATGTGCGAATCGCCTAGCACACGACGCCATGGTCCTCGCTGAGTCGTAATGCGACGGACGTGGTCTAATGTCGTGGCGATCCAAGCATCGCGTGGGCAGGAAGGTAGTTTGCATGTCACGTTCTGTGAATACGGGTGCATACAGGGGGACGGTGGGGGGCATGCCTGATGCGCGAATCGCCTAGCACATGTGGCATTGGCTTTCGTTAAGTGACGACACGAGCGTTGCGATGAGACGATTGCTGATGCTTCAATGTCGTGGTGATCCAAGCACCATGCGGCCTTGAAGCTGTCTCCCGGTGTATTCCCACTGGCCTGTTCGATGCGCGAATCGCCGAGCACAAGATGCCACGGTCCTCGCTGAGTCGTAATGCGACGGACGTGGTCTAGTGTCGTGGCGATCCAAGCACCGCGTGGGCAGGAAGGTAGTTTGCTTGTCCCATTCGGTGGAGGGCATGCGTGATGCGCAAATTGCCTAGCACATGGGCATTGACTTTCGTTAAGCAACGACGCGAGCGTTGCAATGAGACGATTGCTGATGCTTCAATGTCGTGGCGATCCAAGCACCGTGCAGCCTCGAAGATGTCCCCCGGTGTGTTCCTATGGGCCTGCACGATGCGCGAATCGCCTAGTACACGACGCCATGGTCCTCCCTGAGTCGTAATGCGACGGATGTGGTCTAGTGTCGTGGCGATCCGAGCACCGCGTGGGCAGGAAGGTAGTTTGCTTGTCCCGTTTCGTGAATACGGGTGCATACAGGGGGACGGTGGGGGGTATGCGTGACGCGTCAATTGCCTAGCACATGTGGCATTGGCTTTCATTAAGCAACGACGCGAGCGTTGCGATGAGACAATTGTTGATGCTTCAATGTCGTGGTGATCCAAGCACCGTGCGGCCTCGAAGCCGTCCCTTGGTGTGTTCCTATGGGCCTGCGCGAATCGCCTAGTACACGACGCCGTGGTCCTCGCTGAGTCATAATCCGACAGACGTGGTTTAATGTCGTGGCGATCCAAGCTCTACGTGGGCAGGAATGTAGTTTTCTTGTCCCGTTCCGTGCATACGAGTACATACAGGGGGACGGTGGGGGCATGCGTGATGCGCGAATCGCCTAGCACATGTGGCATTGGCTTTCGTTAAGCAACGACGCCAGCGTTGCGATGAGACAATTGCTGATGCTTCAATGTCGTGGCAATCCAAGCACCGTGCTGCCTCGAAGCCGTCCCCCGGTGTGTTCCCACTGGCCTAAGCGATGCGCGAATCACCTAGCACCCGATGCCATGGTCCTCGCTGAGTCGTAATACGACGGACGTGGTCTAGTGTCATGGCGATCCAAGAACCGCATGGGCAAGAATTTCGCTTTCGGTTGGTACCTCAGTTGCGTGCAATCGGTGCATGGTCGGGCACCACAAAGTAGGCCCTTAAGGTTACGACATGCGGCCTAGTCATGCACCTCGTGCTGTTCTTGTCCCGTGTCCCTCAGAAATTCTTTGTGCCTAGCGGTGCGTGCTTGGGCCTTCTCGCCGGTTCTGTTTGCCTGAAGGGCTTCGTTTGCCTCGACAGTGGGGCGGTTACCAGCTTGGTGGTTTGGGCATAGCGAACGTGATAGCGTGTGAGTGGTGGTCAGC
>CM075772.1:59571688-59594188 GCA_037974665.1 Ehretia macrophylla | reverse complement strand
TAAAAGAGGGCGAGTCCTTATGAACTCAGCGAGGGGGAACGAGAAATAAGTTTTGAAACTCATTTTCCGGTTCAACTTATGAAAACCCTTTTGCAAGCATGACATTATATCACAAGTAAGTACATAATGTAATGTAAAAGTAAAAGAACACAATTACCAGTCTTTCCTCCCCGAGGTCCTCTAGGAACCAAGCGAGAGTACTTGTACACATACTGAAGAGGATAGGGTGAGCTTTTGCTCTCAGTTCATCTCCAGTATCAGTTGTTACGGCCGACTTCAAATCATCCCCTTATCACGCCAAATGGGTGTACTCCAGATGTACTCCGAAATCCTACGACCCAACTCTCTGAGGAAGTCTAGCCCCAAGCGAGAGAGGGAATTGGACAATGGTAGTCACGATTGCATTGGCAAGCCCGATGCTGCCCGGTGTGCGTGAACGCTACCACGCCAGAATGAAAGGTTGCAACCTTGTATGCAATGCACATTTATGACATTTAACATAACACATTAGGAGGACAACAAAGTAGGTTGCCTCCGAGCAGTCATAAAATTGCACATTGACAAATAAACACGTGAGGCACGATATGACAAGTAATTTTCACTTGAAAAGCACATGGAGTTATATGAATATTAAACGGGCAGCCATGTAACGCATGTAAATCAAGTCATATAACTCATTTTGAAGTTCACGTAATCAAATAATAAGATTATTCAATATGCAACGACCTCTATGTGGGACCGGGTGCAAGAAAGGCCTACTTGTCAACATGTAATCATTGAAATCATGTTCAAGGCTATGAGGGCAACTACGGGCAGCCTACTAATTACATAATTAAACACGATATTCATAGGATCAACACTTAGCGAATTTACCTAGTCACTAGGGTTTCAATTCGTGCTTACCCGTGTGATTAAGCCCCAAGTCATTTCGTAATTAAATTCAAGAAATGCATTGATTAATTCAAACACCCTCAAGCATTCAAAACAGTCTACACAACATCCAAATGCCACAATCTCAAGCATTTAATACAACAAGAGAAGCTACAATAATTTTTCTAAGCATATCACTAGATGAAACCTCACTGCAATGTTCTGTTTTCTCACAATAATTGAGACAAGCAAACAAACTCCAATTCCAGTGAAAAAGATGTCAAATTAAAGCTTAAGGTGTGAACTAAATTCAGAAACAAACCTCACATCATTTGGAGTTCGGGTTCAAGAGTTATAGCCAAAACCATGAGACTACGCAAAACTGTCCAGATTTGAACACATTTCAATACTTGTCGTTTTTTGAGGATCTTAGGGTCAGATTTAGCCTTAGTCTATTTCTGACAAAAATGTCCAGAACCGAAAAATCTATCAGCATACCAAATTTCATGCATTTTGGATATCATTAGTAAGTCAAAACGGGTTCATTCTACAAGAACAGTGAATCTGCCAAAACCTGCTTCATTTTCCCAGATTTTCCAGATTTGGACACATTTTGATATTTTGCCATTTTGAGGACCTTAGAGTCAAACTTAGCTTTGGCCTATTTCTACGAAAAATGCTCATAACTGGCAAAAATAGTTACCAACCAATTTTCACGCATTTGCAACATCATTTACCTGGTTAAAATCACTTCGTTCCAACAGAACAGAAAGCTGCCAAATACGCGATTTCACCTATCTTCACATTCTAGCCAAATATCTTGCCATGCATGCTTACAAAAGTTCATGTACACACATATATCACAAGTACAGAGGTAGAAATATACATTTAAAGGTATGCATGTGGTTTTTGAAAGCTTTTCAAGAAGTTGTGGCCCTCACCTTATCAAGACAACAAAGAAGATGTACAAACTCTTGATGAAACACAATGTCGACCCTTTTTCCTTTCTTAGCCGAGAGACCACTTGATTTTCTCTAATTTCCTAGCTTAGTAACCATGTTCTTAGTATGTGCAAGTGGCTTAGAACAAAAGAAAATGAAATGGAAGCTAACAAACTCACCTAAGCCGAAATGAAGGTTCAATGAGCTTGCATGTGTGTCTTTTTCATTCTAGCTTTGCTTGGTCGAGTTCCTAGTAGCTTGCATGTCTTGAAGAACCTTTGGATAATGAACTTAAGCTATGGAGTGTAGGATTTCAGCTAGGGCCGAGAGAGAGAGAGAATGAGAGAGTGAATGAGAGGAAATGAGAGAATGTGAGAAAGAATGAAAGCTTGAGGAATCTTTGATGCATATATCGGCCTAGGGCCTTGAAAAATCAGAATTTTGTGTCTTCAAGAAGCATGTTTGAATCATCCTATCATGGGCAAGGGAATAGGTCGAGATTTGGTGCATTGGGGAGGGTTTTTGAGCCATTTTTTTTATTGCTTTGTGTCATTAGTTGTCATAGAATGTCTAGGTTTAGATTTTGAAATTGAAATGCATGCACAAAGGCTCCCTGTGGTCGGCCAAGCATGTGTTCAAATCTGAATTTTTGCCTTGTTTGAGCATTATTTAATTGAGTGCTTGGAATATGCAAAAGAATAAGGAATAAAGATAAGAATGTCTAGCTTTTGGTGCAATTTCGTCTTCTAGTGCATCGACTTAGCATTTTAATATTAGTTAGTGGAGTTTGTAGGATTAATTAATGATCTAGTGCTTCGTGTAAGATGCTTTCTTGATTAGCGTGTGGGCACACTTTCTTAGGTTTAGGGTACGCACTACGAGGTAGGGCACGAACTACGAGATGAATGCACGTTTCCCAAGTAAATGCATGCAACCCTAAATGAATGCACGTAATTCAATGCAAGGCATACAAAACGAAACACAATTTTTAAACCTAGGTCAAGGCACGCAAATCTAGGTTAGGGCACACGAAGCGATGTATTGCACGCAAATTGAGGTCGGGCCTCACATCCTCCCCTCCTTAAAAGAATTTCATCCCGAAATTCGATATTACCTTTGAAATAAAGCTGGATACTATTGCTTCATCTTGTCTCGCCTTTCCCACATTGCTTCTTCAACTTCATGGTGATCCCATAACACTTTCACCATCGGTATAGATTTGCTGCGCAACTCCCGATCTTGCTGATCTAGAATCCGAATGGGCTTCTCTTCATAAGACAAGTTTTCCCGAAGCTGCAACGGCTCTAGTTCCAAGATATGCGATGGATCAGGATGATACTTCCGTAGCATTGAAACATGAAAGACGTCGTGGATATTGGAGAGGTTTTGGGGTAGTGCCAGGCGATACGCCAATTTACCAACTTTCTCAATTATCTCAAATGGTCCTACAAATCTCGGGCTCAACTTTTCACCCTTGCCGTGTTTAATCAGTCCCCTCCGAGGTGATATCTTCAAGAACACCTTGTCGCCGACCTCAAACTCTAGACTCCGTCTTCGTCGGTCTGCATAACTTTTCTGCCTGCTTTGGGTGGTAAGCATCCGTTTTCGAATGAGGTGGATATTATCAATAGTCTTCATAAGTTCAGGTAGAAGGGTCGGGTCAAAAGTCTTCGTCTCACCTACTTCATCCCAGTAAATTAGGGATCGACACTTACGTCCATACAATGCCTCAAATGGGGCCATCCCGATAGTGGCCTGATAATTGTTATTATAAGCGAACTCCGCTAAAGGCAGATATTTCTCCCAACCTTTCCCGAAGTCTAAAACACACGCCCTCAGCATATATTCCAGAATTTGAATAGTTCTCTCAGATTGTCCATCAATCTGAGGGTGATAAGCCGTGCAGAAACTCAACTTCATTCCCAAAGCTTCTTGCAATCTCTTCCAAAATCGGGAAGTAAAACGAGGATCCCTATCCGATATAATACTCACAGGCATCCCGTGCAATCTTACAATATTCTCAACATACATATCTCCCAATTTCTCAGGACTATCCTCCTTGTTCATCGGTAAGAAGTGCGCTGACTTAGTCAATCTATCCACTATGACCCAAACGGCGTCATGACCCTTTTGTGACCTAGGCAGGTCCATGACAAAGTCCATAGTTATATGTTCCCATTTGCATTGAGGAATTTCCAATGGCTGAAGTAAACCTGCTGGTTGTTGAGGTTCTGCTTTGACTCTCTGGCAAGTCAAACACAGTGCCAAAAACTCCGCAGTCTCTCTCTTCATGTTATTCCACCAATAGTGTTGCTTCAAATCCCGGTACATCTTTGTTCCGCCGGGATGGATAGTGTATCTTGAATTATGGGCTTCTTCAAGAATCTTCTTTTTCAGCTCTGGCTCATTAGGAATACAAATCCGATTCCTAAACCTCTAAATACCATCATCATGAAACTTGAAATCTGTGTTGCTTTCTTTAATCTTCTGAAACTGTTGGTCCTTCTATTGAGCCTCTCGTAATTCAGACAACAAGGTCAATTGAACTTGTGTAGTGGCAAAAAGTAATCCTTTTTGAGTCAATTGTGGTTTCCACAAGAATGCTTCCTCTAACAACTCCTGCACCTTAACTTCCAGTTTTGCCATGCTCGCTAACCGACTTAAGGCATCTGCAACTACATTTGCTTTACCGGGCACATAACTGATTGTGCAGTTATAGTCATCCAAAAGCTCTATCCACCGTATTTGCCTCATGTTCAATTCTTTTTGTGAGAACAAGTATTTCAATCTCTTGTGATCAGTAAACACCTCGAACTTGTTACCCCACAGATAGTGCCTCCATTTCTTGAGTGCAAACACAGTAGCTGCTAACTCCAAATCATGCGTTGGGTAATTCAATTTATACGGCTTCGGTTTCCTAGAAGCATACGCAATCACTCTACCATTTTGCATCAACACACAGCCCAGTCCTTCCTTCAAAGCATCACTATAGATTACAAAACCTTGATTCCCTTCAGGCAATGAAAGGACAGGTGTGGTAGTCAATCTTTTCTTCAATTCTTGGAAGCTGTTCTCACACTTGTCATCCCATACAAACTTTATTTTCTTTTGAGTGAGCTTTGTAAGCGGTCCTGTGATCTTTGAGAAATCCTTCACGAACCTTCGATAATAGCCGGCTAGACCAAGAAAACTCTGAACCTCCGTAACGTTTTCCTACTTCTTCCAAGACATCACCACTTCTATCTTTACTGAATCCACTGTTATTCTTTCTTGGGATATGATGTGCCCCAGAAATGCAATCTGCTGCAACCAAAATTCGCACTTGCTAAACTTCGCGTACAATTGATGCTCTCAAAGTTTCTGCAATACCAATCGCAGATGTTGTTCATGCTCAGCCTCAAATTTCGAGTATACCAAAATATCATCAATGAAGATCACCACAAATTGGTCCAAATAGGGTTGAAACACCCTATGCATCAGGTCCATAAAAGCTGCAGGGGCATTAGTTAGTCCAAATGGCATCACTACATATTCATAATGTCCATGTCTCGTCTTGAAAGCCGTTTTAGGCACATCCTCCTTTTTGATCTGCAACTGATAGTACCCTTGCCTCAAGTCGAGCTTCGAATACACTTTGGCTCCCTGAAGTTGATCAAACAACTCGTCGATCAGTGGAAGTGGGTATTTATTCTTGACGGTCACTTGGTTCAATCCTCGGTAATCGATGCATTGCCTCAACGTTCCGTCTTTCTTCTTTACAAATAGGATTGGTGCACCCCATGGAGAAGAATTTGGTTGAACAAACCCCTTCTTCAACAATCCTTGCAATTGGTCCTTCAATTCTTGTAGCTCGGCTGGTGCCATACGATAGGGAGCTTTAGATATTGGCTGGGTGCCAGGCAGTAATTCTATAATGAACTCGATCTCCCGATTTGGGGATAAACCGGGCAATTCTTCTGGAAACATATCTGTATAATCTTTAATCACTGGCATCTCCTCCAACTTGCTTTGTCTGACGGTTTGTTGATGAGGTAAGTTAAGTATCCACTACATCTTTTTCTTAAGGACTTCACTGCTTTCGTAGATGAAATGATGGAACTCCCGGTGAAATCTCTTCGACCCATTACCTCCAATATTGGTTGACCAGGTATCTGGAATTTTGCAATTTTCGTCCGGCAATCTAGTTGGATATGATGCTTTGCCAACCAATCCATCCCTAAAATGACTTCATAGTCTCGAAAGGGTAATACAATAAGATTGGCTTAGAATTCCCTATCTTTAATTTGGATTTTACATGCTTTACAAGCTAAACTAGTAACAAGTTTAGAACCCATCGGAGTATCAACTTCTACTTCGTAAGGCAAACATACAACTTTCAGTTTCACACGTTGCACACACAAGGGAGTAATAAATGAATGAGTAGCACCTGGATCAATTAGCACCCTAACAGGTTGATTCAGTATCAAGAATGTACCTTCAACAACAGCGGTCTCCTCTGGAAGCTCCTCGCACTTAATAGCATAAGCTCGAGCCTGAACTCTAGGAACTGGAGTCTTGCCTCTACCAGCTGGTTTAACTTGATTTTGTCCTCCTTTCCATTTAGGGCAATCCTTGATCTGATGCTGATCATTGCCACACAGTACACATCATCCTGACTTCTTCCAGCAGTAGGCCTCGGTATGACCTTTCTTGTCACAGTAAGAACAATTGATAGACTGAGTAGCAGGTGAACTACCTGTGGATCCGCGGGTGGAAGAGGCTGATGGTGCTTTAGTTGGGCCACGGTTATTAACTGGTCTGTTCTGGCTCTGGCCCTGACTGTGACTCTAACTCTGGAATTTCCTCTGTTGACCTGGAGGCTGGTACGATTTCTTGTTTGGCTCGCTCGAACCGGCTCTATCAAGTTTTCTTTTCTCAACTCAGGAAGCAGCAACAAGGAGAGCAGAATAAGTATCGAAGTCATGCGAAGCCAACTGGTCCTGAATTTCTGGTCTCAACCCATTCGTAAATTTCCACATCTTCGCCTCAGGGGTACTGACCATGTATTGAGCATAACGGGACAGTCGGTCAAAACGAGCCTCGTACTGGGCCACCGTCATGTTACCCTGGTTCAAGTGCATAATTTCTCAATCCGCCTCTGCTTGGAAACTGCAGGTACGTATTTCTCCTTGAATGCCTTAACGAAATTACCCTACAAGTGCGGTGTATGATCAGTTTCCCAAAGTGCCTCCACAGTGTGCCACCAATGCTCAGCATCCCCATGCAACAGAAACACAGCAAACTCCACCTTTTCTTCATCAGTATAATCAAGTAGCCTAAATATCCTCTCGACCTCAGAGAGCCAAGCCTCTGCCTTTTCATCATCAGCTTCCCCGTGGAATTTAGACGGGCGAAAGTCAAGAAACTCCCGCATTCTGCTATGTCTCCCATGGTTACCATCATTCCTGTTGTTGTTGTTGTTGTTGTTTGCTTCACGTGCATCTTGACGTTCTATCACTCGAGACACGCAATCCATGGCATTCACCATCATATTAAACATAGCCATGCCGGGATTAGTTTGATAAGCATCTCCGGTCTCTTGGGGCTCACCGCTCCTATTAGTAGTGCGGGCACTAGGGCCAGCCATCTATAGGCACATATTACGATGCACAATTTATTGGAATATGACAAGACAAAAATTTAATGCACAAGATATGCAACAAATAATTTTATATAGATACACAATTCTAAAAACAATTAAGACATGTTAATCACATAAGCACATAGAATATAGAAGGCACAATTAACATTATCAAACAATAACATATAAACAAGTCATCCTAATTACCTTAGGGCTCTACCCATGGTCCGAGAGTTAAACCCGGCTTAAGCAATCTAAGCTTTGATACCATTCTTCTAGGGTGCCACGCCCCAACCTGACCTATAAAGGTTAAACTAGGGTGTGATCTAAACATTCAAGTCATATCACGTACTTAATCGTTCATGAAAGTTTAACACTTAACGTTTTAGCCTAAACTCCACAAATTCTCTGAAAAATCGACAGCATAACGACTGTAATTGGGCTCCTTATTTTGACCTAATTTTCTAAAGACCTCAAAACTTTCAATCTCAATTTCATTTCCAACTAAGATTACTATTTATAACCAATCGAAACGCCAACTAGTTCTCGTTTGATTAATAACCTAGCATGATACTATTTCTCGTTTGTTTGCTAATCCTTGTTATAAAAGTACCGGTTGATCTTAGCTTAACAATGAGTACCTGCTTAAGATTTGGATAGATTCATTTTACTTAATCCTTACCGAATACTTCATAATCCTATGATAGATACTAGCCAGTAGCAATAGCAAAAACGACCAGAAGAGTGTCTAACTAGTTATGATTAGTACAAGCCAAAATTAGACCCCAAATTACAACGGGGGTCGTTTACAATACAACAACAAGCAGAATAAGAAATAGTCTTCAAGCAACATATCGTTCAAAAAATGGCCATAGTCAAATAAGGCACGTAGGGCAAGCAATCATTCCAAGGAATCATCATTAGGCACGTTGTCCTCGGGTACCTGTTCCTGGTCTTCTTCACCTGAGATGATAAAATAGGGTGAGTCCTTATGAACTCAGCGAGGGGGAACGAGAAATATGTTTTGAAACTCATTTTCAGGTTCAACTTATGAAAACCCTTTTGCAAGCATAAAATTATATCACAAGTAAGTACATAATGTAATGTAAAAGTAAAAGAACACAATTACCCGTCTTTCCTCCCCGAGGTCCTCTAGGAACCAAGCGAGAGTACTTATACACATAGTGAAAAGGATACGGTGAGCTTTTGCTCTCAGTTCATTTCCAGTATCAGTTGTTGCGGCTGACTTCAAATCATCCCCTTATCACGCCAAATGGGTGTACTCCGGATGTATCCCGAAATCCTACGATCCAACTCTCCGAGGAAGTCTAGCCCCTAAGCGAGAGAAGGAATTGGACAATGGTAGTCACGGTTGCACCGGCAAGCCCGATGCCGCCCAGTGTGCGTGAACGCTACCACACCAGAATGAAAGGTTGCAATTTTGTATGCAATGCACATTTATGACATTTAACATAACACATTAGGAGGACAACAAAGTAGGTTGCCTCTGAGCAGTCATAAGATTGCACATTGACAAGTAAACACGCGAGGCACGATATGACAAGTAATTTTCACTTGAAAAGAACATGGAATTATATGAATATTAAACGGGCAGCCATGTAACGCATGTAAATCAAGTCATATAACTGATTTTGAAGTTCACGTAATCAAATAATAAGATTAATCAACATGCAACGACCTCTACGTGGGACCGGGTGCAAGAAAGGCCTACTTGTCAACATGTAATCATTGAAATCATGTTTAGGGCTATGAGGGAAACTACGGGCAGCTACTAATTACATAATTAAACACGATATTCATAGGATCAACACTTAGCGAATTTACCTAGTCACTAGGGTTTCAATTCATGCTTACCCATGCGGTTAAGCCCTAAGTCATTTCGTAATTAAACTCAAGCCATGCATTGATTAATTCAAACACCCTCAAGCATTCAAAATAGTCTACACAACATCCAATTGCCACAATCCCAAGCATTTAATACAACAAGAGAAGCTACAATAATTTTTCTAAGCATGTCACTAGATGAAACATCACTGCAATGGTCTGTTTTCTCACAATAATTGAGACAAGAAAACAAACTCTAATTATAGTGAACAAGATGTCAAATTAAATCTTAAGGAGTGAACTAAATTCAGAAACAAACCTCGCATCATTTGGAGTTCGGGTTCAAGAGTTATAGCCAAAACCGTGAGACTACGCAAAACTGTCCAGATTTCCACACATTTCAATACTTGTCGTTTTTTGAGGACCTTAGGGTCAGATTTATCCTTAGTCTATTTCTGATAAAAATGTCCAGAACTGAAAATTCTAGCAGCATACCAAATTTCATGCATTTGTGATATCATTTACTAAGTCAAAACTGGTTTGTTCTACAAGAACAGTGAATCTGCCAAAACTTGCTTCATTTTCCCAGATTTTCCAGATTTGGACACATTTTGATATTTTTCCATTTTGAGGACCTTAGAGTCAAAATTAGCTTTGGCCTATTTCTACGAAAAATGCTCAGAACTGGAAACAATAGTTACCTACCAATTTTCACGCATTTTCAACATCAGTTACCTGGTTAAAATCACTTCGTTCCAACAGAACAGAAAGCTGCCAAATACCCGATTTCACCTATCTTCACATTCTAGCCAAATATCTTGCCATGCATGCTTACAAAAGTTCATGTACACGCATATATCACAAGTACAGAGGTAGAAATAGACATTTAAAGGCATGCATGTGGTTTTTGAAAGCTTTTCAAGAAGTTTTAGCCCTCACCTTAGCAAGATAACAAAGAAGATGTACAAACTTTTGATGAAGCACAATGTCGACCCTTTTTCCTTGCTTAGCCGAGAGACCACTTGATTTTCTCTAATTTACTAGCTTAGTAACCATGTTTTTAGTATGTGCAAGTGGCTTAGAACAAAAGAAAATGAAATGGATGCTAACAAACTCACCTAAGCCGAAATGAAGGTTCAATGAGCTTGCATGTGTGTCTTTTGCATTCTACCTTTCCTTGGTCGAGTTCCTAGTAGCTTGCATGTCTTGAGGAACCTTTGGATGATGAACTTAAGCTATGGAGTGTAGGATTTCAGCTAGGGCCGAGAGAGAGAGAGAATGAGAGAGTGAATGAGAGGAAATGAGAGAATGTGAGAAAGAATGAAAGCTTGAGGAATCTTTGATGCATATGTCGGCCTAGGGCCTTGAAAAATCAGAATTTTGTGTCTTCAAGAAGCATGTTTGAATCATCCTAGCATGGGCAAGGGAATGGGTCGAGATTTGGTGCATTGGGGATGGTTTTTGAGCCATTTTTTTATTGCTTTGTGTCGTTAGTTGTCATAGAATGTCTAGGTTTAGATTTTGAAATTGAAATGCATGCACAAAGGCTCCATGTGGTCGGCCAAGCATGTGTTCAAATCTGAATTTTTGTCTTGTTTGAGCATTATTTAATTGAGTGCTTGGAATATGCAAAAGAATAAAGAATAAAGAATAAGAATGTCTAGCTTTTGGTGCAATTTCGTCTTCTAGTGCATTGACTTAGCATTTTAATATTAGTTAGTGGAGTTTGTAGGATTAATTAATGATCTAGTGCTTCGTGTAAGATGTTTTCTTCATTAGCGTGTGGGCATGCTTTCTTAGGTTTAGGGCACTCACTACGAAGTAGGGCACAAACTACAAGATGAATGCACGTTTTCCAAGTAAATTCACGCAACCCTAAATGAATGCACGTAATTCGATACAAGGCACACAAAACGAAACACAATTCTTAAACCTAGGTCAAGGCACGCAAATCTAGGTTAGGGCACACAAAGTGAGGTATCGCACGCAAATCGTGGTCGGGCCTCACATCCTCCCCTCCTTAAAAGAATTTCATCCCGAAATTAGATATTACCTTTGAAATAAAGCTGGATACTGTTGCTCCATCTGGTCTCGGCTTTCCCACGTTGTTTCTTCAACTCCATGGTGATCCCATGACACTTTCACCATCGGTATAGATTTGCTGCGCAACTCCCGATCTCGCTGATCTAGAATCCGAATGGGCTTCTCTTCATAAGACAAGTTTTCCCGAAGCTGTAACGGCTCTGGTTCCAAGATATGCGATGGATCAGGATGATACTTCTGTAGCATTGAAACTTGAAAGATATCGTGGATATTGGAGAGGTTTTTGGGTAGTGCCATGCGATATGCCAATTTGCCAACTTTCTCAATTATCTCAAATGGTCCTACAAATCTCGGGCTCAACTTTCCACCCTTGCCGTGTTTAATCAGTCCTCTCTGAGGTGATATCTTCAAGAACACCTTGTCGCTGACCTCAAACTCTAGACTTCGTCTCCGTCGGTCTGTATAACTTTTCTGCCTGCTTTGGGCTGTAAGCATCCGTTTCCGGATGAGGTGGATATTATCAACAGTCTTCATAAGTTTAGGTAGAAGGGTCGGGTCAAAAGTCTTCGTCTCACCTACTTCATCCTAGTAAATTGGGGATCGACACTTATGTCCATACAATACCTCAAATGGGGCCATCCCGATAGTGGCCTGATAACTGTTATTATAAGCGAACTCCGCTAAAGGCCGATATTTCTCCCAACCTTTCCCGAAGTCTAAAACACACGCTCTCAGCATTTCCTCCAAAATCTGAATAGTTCTCTCAGATTGTCCATCAGTCTGAGGGTGATAAGCTGTGCTGAAACTCAACTTCGTTCCCAAAGCTTCTTGCAATCTCTTCCAAAATCGGGAAGTGAAACGAGGATCCCTATCCGATATAATACTTACAGGCATCCCGTGCAATCTTACAATATCCGCAACATACATATCTCCCAATTTCTCAGGACTATCCTCCTTGTTCATCGGTAAGAAGTGCGCTGACTTAGTCAATCTATCCACTATGACCGAAACGGCGTCATGACCCTTTTGTGACCTGGGCAGGTCCATGACAAAGTCCATAGTTATATGTTCCCAATTCCATTGAGGAATTTCCAACGGTTGAAGTAAACTTGCTGGTCGTTGATGTTCTGCTTTGACTCTCTGGCAAGTCAAACACTGTGCCACAAACTCCGCAATCTCTCTCTTCATGTTATTCCACCAATAGTATTGCTTCAAATCCAGGTACATCTTTGTTCCGCCAGGGTGGATAGTGTATCTTGAATTATGGGCTTCTTCAGGAATCTTCTTTTTCAGCTCTGGCTCATTAGGAACACAAATCCGATTCCTAAACCTCCAAATACCATCATCATGAAACTTGAAATCTGTGTTGTTTTCTTTAATCTTCTGAAACTATTGGTCCTTCTGTTGATCCTCTCGTAATTCAGACAACAAGGTCGATTGAACTTGTGTAGTAGCAAAAAGTAACCCTTTTTAAGTCAATTGTGGTTTCCACAAGAATGCTTCCTCTAACAATTCCTGCACCTTAACTTCCAGTTTTGCCATGCTCGCTTTCCGACTTAAGGCATCTACAATTACATTTGCTTTATCGGGCACATAATTGATTGTGCAGTTATAGTCATCCAAAAGCTCCATCCACCGTCTTTGCCTCATGTTCAACTCTTTTTGTGAGAACAAATATTTCAAGCTCTTGTGATCAGTAAACACCTCGAACTTGTTACCCTACAGATAGTGCCTCCATTTCTTGAGTGCAAACACAATAGCCGCTAACTCCAAATCATGCGTCGGGTAATTCAATTCATACGGCTTCGGTTTCCTAGAAGCATATGCAATCACTCTACTATTTTGCATCAACACACAACCCAGTCCTTCCTTCGAAGCATCGCTATAGATTACAAAACCTTGACTCCCTTCATGCAATGCAAGGACAGGTGCGGTAGTCAATCTTTTCTTCAATTCTTGGAAGTTGTTCTCACACTTGTCATCCCATACAAACTTTGTTTTCTTTTGAGTGAGCTTTGTAAGCGGTCCTGCGATCTTTGAGAAATCCTTCACAAACATCCGATAATAGCCAGCTAGACCAAGAAAACTCCGAACCTCTGTAACGTTTTCCAGCTTCTTCCAAGACATCACTGCATGGGGTGCCCATGCTGCTCGATGGTGCGCACATGGGGTGCCCATGCCGCGCGAAGGTAAGCGCATGGGGCGCCCATGCCGCGCGAAGGTAAGCGCATGGGGCGCCCATGCCGCACGATGGTGCACGCATGGGGCACCCCTGCCACACGATGGTGCGCGCATGCCGCACGAAGGTGCGCACATGGGGCGCCCATGCCGCACGATGGTGTGCTCATCGGGCGCGCATGCCACACGAAGGTGGGCGCATGTGGCCTACATGCTGCACGATGGTGCGTGCATGGGGCGCCCATGCCGCACGATGGTGCGCGCATGGCGCACGATGGTGCGTGCATGTGGCGCGCATGCCGAACGATGGTGCACGCATGGGGCGCCCGTGCCGCATGATGGTGCGCGCATGTGGCGTGCATGCCGCACGATGGTGCATGCATTGGGCGCCTGTGCCGGGCGATAGTGCCCGCAAGTGGCGCGTGCGGGGCTCTCAAGGGGCACTATTGGGGCACGGCTGGGGCACTGATGGGGCACTATAGGGGTACACTTTGGGGACGATGGGGGATGTTGGGGGATGGCTTTGGCACTACTAGAGGACATTGGGCACGACGGGCAATGTTAAGCATTTGGGGGTATTAGGCTTGCAGAATGTATTATGACACAAATATGGACATTGATATTCTTTTACAAGTGATTTCTGAATCTACGAAGTAGTCTTAACCTTTGCCTTGTCCGACAAACAGTTCGTCACATTTGTGAGGCGAATAGATTAATCGGTTTCCCAATCCATCCAAAAAAAAATTTAACGCCAAATATCATGTAAACAAATTAATTTATGAATTAATATAAATTTTCCTGAATTTTCTAGTATTTTTCTGATTTTTCCCTATTTTTTTGTAATTTTTAAATATTAAAAATTAATTTTCCGAAAAAAATATTTTTGAATATCAATTAACAAATTAATGTATGAATTAATATAAATTTTTCTGAATTTTCTAATATTTTTTCTGATTTTTCTCTATTTTTTGCAATTATTAAATATTAAAAAATATCTTTTCCGAAAAAAATAATTTTGAAGCATTTGGATATCATATGCTATCAATAAGGACCAACTTGGGTACAAAGATCGTGCCATATAGAGTCTTTTATAGTGTAAAACACCCATTATGAATCTCTGACAAAATGTACGCTACTGCTGTCACTTGGGTTTTTGCATCTAAATGTACTATAGGGGGTATGTGGTGTCAAGCCTCCTGGTCGAGGGCCATGCGGAGGGACGTTGTGGGCACTTCGTGGCATATTGTGGGCTATATCGTGGGCTATATTATGGGCAGGAACGCCTACCGAGTGAATCACGCCGAGGTATTACATTGTATACTCGTGTGTTGGGGCCGTGCCACCCCCGCCCTGCGTCTCCCAGCATGTCCCTCGGTGCGGTACCAGGATGGCTAATGAGGAACGTGGTGGCTTCCCTAGCCCCTTATTATCCTTCTTGGTGCCGCAACACCATCGACGTCATTGAGATGGCTAATGAGGGCGCGAGTGGTTGCCCAAGCACAAAACTAGCCATCCCCGTGACGCCGGCTAGGTACACGTTGGGGGATATTCCTATCCCCCGATGTGCCGTTGGGCCTGCGCGATGCGCGAATCGCCTAGCACACGAAGCCATGGCCGTTGCCGAGTGGATGTGCGCGGCCATGGTCTAGTGTCGCTAACCAACTGCCCGACTGTCACGCTCCAACCCGACCTATAGAGGTTAGACTAGGGTGTGATCTAAACATTCGAGTCATTTCATGTCCCTAATCGTTCATGAAGGTTTAACACTTAAAGTTTTAGCCTAAACTCCACAAATTCTCTGGAAAACCGGCAGCATAACGGCTGTAATTGGGCTCTTTAGTTTGACCTAATTTTCTAAAGGCCTCAAACTTTCACTCTCAAATTCATTTCCAACTAAGGTTACTATTTATCACCAGTTGAAACGCATACTAGTTATCTCGAAGTCTCGTTTGATTAATAACCTAGCATGATAACTCTGTCTCATTTGTTTGTTAATCCTTCTTACAAACGTACTTGTTGATCTTAGCCTATCAATGAGTACCTGCTTAAGATTGGATAGATTCATTTTACTTAATCCTTTATCTGATACTTCATAAACCTATGATAGATACTAACCAATAGCGATAGCAAAACGACCATAGTAGTGTCTATCTAGTTATGATCAGTACAACCCAAAATTAGACCCCAAATTACAACAGGGGTCATTTACAATACAACCACAAGCAAAATAAGAAATAGTCTTCAAGCAACATATCGTTCACAAAATGGTCATAGTCAAGTAAGGCATGTAAGGCAAGTAATCATTCCAAGGAATCATCGTTAGGCACGTTGTCCTTGGGTACCTGTTACTGGTCTTCTTCACCTGAGATGATAAAAGAGGGTCAGTCCTTATAAACTCAGCGAGGGGAACGAGAAATAAGTTTGAAACTCTTTTTCTGGTTCAACTTATGAAAACCCTTTTTGCAAGCATGACATATATCACAAGTAAGTTCATAATGTAATAAAAAAGTAATAGAACACAATTACCCGTCTTTCCTCCCCTAGGTCCTCTAGGAACCAAGCGAGAGTACTTATACACATAGTGAAAAGGATGCAGTGAGCTTTTGCTCTCAGTTCATTTCCAGTATTAGTTGTTGCGGCCGACTTCAAATCATCCCCTTATCATGCCAAATGGGTGTACTCCGGATGTACCCCGAAATCCTACGACCCAACTCTCCGAGGAAGTCTAACCCCCAAGCGAGAGAGGGAATTGAACAATGGTAGTCACGGTTGCACCGGCAAGCCCGATGCCGCCCAGTGTGCGTGAACGCTACCACGCCAGAATGAAAGGTTGCAACCTTGTATGCAATGCACATTTATGACATTTAATATATCACATTAGGAGGACAACAAAGTAGGTTGCCTCCGAGCAGTCATAAGATTGCACATTGACAAGTAAACACGCGAGGCACGATATGACAGGTAATTTCACTTGTAAAGCACATGGAGTTATATGAATATTAAATGGGCAGCCATGCAACGCATGCGAATCAAGTCATATAACTCATTTTGAAGTTCACATAATCAAATAATAAGGTCATACGACATGCAACGATATTTACGTGGGACCGGGTGCGAGAAAGGCCTACTTGTCAACATGTAATCATCGGAATCATGTTTAGGGCTATGAGGGCAACTACGGGCAGCCTACTAATTACATAATTAAACACGATATCCATAGGATCAACACTTAGCGAGTTGTTCCTAGTCATTAGGGTTTCATTACATGCTCACCCGTGCGATCAAGCCCTAAGTTGTCAGGTAATTAAAC
The DNA here is from genome assembly GCA_037974665.1 of Ehretia macrophylla. Lineage (NCBI taxonomy): Eukaryota > Viridiplantae > Streptophyta > Magnoliopsida > Boraginales > Ehretiaceae > Ehretia > Ehretia macrophylla. The sequence goes on along the minus strand of CM075772.1, from coordinate 59,577,381 downwards.
TCAAGCCATGAATTGATTAATTAAAACACCCTCAAGCATTCAAAACAGTCTACACAACATCCATATGCCACAATGCCAAGCATTTAATACAACCGGAGAAATTATGATAATTTTCAAAGCATATCACTAGATGAAAACCTTACTGCAATGGCCTCTTTTCTCATAATTATTGAGACAAGCAAACCAACTCCAATTCTAGTGAACAAAATGTCAAATTAAATCTTAAGGAGTTAACTAAATCTAGAAACAAACCTTGCATCATTTGCAGTTCGGGTTCAAGAGTTATAGCCAAAACTGTGAGACTACGCAAAACTGTCCAGATTTGCACACATTTTAATACTTGTCATTTTTGAGGACCTTAAGGTCCGATTTATCCTTAGTCTATTTCTGACAAAAATGTCCAGAAATAAAAAATCTAGCATCCTACCAAATTTCATGCATTTTGGATATCATTTACTAAGCCAAAACTGGTTCGTTCTACAAGAACAGTGAATCTGACAAAACCTGCTTCATTTTCCCAGATTTTCCAGATTTGGACACCTTTCAATGTTTTGCCATTTTGGGTACCTTAGAGTCAAAATTCACTTTGGCCTATTTCTATGAAAAATGCTAAGAACTGGAAAACTAGTCACCTACCAATTGTCAGCATTTTCAACATCATTTACCTTGCCAAAATTACTTCGCTCCAACAAGTCAGAAGACTGTCCATTTACGCGATTTCACCTATCTTCACATTCTAGCCAAAATCTTGCCATGCATGTTCACAAAAGCTCATGTACACACATATATCACAAGTACAGAGGTAAAAATAGACATTTAAAGGCATGCATGTGGTTTTGAAAGCTTTTCAAAAGAAGTTTTAGCCCTCACCTTAGCAAGACAACAAAGAAGATGCACAAACTCTTGATGAAGCACAATGTCGACCTTTTTCCTTGTTTAGCCGAGAGACAACTTGAGATTCTCAAATTTCCTAGCTTAGTAACCATGTTCTTAGTATGTGCAAGTGGCTAGAACAAAAAGAAAAAGAAATAGGAGCTATTAAACTTACCTAAGCCGAAATAAACTTGCATGTGTATTTTTTGCAATCTAGCTTGCTTGGTCGAGCTCTTTAGCAACTTGCATGTCTTGAAGGACCTTAGGATTATGAGCTCAAGCTATGGAGAGTAGAATTTCAGCCAAGGCCAAGAGAGAGAGAGAAGAAATGAGAGAAAGAATGAGAGAAAGAGAGAAAATGAGAGAAAGAATGAAAACTTTGAGGGACTTTGATGCATGTGTCGGCTATGGGCTTTGGAATTTCAGATTTTTGTGTCTTCAAGGAGCATAATTTGAATTGTCTAGCATGGGCATTTGATTGTGTCGAGATTGGGTGCATTGGGTAGGGTTTTTGAGCCATTTTGTTTTTGTTTTGTGTCATAACATGTCATAGAATGTTTAGGTGTAAATTTTGAAATTGCAAAGCATTGAAAAAGGCTCCATGTGGTCGGCCAAGCTTGTGCAAAATTATTAATTTTTGTCTTGGTTGAGCAATATAATATTGTGTGTTTGGGATGTGCAAAAGAATAAGGAATAAAGAATAAAGAATGCTTAGCTTTTGGTGCAATTTCGTCTTAGTGAGTTGAATTAGCAATTTAATATTAGTTAGTGGAGTTTGTAGGATTAATTAATGATCTAGTGCTTCGTGTAAGATGCTTTCTTGATTAGTGTAGGGGCACGCTTTTCTAGGTTTAGGGCACGCACTACAAGGCGAGTACACGTTTCCCAAGTAAATGCACGCAACCCTATATGTATGCACGTAATTCAATGCAAGGCACACAAAATGAAACACAACTCTTAAACCTAGGTCAAGGCACGCAAATCTAGATTACGCACACGAAATGAGGTATCGCATGTAAATCGAGGTCGGGCCTCACACCGACAGACTGCCCGAAACTATCCAGAATTTTCCAGCTTTGTGCATGGGCGGGATTTCTGGATATTTCCAGCATAGTTGAGTGTAGATAGCTCTAGAAAATTTATTTGTACATAGACAAATGTATGACTAAGATTATAGCCACTTGGCATTGATCAAAGGCCTTGGCTTAGGCCTTGTACATGTATATATATGAGTTGAGTTATGAATGAAGAACAACTTTGGCTGCCCATTTTCGTGCATACATTCCAGCCCTCTTACTTAGAATATTTTCAGGCTTTTCACAAGCATACACAATTGTGTTCATCTTGCCAAAGGGTCAGCACCCATACCTAAGTACCCTTTGCAAGTTTGTGTCGTGCATTGGCTAAGTGTTGAGGTCGGCAACCTCTAACACTCCCAAGGTTCATTCCGCGCACTCTGATAACCTCACAGGCGCACTTAGTCAGCCCTCAGTGCTTGGCTAAGGTCGCACAGAGTCAGGATTTTGTCCTTAATCTCTGACCACGTGACAGGTGGTATCAGAGCCAAGGTTCGGCTTGGCTCAAGTTGGTGTTGCTGATTGTTGCCGTTCGTGTGTTGTTCGTGCTCGCTGGTTTCGTGGGGTATATTCTAGTGTTGCTATTGGTGTGATGATGGCTGGAATGGAGGAAGGTGATGTGTCCCCAGCTACTCAGGTTGCACCTGAGGGACAGGCGGAGAGACATGTTGAGAGGCAAGCTAGGAGGGACAAGGCCAAAGCCTCACACTCTCGGGCTAGCTCGGTGGATCAGTTCAGCTCGATTAAGACGCGATTGGAGCGTGTTTCTCAAGCCACACTTGAGAACAGCTTAGTGATCGATGACATTGTGGACCGAGTACGTGAGCTCGAGGCCAAGGAAGAGACGGAACTTGCCGATCGTGTTACGGCGTTGGAAGAACGAGGGGATGGTTTAGAGGGCCAATTGCTTGGTACCCTCAACTCGTTCGCAGATTCTCTAAGGCAGACCATTGATCGTTTTCGTGAGGAGTTCACTGCGGGTTTGGGTGAACTCAAGGCCGAAATGGACAAGATCAAGGCCGATGTTGCTACGTGCAAGGCTGCCATCAGCCACGGTGCAGGCATGGCAGGCCCGTCAGCTCCAAGATTGGACGTGCCACGACCCGTTCCCTTCAACGGCAGTCGGTGTGCTAAGGAGCTCGACAATTTTCTATGGAGTTTGGAGCAATACTTCACAATAGCCTACATTCTGGATGATGCTACCAGGGTACGCACAGCGCCCCTTTATCTGACGGATGTGGCTATGTTGTGGTAGAAAAGGCGTTCACAGGACATGGAACGGGGCCTTTGCACCATCAACACTTGGGACGAGTTCAAGTGGGAAATCAAAAGGTAGTTCTACCCCGAGAATGCTGAGAATGAGGCCCGTGGACGTTTGAGACGGTTGCACCAGTAGGGAAACATACGCGATTATGTCAAAGAGTTTCAAGAGTTGGTGCTAGAGATCCCTGATTTGCCGGACAAAGAGGCACTTTTCTCATTCCTTGATGGTTTACAAATGTGGGCAAAACAGGAGTTGCAACGCCGCGGGGTGCAGGATTTGGCCTCGGCCATTGCTGCTACCGAGGGCCTAATTGAGTACCAAAGGGGATGCGAGGCATCCCACAAAGGCAAAGGCACGAGTCTGAAGGAAGGCAAGGAATCTAGTGGGGGATAAGGCAACAAGGATAGGGGAACACCTCTGTCCCGCAAAGGTGAAGGCTCACCTTCACCCAAACGAAGGGAGGACACCCCTCATCCCTCATACAACGGTGGTAGACAGCAAGGGAGGTGGAACAACAAGCCTGGCACACATAGATCGTACAACTATGAATGTTTCTTGTGTGGGAGCAGGGAGCATCGTGTAGCCGAATGCCCTCAGCGAAGCAAGCTGGCGTCCCTTTTACAGCAGGCAGATTGTCAACCATCCCAAGAAGATGAAGTACAGGTGGGATCACTTCGGTTCCTTGGTGCCATACATACCGAAGATGAGGAAAAGCCAAAGGGGTCGCCGAAGGGGTCACTTTATGTCCCCATAAATATTCGAGGCAGAATGTTGAAAGCTTTGGTAGACACAAGAGCTACCAACAACATCGTGGGAGAAGATGTTGCCCGACGGCTTGGATTGCGTGTTAGTCCGTCAGAAGGTATGATCAAGGCAGCCAATGCCACGGCGGTTCCAATCGTGGGTATTGCTTGTGGTGTGAGCCTGACGGTTGGACGATGGCCAGGTCATGTGGATTTCACAGTCGTGCCACTGGACAATTATGATGTGGTGCTTGGCCTAGAATGGCTAGACGAGGTACGTGCTATCATAGTTCCGTTTGAAAATTCTTTTGTTGTGACAAGCAGGGAACCCCATTGTGCCATCCCGATGACTCGAGAAACAAAGGCAGGCACCAAGTCTCTCTTTGCAGTGCAATTGGTCCAAGGGCAAGTGCATGGTAAAGGGCCGTACCCCATCCCAGTGGTGACAGACCTGTCGAATAGGCCAAGGTGTTCATGTACAGAACCTCAGGCAGTGAGGTCGTGTCTCGGCAACCCAGGCATGCACCTGCGGTCTGAGTCCAGAGCCCAGTGGGAGGGCCAACCTGAGGCCGTGTGAAGATCGAGACCAAGCGGTGCAAGGCAGTCCAATGCGTGTTCATGCGAGCATTGGCGACGAGGACGATGCCAATTTAGGTGGGGGAGGGTGAGACGGTACGCAAGTCTTGGAACCAATAGTGCCAACGGGTTAGCCAAGACGTGCCATGGACGGAGCCGAAACGTGCACGAGATGGAACTGACGTGCACGGTGCGAAAACTGAACGATGGCAAAATCAAACCCTTACCCACGTTTCTAGAGTGTTCTAGGGTATTAGAGATGGTTCAGCATGTGTTGGGGCGAAATTGGATAGAAGGGACCAGAACTGGAGCTAGAAGGTTCCAGAAAAATGGCTAAGTATGGAGAAAAATCTGCCTAGCTGTCCAATTGCCCGACAGACTGCCTAGACTGCCCGAAACTGTCCAGAATTTTCCAGCTTTGTGCATGGGTGGGATTTCTAGATTTTTCCAGCATAGTTGAGTGTAGATAGCTCTAGAAAATTTATTTGCACATAGACAAATGTATGGCTAAGATTATAGCCACTTGGCATTGATCAAAGGCCTTGGCTTAGGCCTTGTACATGTATATATATGAGTTGAGTTATGAATGAAGAACAACTTTGGCTGCCCATTTTCGTGCATACATTCCAGCCTTCTTACTTAGAATATTTTCAGGATTTTCACAAGCATACACAATTGTGTTCATCTTGCCAAAGGGTCAGCACCCGTACCCAAGCACCCTTTGCAAGTTTATGTCGTGCATTGGCTAAGTGTTGAGGTCAGCAACCTCTAACACTCCCAGGGTTCATTCTGCGCACTCTAATAACCTCACAGGCGCACTTAGTCAGCCCTCAGTGCTTGGCTAAGGCTGCACGGAGTCAGGATTTCGTCCTCAATCTCTTACCACGTGACATTACGCTCTGTATACATTAGCATGGGATAACATTATAGGATTTCGATCCTATTGAGTTGGCCTTCGGGATCGGAGTAATGATTAACAGGGACAGTCGGGGGCATTCGTATTTCATAGTCAGAGGTGAAATTCTTGGATTTATGAAAGACGAACAACTGCGAAAGCATTTGCCAAGGATGTTTTCATTAATCAAGAACGAAAGTTCAGGGCTCGAAGATGATCAGATACCGTCCTAGTCTCAACCATAAACGATACCGACCAGGGATCGG
>CM075772.1:59531688-59564188 GCA_037974665.1 Ehretia macrophylla | reverse complement strand
AATTTTGTGTCTTCAAGAAGAATGTTTGAATCATCCTAGCATGGACAATTGGAGTATGTCGAGAATGGTGTGCATTGGGTAGGGTTTTAAGCCTTTTTTTTGTTTTTGTTTTGTGTCATAACATGTCATAGAATGTCTAAGAATAAGTTTTGAAATTGAAATGCATGCACAAAGGCTCCATGTGGTCGGCCAAGCTTGTGTTCAAATCTGAATTTTTTGTCTTGTTTGAGCATTATTTAATTGAGTGCTTGGAATATGCAAAAGAATAAAGAATAAAGAATAAGAATGTCTAGCATTTGGTGCAATTTCGTCTTCTAGTGCATTGACTTAACATTTTAATATTAGTTAGTGGAGTTTGTAGGATTAATTAATGATCTAGTACTTCGTGTATGATGCTTTCTTGATTAGTGTGTGGGCACGCATTCCTAGGTTTAGGGCACGCACTACGAGGTAGGGTACGAACTACGAGATGAATGCACGTTTTCCAAGTAAATGCACGCAACCCTAAATGTATGCACGTAATTCAATGCAAGGAACACAAAACGAAACATGATTCTTAAACCTAGGTCAAGGCACGCAAATCTATGTTAGGGCACACGAAATGAGGTATCGCACGTAAATCGAGGTCAGGCTTCACATCCTCCCCTCCTTAAAAGAATTTCGTCCCGAAATTCAATATTACCTTTGAAATAAAGTTGGATACTGTTGCTCCATATGGTCTCGCCTTTCCCACGTTGCTTCTTCAACTCCATGATGATTCTACAACACTTTCACCATCAGTATAGATTTGTTGCGCAACTCCTGATCTTGCTGATCTAGGATTCGAATGGGCTTCTCTTCATAAGACAAGTTCTCCCGAAGTTGCAACGGCTCTGGCTCCAAGATATGCGATGGATCAGGATGATACTTCCGTAGCATTGAAACATGAAAGACGTCGTGAATATTGGAGAGGTTTTGGGGTAGCTCCAGGCGATACGCCAATTTGCCAACCTTCTCAATTATCTCAAATGGTCCTACAAACCTCGGGCTCAACTTTCTACCCTTGCCGTGTTTAATCAGTCCCCTTCGAGGTGATATCTTCAAGAACACCTTGTCGCCGACCTCAAACTCTAGGCCCCGTCTCCATAAGGTGGACATTTTCAACAGTCTTCATAAGTTCAGGTAGAAGGGTTGGGTCAAAAGTCTTCGTCTCACCTACTTCATCCCAGTAAATTGGGGATCGACACTTACATCCATACAATGCCTCAAATGGGGCCATCCCGATAGTGGCCTGATAACTATTATTATAAGCGAACTCCGCTAGAGACAAATATTTCTCCCAACCTTTCCCGAAGTCTAAAACACACGCCCTCAGCATATCCTCCAGAATCTGAATAGTTCTCTCAGATTGTCCATCAGTCTGAGGGTGATAAGCCGTGCTGAAACTCAACTTTGTTGCCAAAGCTTCATGCAATCGCTTCCAAAATCGGGAAGTAAAACAAGGATCCCTATTCGATACAATACTCACAGCCATCCCGTGCAACCTTACAATATCCGCCACATACATATCTCCCAATTTCTCAGGACTATCCTCCTTGTTCATCGGTAAGAAGTGCGCTGACTTGGTCAATCTATCCACTATGACCCAAACGGCGTCATGACCCTTTTTGTGACCTGGGCAGGTCCATGACAAAGTCCATAGTTATATGTTCCCATTTCCATTGAGGGATTTCCAACGGCTGAAGTAAACCTGCTGGTCGTTGATGTTCTGCTTTGACTCTCTGGCAAGTCAAACACCGTGCCACAAACTCTACAATCTCTCTCTTCATGTTATTCCACCAATAGTGTTGCTTCAAATCCCGGTACATCTTTGTTCCACTAGGGTGAATAGTGTATCTTGAATTATGGGCTTCTTCAAGAATCTTCTTTCTCAATTCTGGATCATTAGGAACACAAATCCGATTCCTAAACCTCCAAATACCATCATCATGAAACTTGAAATCTGTGTTGCTTTCTTTAATCTTCTGAAACTGTTGGTCCTTCTGTTGAGCCTCTCGTAATTCAGACAACAAAGTTGATTGAACTTGTGTAGTGGCAAATAGTAATTCTTTTTGAATCAATTTTGGTTTCCACAAGAATGCTTCCTCTAACAACTCCTGTACCTTAACTTCTAGTTTTGCCATGCTCGCCTTCCGACTTAAGGCATCTGCAACTACATTTTCTTTACCAGGCACATAATTGATTGTGCAGTTATAATCATCCAAAAGCTCCATCCACCGTCTATGCCTCATGTTCAACTTTTTTTGTGAGAACAAGTATTTCAAGCTCTTATGATCAGTAAACACCTCGAACTTGTTACACCACAGATAGTGCCTCTATTTCTTGAGGGCAAACACAATAGCCGCTAACTCTAAACATGCATCAGGTAGTTCAATTCATACGGCTTCAGTTTCCTAGAGGCATACGCAATCACTCTACCATTTTGTATCAACACACAACCCAATCCTTCCTTCGAAGCATCACTATAGATTACAAAACCTTGACTCCCTTCAGGCAATGCAAGAACGGGTGTAGTAGTCAATCTTTTCTTTAATTCTTGGAAGTTGCTCACACTTGTCATCCCACACGAACTTTGTTTTCTTTTGAGTGAGCTTTGTAAGCGATCCTGCGATCTTTGAGAAATCCTTCACGAACCTCCGATAATGGCCGGCTAGACCAAGAAAACTTCGAACCTCCGTAACATTTTCAGGCTTCTTCCAAGACATCACCGCTTCTATCTTTGCTGGGTCCACTGCTATCCCCTCTTGGGATATGATATGCCCCAAAAATGCAATTTGCTGCAACCAAAATTCGCATTTGCTAAACTTTGCATACAATTGATGCTCTCAAAGTTTCTGCAGTACCAATCGCAGATGTTGTTCATGTTCAGCCTCGAATTTCGAGTATACCAGAATATCATCAATAAAGATCACCACAAATTGGTCCAAGTAGGGTTGAAACACCTTGCGCATCAAGTCCATAAAAGCTGCAGGGGCATTAGTTAGCCCAAATGGCATCACCATATATTCATAATGCCCATATCTCGTCCTGAAAGCCGTTTTAGGCACATCCTCCTTTTTGATCCGCAATTGATAGTACCCTTGCCTCAAGTCGAGCTTTGAATACACTTTGGCTCCCTGAAGTTGATCAAACAACTCGTCGATCAGTGGAAGTGGGTATTTATTCTTAACGGTCACTTGGTTCAATCCTCAGTAATCGATGCATAGCCTCAACGTTCCATCTTTCTTCTTTACAAATAGGACTGGCGCACCCCACGGAGAAGAACTTGGTTGAACAAACCCCTTCTTCAACAATCCTTGCAATTGGTTCTTCAATTCTTGTAGCTCGGCTGGTGTCATACGATAGGGAGCTTTAGATATCGGCTGGGTGCCAGGCAGTAATTCTATAATGAACTCGATCTCCCGATTTGGGGGTAAACCGGGCAATTCTTCTAGAAACACATCCGCATAATCTTTAATCACTGGCATCTCCTCCAACTTAGCTTTGTCCGACGGCTTGTTGATGAGGTAAGCTAAGTATCCACTACATCCTTTTCTCAAGGACTTCACTGCTTTCGTAGATGAAATGATGGAACTCCCGGTGAAGTCTCTTCGACCCATGACTTCCAATATTGGTTGACCAGGTATCCGGAATGTTACAATCTTCGTCCGACAATCTAGTTGGGCATGATGCTTTGCCAACCAGTCCATCCCTAAGATGACTTCATAGTCTCGAAAGGGTAATACAATAAGATTGGCTGAGAATTCCCTATCTTTAATTTGGATTTTACATGCTTTACAAGCTGAGCTAGTAACAAGTTTAGAACCCATCGGAGTACCAACTTCTACTTCGTAAGGCAAACATACAACTTGTAGCTTCACACGTTGCACACATAAGGGAGTAATAAATGAATGAGTAGCACCTGGATCAATTAGCACCCTAACAGGTTGATTTAGTATCAAGAATGTACCTTCAACAACAGCGGTCTCCTCTGGAAGCTCCTTGCACTCAATAGCATAAGCTCAGGCCTGAACTCTGGGAACTGGAGTCTTGCCTCTACCAGCTAGTTTAACTTGATTTTGTCCTCCTTGCCAATTAGGGCAATCCTTGATATGATGCTGTGTGAGGCCCGACCTCGATTTGCGTACGATACCTCATTTCGTGTGCCTAACCTAGATTTGCGTGCCTTGACCTAGGTTTAAGAATCGTGTTTCGTTTTGTGTGCCTTGCATTGAATTATGTGCATTCATTTAGGGTTGTGTACATTTACTTGGGAAACGTGCATTCATCTCGTAGTTCGTGCTTTACCTCGTAGTGCGTGCCTTAAACCTAGGAAAGCGTGCCCTCACGCTAATCAAGAAAGCATCTTACACGAAGCACTAGATCATTAATTAATCCTACAAATTCCACTAACTAATATTAAATTGCTAATTCAACCCACTAGAAGACAAAATCTCACAAAAAGCTAGACATTCTTTATTCTTTATTCTTTATTCTTTGCATATTCCAAACACACAATTAAATATTGCTCAACCAAGACAAAAATTCAGATTTTGCACAAGCCTTTGCCGACCAACTCTTGTCATTGTGCATGCATTCCAATTTCAAATTCTATTCCTAGACATCCTATGACAATCTATGACACAATGCATAAAAAATTTAGCTCAAAACTCTACCCAAAGGCTCCATATTCTCGACACAAGCTCCATGCCCATACTAGACAATTCAAAATGCTTCTTGAAGACACAAAAATCTGAAATTTACATGCTCAAGGCCGACACAAGCATCAATACCCATCAAGCTTTCATTTTCTTTCATTTTCTCTCATTTCCTCTTATTCTTCTCTCTCTCTCGGCCCTAGCTGAAAATATATTCTCCATAGATATGTTCTTCATCCTAAGGATCTTCAAGACCTCCAAGCTACCAAGGAATTCGACCAAGCAAAGCTAGAGTGCAAGAGACACACATGTACGCTCATTGAACATCCATTTCGGCTTAGGTGAGTTTGTTAGCTTCCATTTCATTTTCTTCTTGTTCTAACCACATGCACCTACTAAGAACTTGGTTACTAAGCTAGGAAATTAGAGAAAATCGAGTGGTCTCTCGACTAAGCAAGGAAAAGAGTCAATCTTGTGCATCCTCAAGAGTTTGTGCATCTTCTTTGTTGTTTTGCTAAGGTGAGGGCTAAAACTTCTTGAAAATCTTTCAAAAATCACATGCATGCCCTTAAATGTCTATCTTTACTTCTGTACTTGTGATATATGTGTGTTCATGAGCTTTTGTAAACATGCATGGCAAGATAGTTGGCTAGAATGTGATGATAGATGAAATCGGGTATGTGACAGCCTTCTGCCTTGTTGGGACGAGGTGATTTTTACCAGGTAAATGAGGTTGAAAATGCGTCAAAATTGGTAGGTGACTAGTTTTGCCAGTTATAAGCATTTGTTGCAGAAATAGGCCAAAGCTAATTTTGATTCTAGGGTCCTAAAAATGGCAAAATATCAAAATGTGTCCAAATCTGGAAAATCTGGGAAAATGAAGCAGGTTTTGGCAGATTCACTGTTCTTGTAGAACGAACCAGTTTTGACTTAGTAAATAATATCAAAAATGCATGAAATTTGGTGTACTGCTAGATTTTTTAGTTCTGGACATTTTTTTCGGAAATGGACTAAGGCTAAATCTGACCCTAAGGCCCTAAAAAACGACAAGTATTGAAATGTGTGCAAATCTAGAAAGTTTTGTGTAGTCTCACTGTTTTGGCTATAACTATTGAACCCGAACTCCAAATGATGCGAGGTTTGTTTCTGAATTTAGTTCACTCCTTAAGATTTAATTTGACATCTTGTTCACGGGAATTGGAGTTTGGTTGCTTGTCTCAATGATTCTGAGAAAACAGTCCATTGCAGTGAGGTTTTCATCTAGTGATATGCTTAGAAAAATTGTTGTAGCTTCTCTTGTTGTATTAAATGCTTGGGATTGTGGCATTGGGATGTTGTGTGGACTGTTTTGAATACTTGAGGGTGTTTGAATTAATCGATGCATGGCTTGAGTTTGATTACGAGATGACTTGGGGCTTAATCGCACGGTTAAGCACGAATTGAAACCCTAGTGACTAGGTAAACTCACTAAATGTTGAGCCTATGGATATCGTGTTTGATTATGTAATTAGTAGGCTGCCCGTAGTTGGCCTTTTAGCCCTAAACATGATTTTAATGATCACATGTTGACAAGTAGGCCTTTCTTGCATCCGGTCCCATGTAGATGTCGTTGCATGTTGAAGAATCTTGTTATTTGATTACGTGAACTTTGAAGTGAGTTATATGACTTGATTTACATGCGTTACATGGCTGCCCGTTTAATATTCATATAACTCCATGTGCTTTATAAGTGAAATTACATGTCATATCATGCCTCGCGTGTTTAACTATCAATATGCAATCTTATGACTGCTCGGAGGCAACCTACTTTTTTGTCCTCCTAATGTGATATATTAATTGTCATAAATGTGCATTGCATACAAGGTTGCAACCTTTCATTCTTGCGTGGTAGCGTTCACGCACACCGGGCGGCATCGGGCTTGTCGGTGTAACCGTGACTACCATTGTCCAATTTCCTCTCTCGCTTGGGCACTAGACTTCCTCGGAGAGTTGGGTCATAGGATTTTGGGGTATATCCAGAGTACACCCATTTGGCGTGATAAGGGGATGATTTGAAGTCGGCCGCAACAACTGATACTGGAAATGAACTGAGAGCAAAAGCTCACCGTACCCTTTTCACTATGTGTATAAGTACTCTCGCTTGGTTCCTAGAGGACCTCGGGGAGGAAAGATGGGTAATTGTATTCTTTTACTTTTACATTACATTATGTACCTACTTGTGATATATATCATGCTTGCAAAAGGATTTTCATAAGTTGAACCGGAAAATGAGTTTCAAAACTTATTTCTCTTTCCCCCTCGCTGAGTTCATAAGGACTCACCCTCTTTTATCATCTCTGGTGAAGAAGACCAGGATTAGGTTCCAGAGGTTAACGTGCCTAATGATGATTCCTTGGAATGATTGCTTGTCCTACGTGCCTTGTTTGACTATGGCCATTTCGTGAACAATATGTTGTTTGAAGACTATTTCTTTTATGTTGCTTGTTCTTGTAATGTAAAAGACCCCCGTTGTAATTTGGAGTCTAATTTTGTGTTGTACTAATCATAACTAGATAGACACTACTATGGTCATTTTGCTATCGTTATTGGCTAGTATCTACCATAGGATTTTGAAGTATCAGGTAAGGATTAAGTAAAATGAATCCATCCAATCTTAAGTAGGTACTCATTGTTAAGCTAAGATCAACAGGTACTTTTGTAACGAGGATTAACAATCAAACGAGACATAGTACCATGCTAGGTTATTAATCAAACGAGACTTCGAGATAACTGGTAGGCGTTTCGAGTGGTTGTAAATAGTAATCTTAGTTAGAAATGAAATTGAGATTGGAAATTTTGAGGCGTTTAGAGGATTAGGTCAAACTAAAGAGCTCAATTACAGCCGTTATACTGCCGGTTTTCTAGAGAATTTGTGGAGCTTAGGCTAAAATGTTAAGTGTTAAACCCTCTTGAACGATTAATTACGTGATATGACTTGAATGTTTAGATCACACCCTGGTCTAACCTTCATAGGTCGGGTTGGGGCATGACACCTATAGAGAAGAATGGTATCAGAGCTTAGATTGCTTAAACCGGGTTTAACTCTCAGACCATGGGTAGAAGCCCTAAGGTAATTAGGATGACTTCTTTATATGTTATTGTGTGATAATGTTAATTGTGCCTTCTATGTTCTATGTGTTTATATGAATAACTTGTCTTAACTATTTCTAGAACTATGTGTTTATGTAAAAATTGTATGTTGCATACCTTATACATTAAATTCTTGTTTGTCGTATTTCAATAAATTGTGCATCATAATCTGTGCCTATAGATGACTGGCCCTAGTACCCGCACTACTAATAGGAGCGGTGAACCCCAAGAGACCGGAGATGCTTATCAAACTAATCCCGGCATATCTATGTTTAACATGATGGCAAACGCCATGGATCGTGTGTTGCGAGTGATGGGACGTCAAGATGCACGTGAAGCGAACAACAACAACAATAGGAATGATACTAACCATGGGAGACATAGCAGAATGAGGGAGTTCCTTGACTTTCGCTCGTCCAAATTCCACGGGGAAGCTGATGATGAAAAAGCAAAGGCTTGGCTGTTTGAGATCGAGAGGATTTTTAGGCCACTTGATTATACTGATGAGGAAAAGGTAGAGTTCGCTGTGTTTTTGTTGCACAGGGATGCTGAGCATTGGTGGCACACTGTGGAGGCACTGTGGGAAACTGATCAAACCCCTCGCTTGTAGGGTAATTTTGTTAAGGCATTCAAGGAGAAATATGTACCTGCAGTTTCCAGGCAGAGGCAGATTGAGGAATTCATGCACTTGAACCAGGGTAACATGATGGTGGCCCAGTACGAGGCTCGTTTTGACCGACTGTCCCGCTATGCTCAATACATGGTCAGTACCCCTGAGGCGAAGATGTGGAAATTTATGACTGGATTGAGGCTAGAGATTCAGGACCAGTTGGCTTCATATGACTTCGATACCTATTCTGCTCTCCTTGCTGCTGCTTTCGGAGTTGAGAATAGGAAACTTGATAGAGCTGGTTCGAGTCAGCCAAACAAGAAACCATACCAGCCTCCAGGTCAACAGAGGAAATTTCAGAGCCAGAGTCGCAGTCAGGGCTAGAGCCAGAACAAACCAGTTAATAACCGTGGCCCAACTAAAGCACCATCAGCCTCTTCCACCTGCGGATCCACAGGTAGTTCACCTGCTACTCAATCTATCAACTGTTCTTACTGTGACAAGAAGGGGCATATCGAGGCCCAGTGTTGGAAGAAGTCGGGATGATATGTGCGGTGTGGCAGTGATCAACATCAGATCAAGGATTGCCCTAAATGGCAAGCAGGACAAAATCAGGTTAAACCAGCTGGTAGAGGCAAGACTCCAGTTCCTAGAGTTCAGGCTCGCTTATACTATTGAGTGCGAGAAGCTTCCGGACAAGACCGCTGTTGTTGAAGGTACATTCTTGATACTGAATCAACCTGTTAGGGTACTAATTGATCCAGGTGCTACTCATTCATTTATTACTCCCTTATGTGTGCAACGTGTGAAGCTATGAGTTGTATGTTTGCCATACGAAGTAGAAGTTGGTACTCTGATGGGTTCTAAACTTCTTACTAGCTCAGCTTGTAAAGCATGTAAAATCCAAATTAAAGATAGGGAATTCTCAGCCAATCTTATTGTATTACCCTTTCGAGACTATGAAGTCATTTTAGGGATGGATTGGTTGGTAAAGCATCATGCCCAACTAGATTATCGGACGAAGATTGTAACATTTCGGATACCTGGTCAACCAATATTAGAGGTAATGGGTCGGAGAGACTTCACCGGGAGTTCCATCATTTCATCTACAAAAGCAGTGAAGTCCTTAAGAAAGAGATGTAGTGGATACTTAGCTTACCTCATCAACAAGCCGTCGGACAAAGCTAAGTTGGAGGAGATGCCAGTGATTAAGGATTATGCGGATGTGTTTCCAAAAGAATTGCTCGGATTACCCCCAAATCGGGAGATCGAGTTCATTATAGAATTACTGCCTGGCACCCAGTCGATATCTAAAGCTCCCTATCGTATGGCGTCGGCCGAGCTACAAGAATTGAAGAACCAATTGCAAGGATTATTGAAGAAGGGGTTTGTTCAACCAAGTTCTTCTTCGTGGGGTGCACCAGTCCTATTTGTAAAGAAGAAAGACGGAACGTTGAGGCTATGCATTGACTACCGAGGATTGAACCAAGTGACCGTCAAGAATAAATACCCACTTCCACTGATCGACGAGTTGTTTGATCAACTTCAAGGAGCCAAAGTGTATTCGAAACTCGACTTGAGGCAATGGTACTATCAGTTGCGGATCAAAAAGGAGGATGTGCCTAAAACGGCTTTCAGGAAGAGATATGGGCAGTATGAGTATGTGGTGATGCCGTTTGGGCTGACTAATGCCCCTGCAGCTTTTATGGACTTGATGCACAGTGTGTTTCAACCCTACTTGGACCAATTTGTGGTGATCTTCATTGATGATATTTTGGTGTACTCGAAATCCGAGGCTGAGCATGAACAACATCTGCGATTGGTACTGCAGAAACTTCGGGAGCATCAATTGTATGCGAAGTTTAGCAAATGCGAATTTTGGTTGCAGCAGATTGCATTTTTAGGGCACATCATATCCCAAGAGGGAATAACAGTGGATCCAGCAAAGATAGAAGTGGTGATGTCTTGGAAGAAGCCGAAAAATGTTACGGAATTTCAGAGCTTTCTTGGTCTAGCCGGCTATTATCAGAGGTTCGTGAAGGATTTCTCAAAGATTGCAGGACCGCTTACAAAGCTCACTCAAAAGAAAACAAAGTTCGTGTGGGATGACAAGTGTGAGAACAGTTTCCAAGAATTGAAAAGAAGATTGACTACTGCACCCGTTCTTGCATTGCCTGAAGGGTGTCAAGGTTTTGTAATCTATAGCGATGCTTCGAAGGAAGGACTAGGTTATGTGTTGATGCAAAATGGTAGAGTGATTGCATATGCTTCTAGGAAACCGAAGCCGTATGAGTTGAACTACCCGACGCATAATTTGGAGTTAGCGGCTATTGTTTTTGCACTCAAGAAATGGAGGCACTATCTATGGGGTAACAAGTTCGAGGTGTTTACTGATCACAAGAGCTTGAAATACTTGTTCTCACAAAAGGAGTTGAACATGAGGCAAAGGCGGTGGATGGAGCTTTTGGATGATTATAACTGCACAATCAATTATGTGCCTAGTAAAGCAAATGTAGTTGCAGATGGCTTAAGTCGGAAAGCAAGCATGGCAAAACTGGAAGTCAAGGTGCAGGAGTTGTTAGAGGAAGCATTTATGTGGAAACCACAATTGACTCAAAAAGGGTTACTATTTGCCACTACACAAGTTCAATCGACCGTGTTGTCTGAATTGCGAGAGGCTCAACAGAAGGACCAACAGTTTCAGAAGATTAAAGAAAGCAACACAGATTTTAAGTTTCATGATGATGGTATTTGGAGGTTTAGGAATCGGATTTGTGTTCCTAATGAGCCAGAGAAGAAAAAGAAGATTCTTGAAGAAGCCCTTAATTCAAGATACACTATTCACCCCGGCGGAACAAAGATGTACCGGGATTTGAAGCAACACTATTGGTGGAATAACATGAAGAGAGAGATCGCGGAGTTTGTGGCATGGTGTTTGACTTGCCAGAGAGTCAAAGCAAAACATCAACGACCAGCAGGTTTACTTCAGCCGTTGGAGATCCCTCAATGGAAATGGGAACATATAACTATGGACATTGTCATGGACTTGCCCAGGTCACGGAAGGGTCACAACGCCGTTTGGGTCATAGTGGATAGATTGACTAAGTCAGCGCACTTCTTACCGATGAACAAGAAGGATAGTCCTGAGAAATTGGGAGATATGTATGTGGCGGAGATTGTAAGATTGCACGGGATGCCTGTGAGTATTGTATCGGATAGGGACCCTCGTTTTACTTCCCGATTTTGGAAGAGAGTACAAGAAGCTTTGGGAACAAAGTTGAGTTTCAGCACGGCTTATCACCCTCAGACTGATGGACAATCTGAGAGAACTATTCAGATTCTGGAGGATATGTTGAGAGCGTGTGTTTTAGACTTTGGGAAACGTTGGGAGAAATACCTGTCTCTAGTGGAGTTCGCTTATAATAACAGTTATCAGGCCACTATCAGGATGGCCCCATTTGAGGCATTGTATGGACGTAAGTATCGATCACCAATTTACTGGGATGAAGTAGGTGAGACGAAGACTTTTGACCCGACCCTTCTACCTGAACTTATGAAGACTGTTGAAAATGTCCACCTTATCCGGAAACGGATGCTTACCACCAAAAGTAGGCAAAAAACTTACGCAGACCGACGGAGACGGAGCCTAGAGTTTGAGGTTGGCGACAAGGTGTTCTTGAAGATGTCACCTCGAAGGGGATTGATTAAACACGGCAAGGGTGGAAAGTCGAGCCCGAGGTTTGTAGGACCATTTGAGATAATTGAGAAGGTTGGCAAATTGGCGTATCGCCTGGAGCTACCCCAAAACCTCTCCAATATTCACATCGTCTTTCATGCTTCAATGCTACAGAAGTATCATCCTGATCTATCGCATATCTTGGAGCCAGAGCCGTTGCAACTTCGGGAGAACTTGTCTTATGAAGAGAAGCCCATTCGAATCCTAGATCAGCAAGATCGGGAGTTGCGCAACAAATCTATACCGATGGTGAAAGTGTTGTGGAATCATCATGGAGTTGAAGAAGCAACGTGGGAAAGGCGAGACTAGATGGAGCAACAGTATCCAGAATTATTTCAAAGGTAATATTGAATTTCGGGACGAAATTCTTTTAAGGAGGGGAGGATGTGAGGCCCGACCTCGATTTGCGTGCGATACATCATTTCGTGTGCCTAACCTAGATTTGCGTGCCTTGACCTAGGTTTAAGAATCGTGTTTCGTTTTGTGTGTCTTGCATTGAATTATGTGCATTTATTTAGGGTTGCGTGCATTTACTTGGGAAACATGCATTCGTCTCGTAGTTCGTGCCTTACCTCGTAGTGCGTGCCCTAAACCTAAGAAAGCGTGCCCTCACGCTAATCAAGAAAACATCTTACACGAAGCACTACATCATTAATTAATCCTACAAATTCCACTAACTAATATTAAATTGTTAACTCAATCCACTAGAAGACAAAATCTCACAAAAAGCTAGAAATTCTTTATTATTTATTCTTTATTCTTTGCATATCCGAAACACACAATTAAATATTGCTCAACCAAGACAAAAATTCAGATTTTGCACAAGCCTTGGCCGACCAACTCTTGTCATTGTGCATGCATTCCAATTTCAAATTCTATTCCTAGACATCCTATGACAATCTATGACACAATGCATAAAAAATTTAGCTCAAAACTCTACCCAAAGGCTCCATATTCTCGACACAAGATCCATGCCCATACTAGACAATTCAAAATGCTTCTTGAAGACACAAAAATCTGAAATTTACATGCTCAAGGCCGACACAAGCATCAATACCCATCAAGCTTTCATTTTCTTTCATTTTCTCTCACTTCCTCTCATTCTTCTCTCTCTCTCGGCCCTAGCTGAAAATATATTCTCCATAGCTAAGTTCTTCATCCTAAGGCTCTTCAAGACCTCCAAGCTACCAAGGAATTCGACCAAGAAAAGCTAGAGTGCAAGAGACACACATGCAAGCTCATTGAACATCCATTTCGGCTTAGGTGAGTTTGTTAGCTTTCATTTCATTTTCTTCTTGTTCTAACCACATGCACCTACTAAGAACTTGGTTACTAAGCTAGGAAATTAGAGAAAATCGAGTGGTCTTTCGGCTAAGCAAGGAAAAGAGTCAATCTTGTGCATCCTTAAGAGTTTGTGCATCTTCTTTGTCTTCTTGCTAAGGTGAGGGCTAAAACTTCTTGAAAATCTTTCAAAAACCACATGCATGCCCTTAAATATCTATCTTTACTTCTGTACTTGTGATATATGTGTGTTCATGAGCTTTTGTAAACATGCATGGCAAGATAGTTGGCTAGAATGTGATGATAGATGAAATCGGGTATGTGACAGCCTTCTGCCTTGTTGATACGAGGTGATTTTTACCTGGTAAATGAGGTTGAAAATGCATGAAAATTGGTAAATGACTAGTTTTTCCAGTTTTGAGCATTTTTGGCAGAAATAGGCCAAAGCTAATTTTGACTCTAAAGTCCTGAAAATGGCAAAATATCAAAATGTGTCCAAATCTGGAAAATCTGGGAAAATGAAGCAGGTTTTGACAGATTCACTGTTCTTGTAGAACGAACCAGTTTTTATTAGTAAATGATATCGAAAATGCATGCAATTTGGTGTGCTGATATACTTTTCAGTTCTTGACATTTTTTTCAGAAATGGACTAAGGCTAAATCTGACTCTAAGGCCCTAAAAAACGACAAGTATTGAAATGTGTGCAAATCTGGACAGTTTTGTGTAGTCTCACTGTTTTGGCTATAACTATTGAACCCGAACTCCAAATGATGCGAGGTTTGTTTCTGAATTTAGTTCACTCCTTAAGATTTAATTTGATATCTTGTTCACTGGAATTGGAGTTTGTTTGCTTGTCTCAATGATTGTGAGAAAACAGTCCATTGCAGTGAGGTTTTCATCTAGTGATATGCTTAGAAAAATTGTTGTAGCTTCTCTTGTTGTATTAAATGCTTGGGATTGTGGCATTGGGATGTTGTGTGGACTGTTTTGAATACTTGAGGGTGTTTGAATTAATCGATGCATGGCTTGAGTTTGATTACGAGATGACTTGGGGCTTAATCGTACGGGTAAGCACAAATTGAAACCCTAGTGACTAGGTAAACTCACTAAGTGTTGATCCTATGGATATCGTGTTTGATTATGTAATTAGTAGGCTGCCCGTAGTTGCCCTCATAGCCCTAAACATGATTTTGATGATTACATATTGACAAGTAGGCCTTTCTTGCACCCGGTCCCACGTAGATGTCGTTGCATGTTGAAGAATCTTGTTATTTGATTACGTGAACTTCGAAGTGAGTTATATGACTTGATTTACATGCGTTACATGGCTGCATGTTTAATATTCATATAACTCCATGTGCTTTATTAGTGAAATTACTTGTCATATCGTGCCTTGCGTGTTTAACTGTCAATATGCAATCTTATGACTGCTCGGAGGCAACCTACTTTGTTGTCCTCCTAATGTGATATATTAAATGTCATAATTGTGCATTGCATAAAAGGTTGCAACCTTTCATTCTGGCGTGGTAGCATTCACGCACACTGGGCGGCATCGGGCTTGCCGGTGCAATCGTGACTACCATTGTCCAATTCCCTCTCTCGTTTGGGAGCTAGAGTTCCTCGGAGAGTTGGGTTGTAGGATTTCGGGGTACATCCGGAGTACACCCATTTGGCGTGATAAGGGGATGATTTGAAGTCTGCCGCAACAACTGATACTGGAAATGAACTGAGAGCAAAAGCTCACCGTATTCTTTTCACTATGTGTGTAAGTACTCTCGCTTGGTTCCTAGAGGACCTAGGGGGAGGAAAGACGGGTAATTGTGTTTTTTTTACTTTTACATTACATTATGTACTTACTTATGATATATATCATGCTTGCAAAAGGGTTTTCATAAGTTGAACCGGAAAATGAGTTTCAAAACTTATTTCTCGTTCCCCCTCGCTGAGTTCATAAGGACTCACCCTCTTTTATCATCTCAGGTGAAGAAGACCAGGAAAAGGTTCCAGATGATAACGTGCCTAATGATAATTCCTTGGAATGATTGCTTGCCCTACGTGCCTTGCTTGACTATGGCCATTTCGTGAACAATATGTTGTTTGAAGACTATTTCTTTTATGTTGCTTCTTTTTGTAATGTAAAAGACCCCCGTTGTAATTTGGGGTCTAATTTTGGGTTGTACTAATCATAACTAGATAGACACTACTATGGTCATTTTGCTATCGTTATTGGCTAGTATCTACCATAGGATTTTGAAGTATCAAGTAAGGATTAAGTAAAATGAATCCATCCAATCTTAAGCAGGTATTCTTTGTTAAGCTAAGATCAACATGTACTTTTGTAATGAGGATTAACAAACAAACGAGACATAGTACCATGCTAGGTTATTAATCAAACGAGACTTCGAGATAACTGGTAGGCGTTTCGAGTGGTTGTAAATAGTAATCTTAGTTAGAAATGAAATTGAGATTGGAAATTTTGAGGCGTTTAGAGGATTAGGTCAAACTAAAGAGCCCAATTACAGCCGTTATGATGCCGGTTTTCCAGAGAATTTGTGGAACTTAGGCTAAAACGTTAAATGTTAAACCCTCTTGAACGATTAATTATGTGATATGACTTGAATGTTTAGATTACACCATAGTCTAACCTTCATAGGTCGGGTTGGGGCGTGACATGCTGGTCACTACCACACCGCACACATCGTCCTGACTTCTTCCAGCACTGGGTCTCGGTGTGACCCTTCTTGTCACAGTAAGAGCAGTTGATAGACTGAGTAGCAGGTGAACTACCTGTGGATCCGCGGGTGGAAGAGGCTGATGGTGCTTTAGTCGGGCCACGGTTATTAACTGGTCTGTTATGGCTCTGGCCCTGACTGTGACTCTGACTCTGGAATTTCCTCTATTGACTTGGAGGCTGGTATGGTTTCTTATTCAGCTGGCTCGAACCGGCTCTATCAAGTTTTCTCTTCTCAACTCGAGAAGCAGCAACAAGGAGAGCAGAATAAGTATCGAAGTCATGCGAAGCCAACTGTTCTTGAATTTCCGGCCTCAACCCATTCATAAATTTCCACATCTTCGCCTCAGGGGTACTGACCATGTATTGAGCATAGCGGGACAGTCGGTCAAAACGAGCCTCGTATTGGGCCACCGTCATGTTGCCCTGGTTCAGATGCATGAATTCCTCAATCCGCCTCTTTCTGGAAACTGTAGGTACATATTTTTCCTTGAATGCCTTAACGAAATTACCCCATAAGCGAGGTGTATGATCAGTTTCCTAAAGTGCCTCCACAGTGTGCCTCCAATGCTCAGCATCCCCGTGCAACAAAAACACAGCGAACTCTACCTTTTCTTCATCAGTATAGTCAAGTGGCTTGAAAATCCTCTCGATCTCAGACAGCCAAGCCTCTGCCTTTTCATCATCAGCTTCCCCGTGGAATTTAGATGGGCAAAAGTCAAGAAACTCCTGCATTCTGCTATGTCTCCCATGGTTAACATCATTCCTGTTGTTGTTGTTGTTTGCTTCACGTGCATCTTGCCGTTCCATCACTCACAACACGCGATCCATGGCATTCGCCATCATGTTGAACATAGCCATGCCGGGATTAGTTTGATAAGCATCTCCGGTCTTTTGGGGCTCACCGCTCCTATTAGTAGTGCGGGTACTAGGGCTAGCCATCTATATGCACAGATTACGATGCACAATTTATTGGAATACGACAAGACAAGAATTTAATGCATAAGATATGCAACACATAATTTTATATAGATACACAATTCTAGAAGCAATTAGGACATGTTAATTACATAAGCACATAGAACATAGAAGGCACAATTAACATTATCACACAATAACATATAAACAAGTCATCCTAATTACCTTAGGGCTCTACCCATTGTCTGAGAGTTAAACCCAGCTTAAGCAATCTAAGCTCTGATACCATTCTTCTAGGGTGTCACACCCCAACCCGACCTATAAAGGTTAGACTAGGGTATGATCTAAACATTCAAGTCATATCACGTACTTAATCGTTCATGAAAGTTTAACACTTAACGTTTGAGCCTAAACTCCACAAATTCTCCGGAAACCCGGCAGCATAACGGTTGTAATTGGGCTCCTTAGTTTGACCTAATTTCTAAAGGCCTCAAAACTTTCAATCTCAAATTCATTTCCAACTTAGATTACTATTTATCATCAATTGAAACGCCTACTAGTTATCTCGAAGTCTCGTTTGATTAATAACCTAGCATGATACTATGTCTCGTTTGTTTGTTAATCCTCGTTACAAAAGTACCTGTTGATCTTAGCTTAACAATGAGTGCCTGCTTAAGATTGGATAGATTCATTTTACTTAGTCCTTACCTGATACTTCATAATCCTATGATAGATACTAGCCAATAACGATGGCAAAACGACCATAGTAGTATCTATCTAGTTATGATCAGTACAAGCCAAAATTAGACCCCAAATTACAATGGGGCTCATTTACAATACAACAACAAGCAAAATAAGAAATAGTCTTCAAGCAACATATCGTTCACAAAATGTCCATAGTCACGTAAGGCACGTAGGGCAAGCAATCATTCCAAGGAATCATCATTAGGCACGTTGTCCTCAGGTACCTGTTCCTGGTCTTCTTCACCTGAGATGATAAAAGAGGGTGAGTCCTTATGAACTCAGCGAGGGGGAACGAGAAATAAGTTTTGAAACTCATTTTTCGGTTCAATTATGAAAACCCTTTGCAAGCATGACATATATCACAAGTAAGTACATAATGTAATGTAAAAGTAAAAGAACACAATTACCCGTCTTTCTTCCCCGAGGTCCTCTAGAACCGAGCGAGAGTTACTTATACAAATAGTGAAAAGGATACGGTGAGCTTTTGCTCTCAGTTCATTTTCAGTATCAGTTGTTGCGGCCGACCTCAAATCATCCCCTTATCACGCCAAATGGGTGTACTCCGGATGTACCCCAAAATCCTACGACCCAACTCCCCGAGGAAGTCTAGCCCCCAAGCGAGAGAGGAAATTGGACAATGGTAGTCACGGTTCCACCGGTAAGCCCAATGCTGCTCGGTGTGCGTGAACGCTACCACGCCAGAATGAAAGGTTGCAACCTTGTATGCAATGCACATTTATGACATTTAATATATCACATTAGGAGGACAACAAAGTAGGTTGCCTCCGAGCAGTCGTAAGATTGCACATTGATAAGTAAACACGCGAGGCACGATATGACAAATAATTTCACTTGAAAAGCACATGGAGTTATATGAATACTAAACGGGCAGTCATGTAACGCATGTAAATCAAGTCATATAACTCATTTCGAAGTTCACATAATCAAATAATAAGATTATTCAACATGCAACGACATCTACATGGGACCGGGTGCAAGAGGGCCTGCTTGTCAACATCTAATCATGGAAATCACACTTAGGGCTACAAGGGCAACTACGGGCAGCCTACTAATCACATAATTAAACACGATATCCATAGGATCAACACTTAGCGAGTTTATCTAGTCATTAGGGTTTCAATTCATGCTTACCCGTGCGATTAAGCCCCAAGTCATCTCGTAATTAAACTCAAGCCATGCATTGATTAATTCAAACACCCTCAAGCATTCAAAACAGTATACACAACATCCAAATTCCACAATCCCAAGCATTTAATACAACCAGAGAAGCTACAATAATTTTTTTCTAAGCATATCACTAGATGAAAACCTCACTGCAATGGTCTGTTTTCTCACAATCATTGAGACAAGCAAACAATCTCCAATTCCAGTGAAAAAAATTTCAAATTAAAGCTTAAGGAGTGAACTAAATTCAGAAACAAACCTCGTATCATTTGGAGTTCGGGTTCAAGCGTTACAGCCAAAACCGTGAGCCTACGCAAAACTGTCCAGATTTACACACATTTCAATACTTGTCATTTTTAGGGTCTTAGGGTCCGATTTAGCCTTAGTCCATTTCTGATAAAAATGTCCAGAACTGAAACATCTAGCAGCACACCAAATTTCATGAATTTTGGATATCATTTACTAAGTTAAAACTCATTCGTTCTACAAGAACAGTGAATCTGCCAAAACCTGCTTCATTTTCCTAGATTTGGACACATTTTGATAATTTGCCATTTTGAGGACCTTAGATTCAAAATTATCTTTCTCCTATTTCTATGAAAAATTCTCAGAACTGGAAAAACTAGTCACCTACCAATTTTCACGCATTTTCAACATCATTTACCTGGTAAAAATCACTTCGTTCCAACAGAACAGAAAGCTGCCAAATACGCGATTTCCTCTATCTTCACATTCTAGCCAAATATCTTGCCATGCATGCTTACAAAAAATTCAGAATTTTGTGTCTTCAAGAAGCATGTTTGAATCATCCTAGCATGGGCAATTGGAGTATGTCGAGAATGGTGTGCATTGGGTGGGGTTTTAAGCCATTTTTTTTTGTTTTGTGTCATAACATGTCATAGAATGTCTAAGAATAAGTTTTGAAATTGAAATGCATGCACAAAGGCTCCATGTGGTCGGCCAAGCTTGTGTTAAATTCTGAATTTTTTGTCATGTTTGAGCATTATTTAATTGAGTGCTTGGAATATGCAAAAGAATAAAGAATAAAGAATAAGAATGTCTAGCTTTTGGTGCAATTTCGACTTCTAGTGCATTGACTTAGCATTTTAATATTAGTTAGTAGAGTTTGTAGGATTAATTAATGATCTAGTGCTTCATGTAAGATGCTTTCTTGATTAACGTGTGGGCACGCTTTCCTACGTTTAGGACACGCACTATGAGGTAGGGCACAAACTACGAGACGAATGCACGTAATAGATGGTAAAAATTTTGAATCTGACCTTGTGTGATGTCGGCCCGCATAGGTGCCTAACGTTCTTCCCTTAGCATTAACGGTGACTGAGGTTATGTTGCCCCTATCTTGGACACGGCTGGGCACGTTGGTGAACGGTTGCGACACCACTGCACACGGTGTTGCACAACGGCGCACGATTGGGCATCGGATGGGGCACGTACTTGGGGCCTCGGATGAGCCGCGATGGCACGCAGTTGGGGCACGACTTGGCAAGCAGTTAGGGCGCAGTGGGGTCGCGCATGGGGCACGATGGGGCAAACAGTTGGGCCACGTGGGGAGCGCGCATAGGGAGCCCATTCCGCACTTCGTGGGAGCATTGGGCACCCGTGCCGCACGATGGTGCGCACATGTGGCCCGCATGCTGCACGAAGGTGCACACATGGGGCACCCATGCCGCAAAATGGTGCGCATATGAGGCGCCCATGCCACACGATGGTGCGAGCATGCCGCAAGAAGGTGCGTGCATGAGGCGCCCATGCTGCACCAAGGTGCGCGCATGAGGCGCCCATGCCGCACCAAGGTGCGCGCATGGGGGGCGCGCATGCAGTACGATGGTGCACGCATGCGCCACACATGCCGAACGAAGGTGCGCGCATGGGGCACCCATGCCGCATAATGGTGTACGCATACCGCACGAAGGTGCGCGCATGGGGCACCCATGCCGCCCGATGGTGTGCGCATTTTGCACGAACGTGCGGGTATGGGGTGCCCATGCCGCACGATGGTGCACGCATGTCGCACGAAGCTGCGTGCATGGGATGCCCATGCCGCACGATGGTGTGCGCATGGGGTGCCCATGCCGCCCGATGGTGCGCGCATACCGCACGAAGGTGTGCGCATGGGGCGCCCATGCCGTACTAAGGTTCGCGCATGGGGCGGCCATGCTGCACGAAGGTGCGCGCATAGGGCGCCCATGCTGCTCGATGGTACGTGCATCAGGCGCGCATGCTGCAGATGGTGCGCACATGTGGCTTGCATGCCGCACGAAGGTGCGCCCATAGGGTGCCCATGCCGCATGAAAGTGCGCGCATGGGGCGCCCATACCGCACGAAGATGCGCCCATGGGGCGCCCATGCCCCTCGATGGTGCGTGCATGTGGCCCGCATGCCGCACGAAGGTGTGCGAAAGGGGCACCCATGCCGCACGAAGATGCGAGCATGGGGCGCCCATGCTGCACGATAGTGCGCGCATGCCGCACGAAGGTGCGCGCATGGGGCACCCATGGCG
The DNA here is from genome assembly GCA_037974665.1 of Ehretia macrophylla. Classification (NCBI taxonomy): domain Eukaryota; kingdom Viridiplantae; phylum Streptophyta; class Magnoliopsida; order Boraginales; family Ehretiaceae; genus Ehretia; species Ehretia macrophylla. The sequence goes on along the minus strand of CM075772.1, from coordinate 59,542,656 downwards.
CACGATAGTGTGCACATGGGGCGCGCATACCGCACGATGGTACACTTATGTGTCCCGCATGCCACACGAAGGTGCGCGCAAGGGGCGCCCATGCCTCTCGAAGATGCGCGCATGGGGCGCCTATGCCGCATGATGGTGCGCGTATGTCTCATGAAGGTGTGCGCATGGGGCGCCCATGCCGCTTGATGGTGCGCGCAACGGGCGGGTATGCCGCACGAAGGTGCACGCATAGGACGCCCATGCCGCACGATGGTGCGCTCATCGGGCGCGCATGCCGCACGAAGGTGCATGCATGTGGCCCACATGCCATATGATGAAGAGCGCATAGGGCGCCCGTGCCGCACGATGGTGCGCTCAAGTGGCGCGCCTGGGGCGCTCAAGGGGCGCTGTTGGGGTACTGTTGGGGCACGGTTGGGGCACTATGGGGGTACACTTTGGGGACGATGGGGGATGTTTTGGGACGGCTTTGGCACTACTACGGGACGTTAGGCACGACGGGCAATGTTAAGCATTCGGGGGTATTGGGCTTGCAGAATGTATTATGACACGAATGTGGACATTGATATTCTTTTACCAGTGGTTTCCGAATCTACGAAGTAGTCTTAACTTTTGCCTTGTCCGACAAACAGTTCGTCACATTTGTGAGGCGAAATAGATTAATCGGTTTCCTAATCCATCCAAAAAAAATTTTAACGCCAAATATCATGTAAATAAATTAATTAATGAATTAATATAAATTTTCCTGAATTTTCTAGTATTTTTTTTCTGATTTTTCCCCATTTTTTATAATTTATAAATATTAAAAATTAATTTTCTGAAAAAAAATATTTTTGAATATCATTTAACAAGTTAATGTATTAATTAATATAAATTTTTCAGATTTTTCTAATATTTTTTCTTATTTTTTTCTATTTTTTGCAATTATTAAATATTAAAAAATATCTTTTTTGAAAAAAATAATTTTGAAGCATTTGGATATCATATGCTATCTAACACTTGGGCACTCGAGGCGATGAGCGGGGTCGACCAGCAGTAGGCCGTTCACACATAGCACTTGGGCATTGCGGTTGGGTGCACATAGCACTTGGGTTTAGTACTTGGGTGGGCATCCTTGGGCATAGCACTTGGGTGGGCATCCTTGGGCATAGCACTTGGGCATAGCACATAGCACTTGGGCATCCTTGGCCATAGTACATAGCACTTGGGCATCCTTGGCCATAGCACATAGCATTTGGGCATCATCGAGCATCATCGTTGCCTCGAAACCCCATGACACTTGCGGTGGCACTTATGCAAGCGACGAGTGCATGTCAAACTAACTTGGGCAAATGTTATTCGGACTTGGGTGCAGAGCACTTGGCAACACTTGGGCATTCGCGCGTCGACACTTGGATTACAACTTATGGCTTACTTAGGCACATGGAGACACACTTGGGGAGCAGCATAGGGTGTTGAACCTCTTGGCCCGTTTGGGAAAAATACTGTTGGTTGATGGGATTGGATTGCGGATTGGACGGAGATAGGCGAGGAGGGGGGAGGGACGAATTGGAGCGACAAAGGGCTTAATCTCAGTGGATCGTGGCAACAAGGCCACTCTGCCACTTACAATACCCCGTCACGTATTTAAGTCGTCTGTAAAGGATTCTGCATACCGCTCGATAGGAATTGTACTTCAAGGCGGCCGGCACGACGCTTCCATCACGACGGCTTGGCCAACGACACGTGCCCTTGGGGACCAGAGGTGTGAGGCCCGACCTCAAATTAAGTGCGGTACCTCGTTTTGTGTGCCCTAACCTAGATTTGCATGCCTTGACCTAGGTTTAATAATCGTGTTTCGTTTTGTGTGCCTTGCATTGAATTACGTGCATACATTTAGGGTTGCGTGCATTTACTTAGGAATCTCTGGCAAAATGTACGCTACTGCTGTCACTTGGATTTTTGTATCTAAATGTACTATAGGGGGGTATGTGGTGTCAAGCCTTCTGGTCGAGGGCCATGTGGGGGGACGTTGTGGGCACTTCGTGGCACATTGTGGGCTATATCATGGGCAATATTATGGGCAGGAATTCCTACCGAGTGAATCACTCCGAGGTATTACATTGAATACCCGTGCGTTGAGGCCGTGCCACCCCTGCCCCACGTCCTCTGGTATGTCCCTCAACGCATCACCAGGATGGCTAATGAGGAACGCGGTAGATTCCTTAGCCCTTCATTATCTATCTTGGTACCGCAACACCATCGACGTCATTGGGATGGCTAATGAGGGGGCGAGTGGTTGCCCAAGCGCAAAACTAGCCATCCCCGTGCCGCCGGCTAGGTACACATTGGGGGATATTCCCGTCCCCCGACATGTCGTTAGGCCTGCACGATGCGCAAATCGCCTAGCACACGATGCCATGGCCGTTGCCGAGTGGATGCGTGCGGCCATGGTCTAGTGTCGTAGCGATCCCAGCACTGCGTGGGCTTGGGGGACGGTGGGACTATGCGGCCTTGAAGCCATCCCCTGGTAGGTTCTGACGTGCCTGTGCGATGCACGAATTGCCTAGCACACGACATCATGGTCCTAACTGAGTCGCAATGCGACGAACGTGGTCTAATGTCATGGAGATCCAAGTACCGCGTGGGCAGAAAGGAGTTTGCTTGTCCCATTTCGTGCATACAGGGGGACAGTAGGGGGTATGCGTGATGCGCGACTCGCCTAGCACACGTGGCATTGGCTTTTGTTAAGCAACGACGCGAGCGTTGCGATGAGACGATTGCTAATGCTTCAATGTCGTGGCGATCCAAGCACCATGAAGCCTTGAAGTCGTCCCCTGGTGGGTTCTAACGTGCCTGTGCAATGTGTGAATCGCCTAACACACGATGCCATGGTCCTCGCTGAGTAATAATGCGACGGACGTGGTCTAGTGCTGTGGAGATCCAAGCACCGCGTAGGCAGGAAGGTAGTTTGCTTCCCGTTCCGTGCATACAGGGGGATGGTGGGGGGCATGCGTGATGCGCGAATCGCCTAGCACATGTGGCAATGGCTTTCGTTAAGCACCGACACGAGCGTTGCAATGAGACGATTGCTGATGCCTCAATGTCATGGTGATCCAAGCACCATGCGGCCTTGAAGCCGTCCCTCGGTTGGTTCCAACGGGCTTGTGCGATGCGTGATTCGCTTAGCACACAACGCCATGGTCCTCGCTGAGTCGTAATGCGACAGACGTGGTCTAGTGTCGTGGCGATCCAAGCACTGTGTGGGCAAAAATATAGTGTGCTTGTCCCGTTCCGTGCATACGGGTGCATACAGGGGGACGGTGGAGGGCATGCGCGATGTGCGAATCGCCTAGCACATGTGGCGTTGGCTTTCGTTAAGTGACGACACGAGCATTGTGATTAGACGATTGCTGATGTTTCAATGTCGTGGCGATCCAAGCACCATGCGGCCCTGAAGCTGTCCCACTGTGTGTTCCCACTAGCTTGTGCAATGTACGAATCGCCTAGCACATGACGCCATGGACATCGCTTAGTCATAATGCGACGGATGTAGTCTAGTGTCGTGGCGATCCAAGCGCCGCGTGGGAAGGAAGGTAGTTTGTTTGTCCCGTTCCATGCATACGGGTGCATATAGGGGAACGGTGGGGGGCATGCGTGATGTGCAAATTGCCTAACACATGTGGCATTGGCTTTCGTTAAGCAATGACGCGAGCGTTACGATAAGACTATTGCTGATGCTTCAATGTCGTGGCGATCCAAGCACCGTGCTACCTCGAAGCCATCCCCCGTTGTGTTCCTATAGGCCTACGTAATGCACGAATCACCTAGCACACGATGCCATGGTCCTCGCTGAGTCGTAATGCGACGGACGTGGTCTAGTGTCGTGGCGATCCAAGCACCACGTCGGCAGGAAGGTAGTTTGCTTGTCCCATTCTGTGCATACGGGTGCATATAGGGAGATGGTGGGGGGCATGCATGATGCGTGAATCGCCAAGCACATGTGGCATTGGCTTTTGTTAAGCAACGACACGAGCGTTGCAATGAGACTATTGCTGATGCTTCAATGTCGTGGCAATCCAAGCACCGTTCTACCTCGAAGCCGTCACCCGATGTGTTCCTATAGGCCTGCATGATACACGAATCGCCTAGTACACGATGCCATGGTCCTCGCTGAGTCATAATGCGACGGACATGATCTAGTGTCGTGGCGATCCAAGCACCGCGTGGGCAGGAAGTAGTTTGCTTGTCCCATTTCGTGCATACGGGTGCATACAGGGGGACGGTGGGGGGCATGCGTGATGCGCGAATCGCCTAGCACATGTGGCATTGGCTTTCGTTAAGCAACGACACGAGCGTTGCAATGAGACGATTGCTGATGCTTCAATGTCGTGGCGATCCAAGTACCGTGCTGTCTCGAAGTCGTCCCCTGGTGTGTTCCCATTGGCCTGCGCGATGCGCGAATCACCTAGCACATGACGCCATGGTCCTCGCTGAGTCATAATGCGATGGACGTGGTCTAGTATCATGGCGATCCAAGCACCGCGTGGGCATAAAGTCTGCTTTCGGTTGGTACCTCAGTTGCGTGCAATCAGTGCATAGTCGGGCACCACGAAGTAGGCCCTTAAGGTTACGACATGCGGCCTGGTCACGCACCTCGTGCTGTTCTTGTTCCGTGTCCCTCAAAAATTCTTCATGCCTAGCGGTGCGTGCTCAGGCCTTCTCGTCGGTTTCATTCGCTTGAAGGGCTTCGTTTGCCTAGACAGTGGGGCGGTTACCGGCTTGGTGGTTTGGGCATAGCGAACGTGATAGCGCGTGAGTGGCAGTCGGCTTGTATGGGTCCTGCTGGATCCCTACTTGAGCAGCGATGTCTGCCCCTGCTTGCCTCTTCATTCGCAGGCCGAGTGCTTATGTTGCCTCGGTCTGTCGGTCAGTTTCCTGTGTTGCGTACCGACAAAAAAAGGCTATCTAAAGTCACATCATCCATCTTTTGCCTTCGTCTGCCTCCGTGGACGACGTGGGATGAACCCCTAAGCACGTCCTATGGTCCACGATGCTCACTCCAACAAGTGCAGCACATGTGGCTCATGGGGCATCGCTCGATCTCTCAGATACGGCACACCATGATGGTATGGGGTCCTTGGCCTCTCTTTTCCCGAAATCAGCATTCGTCGCTAATCGCGTACGACGGTCGTGCGCTCGTCTCGAGCCGTCGATCCTTAGGGGATGATGTGCCTCGTGCGACGCCGGCGTCGGGGAGGAATACTACCTAGTTGATCCTGCCAGTAGTCATATGCTTGTCTCAAAGATTAAGCCATGCATGTGTAAGTATGAACTAATTTAGACTGTGAAACTGCAAATGGCTCATTAAATCAGTTATAGTTTGTTTGATGGTATCTACTACTTGGATAACCATAGTAATTCTAGAGCTAATACGTGCAACAAACCCCTACTTCTAGAAGGGATGCATTTATTAGATAAAAGGTTGACGCAGGCTCTGCCTGTTGCTAGGATGATTCATGATAACTCAACAGATCGCACGGCCCCCATGCCGGCAACGTATCATTCAAATTTCTGCCCTATCAACTTTCGATGGTAGGATAGTGGCCTACCATTTAGGTGACGGGTGACGGAGAATTAGGGTTCGATTCCGGAGAGGGAGCCTGAGAAACGGCTACCACATCCAAGGAAGGCAGCAGGCGCGCAAATTACCCAATCCTGACATGGGGAGTTAGTGACAATAAATAACAATACCAGGCTCAAATAGTTTGGTAATTGGAATAAGTACAATCTAAATCCCTTAATGAGGATCCATTGGAAGGCAAGGCAAGTCTGGTGCCAGCAGCCACGGTAATTCCAGCTCCATTAGCATATATTTTAGTTGTTGGAGTTAAAAAGCTCGTAGTTGGACTTTGGGGTGGGTCGGCCATTTCGCCTTAGGTGCGCACCGATCGTCTCGTCCTTTCTGCCGGTGATGCGCTCTTGGCCTTAACTGGCTGGGTCGTGCCTCTGGCGCTGCTACTTTGAAGAAATTAGAGTGCTCAAAGTAAGCCTACTGAGACGGTCTGCGTGTTCTGGCCCTAACGAGACCGACGGCTTAGCCAGGACATGCACGAAATGGCCCGAACGTGCCAGACGCGAAAATTTGACTAAGGCAAGAACAGACCCTCTCCAATGTTTCTGGAGTATTCTGGAGCTTGGCAGCTTGTTGGGGAAGCCAGTGGTTCGAAATCTGGTGGGAAAATCAGACTGGTACATGGAAAGTTCTAGAAAATAGGCTAAGTGCTGAAAAATCTACCCAGTCTGCCCAAGCTGCCCAGTCTGCCCAGACAGTGCAGGAATATTCCAGAGGAGTGCAGAAATGGCGCCAGAGTGTAGAGAACTCTGGAAATTCTGCCCAAGCTTCAAATTTAAACCTTGTAGATATTATTTTTATGTACATATGTGGCAAAATCACAAAGGTGCCAAGTGTATAGATCATAGGCCATTGATCTTGCTTGTAAACATGTATATATAAGAGATGTTTGTGAATGAAAGGCAACAACTTTGGCTACCAAACTTAGCATTTTCGTGCATCCTTTTCTAGCTCATTTTACTTAGCTTTCTCAGTCCCTTACAAGCCCCACACAAGTCCTCAACTTGCCCAAAGGGTCATACTTTGCACCCACAACCCTTTGCAAGTTGCCTTGGTTAAAATCGTGCAAGTGTTAGGGTCTTCAACCTCTAACATACCTAGCTGTGTACTCTGATCACTCAGGCGTACTTAGTCAGCCCACAGTGCTTGGCTAAGGCTGCACGTTGGTGAGATTTTCTACCTCAATCTCTAACCACGTGACAGGTGGTATCAGAGCCAAGGTCGGCTTGGCTCAAACTATTGCATTGAAGACTGCTTGGTGCTTCTTGCTATCAGTTCGTTGGATAGTGATTGTAAGGGACTATGGCTGCCTTGGATAAGGAGATGACAGGTACTGAACAGGCTGTCGTTGAGGGGACGACAACCAGGAGCAAGGCGAAGAAGGGGCCTTTGCGACATGGCTCGAGGGACCAGTTGAGTACCCTGGAAGCTAGGCTTGTGCGGGTAGGACAATCCACATTGGAGAACACAGCAGTGCTGGACGATGTGTATAGTAGGCTACGACAGGTGGAAGCCGATAGCGACTCTGAACTTGCTGAACGGATTCAGGAGCTGGAGGACTGAAATGAAGAATTGCAAGGTCAGGTGCTCTCTACTATAAACTCTTTTGTTGATACTATGCAAAAGAAGTTGGATGAGTTTCGTGCACAATTCAGCGCGGGTTTGGCTGAATTATGGACGGAACTTGAGTCAGTAAATGCCGACATGGCCTTGTGCAAGGCTGCTGTTAGCGGTGGTGCAGCTACTATAGCCATTTCTGGCCCAAAGTTGGACGTGCCCAAACCGAAGCCGTTTAGTGGTAAACGTAATGCCAGGGAGTTGGAGAATTTCCTTTGGAACTTGGAACAGTATTTTGCTGCGACTAGACTGATGGATGATGCAGCAAAACTTTGGGCTGCACCGTTGTATTTGGCCAATGTTTCTATGCTATGGTGGAGGCGTCGTTCTGCTGACATTGAACGAGGGCTGTGCACGATGAATACCTGGGATGATTTCAAGTCCAAAATCAAGAGGCAGTTCTACCCCGAAAATGTGGAATACGAAGCCCGTGGACGTTTGAGGCGCTTGACGCATAAGGCATGGTGCAGGACTACATAAAGGAGTTTCAAGAGGTATTACTTGAAATCCCTGATTTATCTGATAAAGATGCCTTATTTGCTTTCTTAGACAGCCTGCAACCGTGGGCGAGTCAAGAGCTCCAACGCCGTGGCGTGCAAGACCTTGCTTCGGCCATTGCTGCAGCCAAGAGCCTAATCGAATTTCCAAGGAAATGTGACAGTGCTAGGTCCAAGGGCCAAGGATCAGACAAAGATTCTGGTAGGGGAGAACGTGGCTGGGACAAGGGTGCACCTTCTCACCACAGAGAAGGCTCGTACTTGCCTAAACGAAGGGAGGACAACCCCGTCCCTCGTATGACAAGGACAAGTCACAAGGCAGACGGAACGATAGAGATGGACCCGCGACTGTTTCTTGTGTGGGAGCAGGGACCATTGGTTGGCTCACTGCCCACAACGAGAAAAGTTAACGTCCATCTTATAGCAAAGTGATGCCCAACCATCCCACGGAGAGGAGGATCAGATTGGCTCGCTTCAGTTCCTCGGTGCAGTCAAAACTGATGTAGAGAAGCCACGGAAGAGTTCACTATATGTCCCCATCAATATCAGGAGTCGATAGTTGAAGGCTTTGGTAGACACGGGTGCTACCAACAATTTCCTTAGTAAGGATGTTGCAAGACGACTCGAGGTGCGAGTCGAACCGATGGGTAATATGATCAAGGCAGTGCCAATTATAAGGATTGCTCGTGGTGTGAGCGTGACGATTGGACAATGGCAAGGTCGGGCAGATTTCACAGTCGTTCCGTTAGACAACTATGACGTGGTACTTGGATTGGAATGGTTGGACGATGTTCGTGCAGTCATCGTCCCGTTCAAGGACTCCATTGTGGTGACAAGTGTAGAGCCCCCTTGTTCTATACTGGTGACCCGAGAGACGAAGACAGGCACAAAGTCTCTCTTTGCTGTGCAGTTGCTCAAGGGGAGTTGCCAAGGAAACGGGCGAATCTAGGGGGAAGACAGCCCGTTGGTCAAACAGGTTCGTGCGGGATAGTCCGCACGTTCAGGTGCAAAACCTCAGGCCATCAATAGGGCGAGTGTGGGCAACCCAGGCAGGCACCTACGGTCTGAACAACCAGCCCGATGGAAGGGCCAGTCCATGCAAATGAAGAATCAGCCTGAGGACGCGCAAAGGTGAAAGTGAACAGGTGCTGACCAGGACACTTGTTCGGCACGACGAGGGTGTCGCAAAGTTTGGTAGGGGAGGGTGAGACGGTCTACGTGTTCTGGCCCTAACGAGACCGACGACTTAGCCAGGACGCGCACGAAACGGCCCGAACGTGCCAGACGCAAAAATTTGACTAAGGCAGGAACGGACCCTCTCCAATGTTTCTGGAGTATTCTGGAGCTTGGCAGCTTGTTGGGGAAGCCCTTGGTTCGAAATCTGGTGGGAAAATCAAACTGGTGCATGGAAGGTTCCAGAAAAATGGCTATGTGCTGAAAAATCTGCCCAGTCTGCCCAAGCTGCCCAGTCTGCCCAGTCTGTGCAGGAATGTTCTAGAAGGGTGCAGAAATGGTGCCCAGCAGTGGAGAGTTCTAGAAATTCCGCCCATGCTTCAAATTTAAACCTTGTAGATATTATTTTTATGTACATATGTGGCAAAATCACAAGGGTGCCAAGTGTATAGATCATAGGCCATTGCTCTTGCTTGAAAACATGTATATATAAGAGTTGGTTATGAATGAAAGGAAACAACTTTGGCTGCCATACTTAGCATTTTTGTGCATCCCTTTTCGGGTCATTTTACTTAGCTTTTTCAGTCCCTTACAAGCCCACACTCGTGCTCAACTTGCCCAAAGGGTCCTACTTCGAACACCCAACCCTTTGCAAGTTGCCTTGGTTATACCGTGCAAGTGTTAGGGTCTTCAACCTCTAACACCCCTAGCTGTGTACTCTGATCACTCAGGCGCACTTAGTCAGCCCATAGCGCTTGGCTAAGGCCGCACGTTGGTGAGATTTTCAAACCCAATCTCTAACCACGTGACATTACGCTCTGTATACATTAGCATGGGATAACATTATAGGATTTCGATCATATTGAGTTGGCCTTGAGCATCGGAGTAATGATTAAGAAGGACAGTTGGGGGCATTCGTATTTCATAGTTAGAGGTGAAATTCTTGGATTTATGAAAGACAAACAACTGCAAAAGCATTTGCCAAGGATGTTTTCATTAATCATTAATGAAAGTTGGGGGCTCAAAGATGATCAGATACCATCCTAGTCTCAACCATAAACGATGCCGACTAGGGATCGACGGATGTTGCTTTTACGACTCCGCCGATACCTTATAGGAAATCAAAGTTTTTGGTTTTGGGGGACTATGGTCGCAAGGCTGAAACTTAAATGAATTGACGAAAGGGCACCACTAGGAGTTGAGCCTGTGGCTTAATTTGACTCAACACGGGGAAACTTACCAAGTCCAGACATAGTAATGATTGACAGACTGAGAGCTCTTTCTTGATTCTATGGGTGGTGGTACATGGCCATTCTTAGTTGGTGGAGCAATTTGTCAGGGTAATTCTGTTAATGAACGAGACCTCAGCCTACTAACTAGCTATGCAAAGGTATCCCTCCGCAACTAGCTTCTTAGAGGGACTACGACCTTTTAGGCCGCGGAAGTTTGAGGCAATAACAAGTTTGTGATGCCCTTAGATGTTCTGGGTTGCACGCACGCTACACTGATGTATTCATCGAGTCTATAGCCTTGGCCAACAGGCCCGGGTAATCTTTGAAATTTCATCGTGATGGGAATAGATCATTGTAATTGTTGGTCTTGAAAGTGGAATTCCTAGTAAGCGCGAGTCATCAGCTCGTGTTGACTACGTCCCTGCCCTTTGTACACACTGCCCGTCACTCTTACCAATTGAATGATCTAGTAAAGTGTTCGGATTACGACGATGTGGGCAATTCGCTGCCTGCGACGTTGCGAGAAGTCCACTGAACCTTATCATTTAGAAGAATGCGAAGTCGTAACAAGGTTTCCGTAGGTAAACCTGCGAAAGGATCATTGTCGAACCCTGCGAAGGTAGAACAACCTGCGAACCCGTTTAAACATCGCGGGGCTGAGTGGGGGATGTGGTTCGTCCTCAGCCCGCGTGTCAGTCCTGGGTCTAGGCGAACGCCCAGCAAACAACGAACCCCAGCGCAGAATGCGCTAAGGAAACGAAAATTGGGGGCCAGCCTCTCCGTGCCCCGTCCGCGGTGTGCTGGGTTAGGCCTAGGTCCCTTACGAAATGAAAACTAC
>CM075772.1:59486688-59521688 GCA_037974665.1 Ehretia macrophylla | reverse complement strand
AGGCACCTACCAATTTGCACGTATTTTCAACATCATTTACCTGGTCAAAATCACTTTGCTCCAACAGAACAGAAAGCTGTCAAATACGCGATTTCACCTATCTTCACATTCTAGCCAAATATCTTGCCATGCATGCTCACAAAAGCTCATGTACACACATATATCACAAGTACAGAGGTAAAAATAGACATTTAAAGGCATGCATGTGGTTTTTGAAAGCTTTTCAAAGAAGTTTTAGCCCTCACCTTAGCACGACAACAATGAAGATGCACAAACTCTTGATGAAGCACAATGTCGACCTTTTTCCTTGCTTAGCCGAGAGACAACTTGAGATTCTCTAATTTCCTAGCTTAGTAACCATGTTCTTAGTATGTGCAAGTGGCTAGAACAAAAAGAAAAATAAATAGGAGCTATTAAACTTACCTAAGCCGAAATGAACTTGCATGTGTGTTTTTTGCAATCTAGTTTGCTTGGTCGAGCTCCTTAGCAACTTGCATGTCTTGAAGAACCTTAGGATGATGAACTTAAGCTATGGAGTCTATAATTGCAGCTAGGGCTGAGAGAGAGAGAGAAGAAATGAGAGAAAGAATGAAAGAAAAATGAAAGGCTTGAAGAGTTTGATGCATATGTCAGCCTAGGGTTGCAAATTTCAGAATTTGTGTCTTCAAGGAGCATGTTTTTGAATTGTCTAGCATGGGCAAGTGAGTGGGTCAAGATTTTGATGCATTGGGTAGGGTTTTTGAGTCATTTTTTATGCATTTTGTCATTAGCTTGTCATAGAATGTCTAGGTTTAATTTTGAATTATGCAAAGCAAGCACAAATGCAAGAAAGTGGTCGGCCAAGGCTTGCAAAATTCTGAATTTTTATCATCTTTTGAGCATTATTTAATTGTGTGTTTGGGATGTGCAAAAGAATAAGGAATAAAGAATAAGAATGTCTAGCTTTTGGTGCAATTTCGTCTTCTAGTGAGTTGAATTAGCAATTTAATATTAGTTAGTGGAGTTTGTAGGATGAATTAATGATCTAGTACTTCGTGTAAGAAGCTTTCTTGATTAGCGTGTGGGCACGCTTACCTAGGTCTAGGGCACGCACTACGAGATAAGGCACGAACTACGAGATGAATGAACATTTTTCAAGTAAATGCATGCAACCCTAAATGTATGCACATAATTCAATGCAAGACACACACAACGAAACACGACTCTTAAACCTAGGTCAAGGTATGTAAATCTAGGTTATGGCACACGAAATGAGGTATTGCATGCAAATTGAGGTCGGGCCTCACATTTGCAGACGTCTTAAATACGCGACGGGATATTGTAAGTGGCAGAGTGGCCTTGGTGTCACGATCCACTGAGATTCAGCCCTCTATCGCTCCGATTCGTCCCTCCCCCAATCCCGTCAACCAACACTATTTCCCCCAAACGGGCCAAGAGGTTCGATGCCCTATGCCGCTCCCCAAGTGTGTCTCCAAGTGCCTAAGTAAGCCATAAGTTGTAACCCAAGTGTCGACGCACGAATGCCCAAGTATTGCCAAGTGCCCTGCGCCCAAGTCCGAATAACATTAGCCCAAGTTAGTTTGATAAGCTCGCTGCCTGATATAGTGCCGCCGCAAGTGTCGTGGGGTTTCGAGGCAACGATGATGCCCAATTATGCCCAAGTGCTAAGTGCTATGGCCAAGGATGCCCAAGTGCTATGTGCTATGCCCAAGTGCTATGCCCAAGGATGCCCAAGTGCTAAACCCAAGTGCTATGTGCACCCAACCGCTATGCCCAAGTGCTATGTGTTAACGGGCCTACTGCTGGTCGACCCCGCTCATCGCCTCAAGTGCCCAAGTGTTAGACAGCCTATGCTTGCTTCGTAACAGATGGCAAAAAATTTTAATCCGACCTTGTGTGATGCCGACCCGCATAGGTGCCTAACGTTCTTCCCTTAGCATTAACGGTGACTGAGGTTCTGTTGCCCCTATCTCGGACACGGCTGGGCACGTTGGTGAACGGTTGCGGCACGACTACACACGGTGTTGCACGACGGCGCACGATTGGGCCTCGGATGGGGCACGTACTTGAGGCCTCGGATGGTTAATGATTGCACGCAGTTGGGGCACGGCTTGGCAAGGAGTTGGGGTGCACTGGGGTCACGCATGGGGCACGATGGGGCAAACAGTTGGGGCAAGCAGTTGGATCACGTGGGGCGCGCGAATGGGGAGCCCATGCCGTACTTCGTGCGCGCATTAGGCGCTTGTGCTACACGATAGTGAGCACATGTGGCCCGCATGCCGCACGAAGGTGCGCGCATGACACGCCCATGCCGCACCAAGGTACACACATGAGGCACGCATGCAGCACGATGGTTCACGCATGCGGCACACATGCCGCATGAAGGTGTGCGCATGGGGCACCCATGCCGTACGATGGTACGCACATGCTGTACGATGGTACACCTATGTCGCACGATGATGTGCGCATAGGGCCCCCATGCCGCCCGATGGTGCGCGCATGCCGCACGAAGGTACACGCATGGGGCGCCCGTGCTGCACGAAAATGCGCGCATGAGGCGCCCATGCCGTATGAAAGTGCGCGCATGGGGCACCCATTCTGCACGATGGTGCGCATATGTCGTACGAAGGTGCGCGCATAGGGTGTCCATGCCGCACGATGGTGTGCACATGGGGCGACCATGCCACCTGATGGTGCACACATGTCGCACGATGGTGCGCGCATGGGGCGCCCATGTCGTGCAAAGATGCGCGCATGAGGCGCCCATGCCGCTCGATGGTACCCGCATCGGGCGCACATGTAGCACGAAGGTTAACGCATAGGACACCCATGCCGCACAATAGTGCGCGCATGGGGCACGCATGCCGCACGATGGAGCGCACATATGGCCTGCATGCAGCACGAAGGTGCACGCAAGGGGCGGCCATGCCACACGAAGATGTGTGCATGGGGCGCCCATGCCGCAGATGGTGCGCGCATGCCGCACGAAGGTGCGCTCATGGGCAGCCCATGCCGCACGATAGTGCGCCCATAGGGCGTGCATGCCGCACGATAGTGTGCGCATGTGGCCGCTTACCGCACGAAGGTACGCGCAAGGGGTGCCCATGCAGCACGAAGATGCGCGCATGGGACGCCTATGCCGTACGATGGTGTGCGCATGCCGCACGAAGGTGCGTGGATGGGCCGCCCATGTCGCTAGATGGTGCGCGCAACGGGCGCGCATGCCGCACGAAGGTGCTCGCATGGCGCGCCTATGCCGCACGATGGTGCGCCGATGGAGCACTATGGTGTGCGTATGCAGCACGAAGGTACGTGCATGGGGCGCCCATGCCACATGATGGTGTGCGTATCGGTCGCGCATGCCGCACGATGGTGCGCACATGTGGCCCGCATGCAGCATAATGGTGTACGTATGGGGCGCCCATGACGCACGATGGTGTGCGCATGCCGCACGAAGGTGCGTGAATGGCGTCCATGCCGCACGATGGTGCGCGCATGTGGTTCGCATGCCGTACGAAGGTGCGCGCATAGGACGCCCGTGCTGCACGATGGTGCTCGCAAGTGGTGCGCGTGGGGCCCTTAAGGGGCTCTGTTGGGGCACTGTTGGGGCACGGCAGGGGCACTGTTGGGGCACTATGAGGGTACACTTTGGGGACGATGAGGGATGTTGGGAGACGGCTTTGGCACTATTAGGGGACGTTGGGCATGACGGGCAATGTTAAGCATTCAAGGGTATTGGGCTTGCGGAATGTATTATGACACGAATGTGCACATTGATATTCTTTTACAAGTGGTTTCCGAATCTACGAAGTAGTCTTAACCTTTGCCTTGTCCGACAAACAGTTCGTCACATTTGTGAGGCGAAATAGATTAATTGGTTTCCCAATCCATCCAAAAAAATTTTAACGCCAAATATCATGTAAACAAATTAATTTATGATTTTCCCTATTTTTCTAGTATTTTTTTCTGATTTTTCTCTATTTTTCGTAATTTTTAAATATTAAAAATTAATTTTTCGAAAAAAATATTTTTGAATATCATTTATCAAATTAATGTATGAATTAATATAATTTTTTTTGAATTTTCTACTATTTTTTCTGATTTTTCCCTATTTTTCGCATTTATTAAATATTAAAAAATATATTTTTCGAAAAAAATAATTTTGTAGCATTTGGATATCATATGCTATCAAAAAGGAGCAAGTTGGGTACAAAGATCTTGGCATATGGGGCATTTTATAGTGTAAAATACCATTATGAATCTCTGGCAAAATATACGCTACTGCTGTCACTTGAGTTTTCGTATCTAAATGTACTATAGGGGGGTAAGTGGTGTCAAGCCTCCTGGTCTAGGGCCATGCGGGGGGACGTTGTGGGCTATATCGTGGGCTATATTGTGGGCGGGAATGCCTACCGAGTGAATCACGCCGAGGTATTACATTATATACCCGTGCGTTGGGGCCGTGCCAGCCCCAGCTTGTCCCTCGACGCGGCACCAGGATGGCTAATGAGGAACGTGGTGTCTCCCTAGCCCCTCATTATCCATCTTGGTGCCGCAACACCGTCGACGTCATTGGGATGGCTAATGAGGGGGCGAGTGGTTGCCCAAGCACAAAACTAGCCATCCCAGTGCCGCCGGCTAGGTACACGTTGGGGGACATTCCCGTCCCCCGACGTATCGTTGGGCCTGCGCGATGCGCAAATCGTCTAGCACACGAAACCATGGCCGTTGCCTAGTGGATGTGCGCGGCCATGGTCTAGTATCGTGGAGATCCAAGCACCGCGTGGGCTTTGGGGATGGTGGGACCATGCGACCTTGAAGCCGTCCCTTGGTGGGTTCTGATGTGCTTGTGCGATGTGTGAATCGCCTAGCACACGACGCCATGGTCCTTACTGAGTCGTAATGCGACGGACGTAGTCTAGTGTTGTGGTGATCCAAGCACTGCGTGGGCAGGAAGGTGGTTTGCTTGTCCCGTTCCGTGCATACAGGGGGACAATGGGGGCATGTGTGATGCGCGAATCGCCTAGCACAAGTGGCATTGGTTTTCGTTAAGCAATGACGCGAGTGTTGCGATGAGACGATTGCTGATGCTTCAATGTCGTGGTGATGAAAGCACCATGCAGCCTTGAAGCCGTCCCCCAGTGGGTTCTGATGTGCCTGTGCGATGCGTGAATCGCCTAGCACATGACGCCATGGTCCTCGCTGAGTCGTAATGCGACGGACGTGGTCTAGTGTCGTGGCAATCCAAGCACCGCGTGGGCAGGGAGGTAGTTTGCTTGTCCCGTTCCGTGCATACAGGGGGACAGTGGGGGGCATGCGTGATGCACAAATCGCCTAGCACACGTGGCATTGGCTTTTCTTAAGCAACGACGCGAGCGTTATGATGAGACGATTGCTGATGCTTCACTGTCGGGGCGATCCAAGCACCATGCGGCCTTAAAGCTGTCCCCCGGTTGTTTTCGACAGGCCTGTGCGATGCGCGAATCGCCTAGCACACGACGCCATGGTCCTCGCTGAGTCGTAATGCGACGGACGTGGTCTAGTGTCGTGGCGATCCAAGCACCGCGTGGGCAGGAAGGTAGTTTGCTTGTTCCGTTCTATGCATAAGGGTGCATACAGGGGGACGGTGGGGGGCATACGTGATGCGCGAATCGCCTAACACATGTGGCATTGGCTTTCGTTTAGCAACGACGCGAGCGTTGCGATGGGACGATTGCTGATGCTTCAATGTCGTGGTGATCCAAGCACCGTGTGGCCTCGAAGCAGTCCCCCGGTGTGTTCCTATAGGCCTGCGCGATTCGCGATTCACCTAGTACATGACGCCATGGTCCTCGTTGAGTCGTAATGCGACGGACGTGGTCTAGTGTCGTGGCGATCCAAGTACCGCGTGGGCAGGAAGGTAGTTTGCTTGTCCCGTTCCGTGAATACGGGTGCATGCAAGGGGATGGTTGAGGGCATGCGTGATGCGTGAATCGCCTAGCACATGTGGCATTGGCTTTCGTTAAGCAACGACGCGAGCGTTGCGATGAGACAAATGCTGATGCTTCAATGTCGTGGCGATCCAAGCACTGTGCGGCCTCGAAGCCGTCCCCCGGTATGTTCCTATGGGCCTGCGCGATGTGCAAATCGCCTAGTACACGACGCCATGGTCCTCGCTGAGTCATAATACGACGGATGTGGTCTAGTGTCGTAACGATCCAAGCATCGCGTGGGCAGGAAGGTAGTTTGCTTGTCCCGTTCCGTGCATACGGGTGCATACAGGGGGACAGTGGGGGGCATGCGTGATGTGCGAATCACCTAGCACATATGGCATTGGCTTTCGTTAAGCAACGATGCCAGCGTTGCGATGAGACGATTGCTGATGCTTCAATGTCGTGGCGATCCAAGCACTGTGCGGCCTCGAAGCCGTCCCCCGGTATGTTCCTATAGGCCTGCGCGATGCGCAAATCGCCTAGTACATGACACCATGGTCCTCGCTGAGTCGTAGTACGACGGACGTGGTCTAGTATCGTGGCGATCCAAGCAACGCGTGGGCAGGAAGGTAGTTTGCTTGTCCCGTTCCGTGCATACAGGTGCATACAGGGGGACGGTGGGGGGGTATGCGTTATGCGCGAATCGCCTAGCACATGTGGCATTGGCTTTCATTAAGCAATGTCGCAAGCGTTGCGATGAGACAATTGCTGATGCTTCAATGTCGTGGCGATCCAAGCACCGTGCTGGCTCGAAGATGTCCCCCGGTGTGTTCCCACTAGCTTGCGCGATGCGCAAATTGCCTAGCACACGACGACATGGTCCTCGCTGAGTCATAATACGACGGACGTGGTCTAGTGTCATGGCGATCTAAGCACCGCGTGGGTAGGAAGTCCGCTTTCGGTTGGTACCTCAGTTGCGTGCAATCGGTGCATGGTCGGGCACCACGAAGTAGGCCCTTAAGGTTGCGACATGCGGCCTGGTCATGCACCTCATGCTTTTCTTGTCCAGTGTCCCTTAGAAATTCTTCATGCCTAGCGGTGCGTGCTCGGGCCTTCTCGCCGGTTCTGTTCGCCTGAAGGGCTTCGTTTGCCTAGACGGTGGGGCGGTTACCGGCTTGGTGGTCTGGGCATAGCGAACGTGATAGCGCGTGAGTGGTGGTCGACTTGTGTGGGTCGATTTGATCCCTACTTGAGCAGCAATGTCTGCCCCTGCTTGCCTCTTCATTCGCGGGCTGAGTGCTTATGTTGCCTCGGTCTGTAGGTCGGTTTCCTGTGTTGCGTACCTACACAGGTCGGTTTCCTGTGTTGCTGAAACTTCAAGAGCATCAATTGTACGCGAAGTTTAACAAATGCGAATTTTGGTTGCAGCAGATTGCATTTTTGGGGCACATCATATCCCAAGAGGGAATAGCGGTAGATCCAGCAAAGATAGAAGCGGTGATGTCTTGGAAGAAGCTGGAAAACGTTACGGAGGTTCGGAGTTTTCTTGGTCTAGCCAGCTATTATCGGAGGTTAGTGAAGGATTTCTCAAAGATTGCCGGACCGCTTACAAAGCTCACTCAAAAGAAAACATAGTTCGTGTGGGATGACAAGTGTGAGAACAGCTTCCAAGAATTGAAGAAAATTGACTACCGTACCTGTTCTTGCATTGCCTGAAGGGAGTCAAGGTTTTGTAACTATAGCGATGCTTCGAAGGAAGGACTGGGTTGTGTGTTGATGCAAAATGGTAGAGTGATTGCGTATGCTTCTAGGAAACCAAAGCCGTATGAATTGAACTACCCGACGCATGATTTGGAGTTAGCAGCTATTGTGTTTGCACTCAAGAAATGGAGGCACTATCTGTGGGGTAACAAGTTCGAGGTGTTTACTGATCACAAGAGCTTGAAATACTTGTTCTCACAAAAAGAGTTGAACATGAGGCAAAGACGGTGGATGAAGCGTTTGGATGATGATAACTGCACAATCAATTATGTGCCCGGTAAAACAAATGTAGTTGCAAATGCCTTAAGTCGGAAAGCGAGCATGGCAAAACTGGAAGTTAAGGTGCAGAAGTTGTTAGAGGAAGCATTCTTGTGGAAACCATAATTGACTCAAAAAGGGTTACTATTTGCCACTACATAAGTCCAATCGACCTTGTTGTCTGAATTACGAGAGGCTCAACAGAAGGACCAACAGTTTTAGAAGATTAAAGAAAACAACACAGATTTTAAATTTCATGATGATGGTATTTGGAGGTTTAGGAATCGGATTTGTGTTCCTAATGAGCCAGAGCTGAAAAAGAAGATTCTTGAAGAAGCCCATAATTCAAGATACACTATTCACCCCGGCGAAACAAAGATGTACCGGGATTTGAAGCAACACTATTGGTGGAATAACATGAAGATAGAGATTGCGGAGTTTGTGGCACAGTGTTTGACTTGCCAGAGAGTCAAAGCAGAACATCAACGACCAGCAGGTTTACTTCAGCCGTTGGAAATTCCTCAATGGAAATGGGAACATATAACTATGGATTTTGTCATGGACCTGCCCAGGTCACAAAAGGGTCATGACGCTGTTTGGGTCATAGTGGATAGATTGACTAAGTCAGCACACTTCTTACCGATGAACAATGAGGATAGTCCTGAGAGATTGGGAGATATGTATGTGGCGGATATTGTAAGATTGCACGGGATGCTTGTGAGTATTGTATCAGATAGGGATCCTCGTTTTACTTCCCGATTTTGGAAGAGATTGCAAGAAGCTTTGGGAATGAAGCTGAGTTTCAGCACGACTTATCACCCTCAAACTGATGGACAATCTGAGAGAACTATTCAGATTCTGGAGGATATGCTGAGGGCGTGTGTTTTAGACTTCGGAAAAGGTTGGGAGAAATATCTGCCTTTAGTGGAGTTCGCTTATAATAACAGTTATCAGGCCACTATCGGGATGGCCCCATTTGAGTCATTGTATGGACGTAAGTGTCGATCCCTAATTTACTGGGATGATGTAGGTGAGACGAAGACTTTTGACCTGACCCTTCTACCTGAACTTATGAAGACTGTTGATAATGTCCACCTCATCCAGAAACGGATGCTTACCGCCCAAAGCAGGCAGAAAAGTTACGCAGACCGACGGAGACGAAGTCTAGAGTTTGAGGTCGACGACAAGGTATTCTTGAAGATATCACCTCGAAGGGGACTCATTAAACACGGCAAGGGTGGAAAGTTGAGCCCGAGGTTTATAGGACCATTTGAGATAGTTGAGAAGGTTGGCAAATTGGCGTATTTCCTGGAACTACCCCAAAACCTCTCCAATATTCACGACGTCTTTCATGTTTCAATGCTACAGAAGTATCACCCTGATGCATCGCATATCTTGGAGCCAGAGCCGTTGCAGCTTCGGGAGAACTTGTCTTATGAGGAGAAGCCCGTTCGGATCCTAGACCAGCAAGATCGGGAGTTGCGCAACAAATCTATACCGATGGTGAAAGTGTTATGGGATCACCATAGAGTCGAAGAAGCAATGTGGGAAAGGTGAGACCAGATGGAGCAACAGTATCTAGCTTTATTTCAAAGGTAATATTGAATTTCGGGACGAAATTCTTTTAAGGAGGGGAGGATGTGAGGCCCGACCTCGATTTGCATGCGATACCTCATTTTGTGTGCCCAATCTAGATTTGCGTGCCTTAACCTAGGTTTAAGAGTCGTGTTTCGTTTTGTGTGCCTTGCATTGAATTACGTGCATACATTTAGGGTTGCGTGCATTTACTTGGAAAACGTGCATTCGTCTCGTAGTTCATGCCTTATCTCATAGTGTGTGCCCTAAACCTAGGAAAGTGTGCCCGCACGCTAATCAAAAAAACATCTTACACGAAGCACTAAATCATTAATTAATCCTACAAACTCCACTAACTAATATTAAAATGCTAAGTCAACTCACTAGAAGACGAAATTGCACCAAAAGCTAGACATTCTTATTCTTTATTCTTTATTCTTTTGCATATTCCAAACACACAATATTATATTGCTCAACCAAGACAAAAATTCAGAATCTTGCACAAGTTTGGCCGACCACATGGAGCATTGAACAAGCATTGCAATTTCAAAATTTATTCCTAGACATTCTATGACATGTTATGACACAAAGCAACAAAAAAAAAGGCTCAAAAACCCTACCCAATGCACCCAATCTCGACACAATCAAATGCCCATGCTAGGATGATTCAAATTATGCTCCTTGAAGACACAAATTCAGAATTTTCAAGGCCCTAGGCCGACACAAGCATCAAACCCTTCAAAGCTTTCATTCTTTCTCACACTCTCATTTTCTCTCACTCTCTCATTTCTTCTCTCTCTCTCTCGGCCCTTGGCTGAAATTCTACTCTCCATAGCTCGAATTCATCATCCTAAGGTTCTTCAAGACATGCGAGCCACCAAGGAACTCGACCAAGCAAGCTAGAAGCAAAGAAACATGCATGCTAGCTCTTAGAATCTTCATTCGGCCCTTAGGTATGTTGTTAGCTTCCATTTCATTTTCTTTTTGTTCTAGCCACTTGCACATACTAAGAACTTGGTAACTAAGCTAGGAAATTAAGAATCTCAAGTCATCTCTCGACCAAGCAAGGAGAAAAAGTCGATATTGTGCATCATCAAGAGCTTTGTGCATCTTCATTGTTGTCTTGCTAAGGTGAGGGCTAAAACTTCTTTGAAAAGCTTTCAAAAACAACATGCATGCCTTTAAATGTCTATTTTTACCTCTGTACTTGTGATATATGTGTGCACATGAGCTTTTGTAAACATGCATGGCAAGATATTTGGCTAGAATGTGAAGATAGGTGAAATCGCGTATTTGGCAGCTTTCTGTTCTGTTGGAGCGAAGTGAATTTGAACAAGTAAATGATGTTCAAAATGCGTGAAAATTGGTAAGTGACTATTTTTGCCAGTTCTGAGAATTTTTTGTAGAAATAGGCCAAAGCTAATTTTGACTCCAAGGTCCCCAAAATGGCAAAACATCGAAAGGTGTCCAAATCAGGAAAATCTGGGAAAATGAAGCAGGTTTTGGCAGATTCACTATTCTGGTATAACTAACAGGTTTTGACTTAGTAAATGATATCCAAAATGCTTGCAATTTGGTGTGCGGCTATATTTTTCAGTTCTGGACATTTGTGTCAGAAATAGACTAAGGCTAAATCTGACCCTAAGGTCCTCAAAAACGACAAGTATTGAAATGTGTACAAATCTGGACAGTTTTGCGTAGTCTCACGGTTTTGGCTATAACTCTTGAACCCGAACTCCAAATGATGTGAGGTTTGTTTCTGGATTTAGTTCATTCCTTAAGCTTTAATTTGAAATTTTGATCACTGGAATTGGAGATTTTTTTCTTGTCTCAATGATTGTGAGAAAACAGTCCATTGCAGTGAGGTTTTCATCTAGTGGTTTGCTTTGAAAATTATTGTAACTTCTCTTGTTGTATTAAATGCTTGGAATTGTGGCACTTGGATGTTGTGTGGACTGTTTTGAATGCTTGAGGATGTTTTAATTAATTGATGCATGGCTTGAGTTTAATTAAGTGATCACTTGTGGCTCAATCGCACGGGCGAGCATGAATTGAAATCCTAATGACTAGGAAAACTCGCTAAGTGTTGATCCTATAAATATCGTGTTTAATTATGTGATTAGTAGGCTGCCCGTAGTTGCCCTCATAGCCTTAAATGTGGTTCTGATGATTACATGTTGACAAGTAGTCTTTTCTCGTACCCGGTCCCACGTAAACATCGTTGCATGTTGTATGACGTTATTATTTGATTATGTGAACTTCGAAATGAGTTATATAACTTAATTTACATGTGATACGTGGCTGCCCTTTTAATATTCATATAACTCCATGTGCTTTACAAGTGAAATTGCCTGTCATATCGTGCCTCGCGTGTTTACATGCCAATGTGCAATCCTATGACTGCTCGGAGGCAACCTACTTTGTTGTCCTCCTAATGTGATATATTAAATGTCATAAATGTGCATTGCATACAAGGTTGCAACCTTTCATTCTGGCATGGTAGTGTTCAAGCACACCGGGCGGCATCGGGCTTGCTGGTGCAACCGTGACTACCATTGTCCAATTCCCTCTCTCACTTGGGGGCTAGACTTCCTCGGAGAGTTGGGTCGTAGGATTTCGGGGTACATCCGGAGTACACCCATGTGGCGTGATAAGTGGATGATTTGAAGTCGGCCGTAACAACTGATACTGGAAATGAACTGAGAGCAAAAGCTCACCGTATCATTTTCACTATATATATAAGTACTCTCGCTTGGTTTCTAGAGGACCTTAGAGAGGAAAGACGGGTAATTGTGTTCTTTTACTTTTATATTACATTATGAACTTACTTGTGATATATGTCATGCTTGCAAAAGGTTTTCATAAGTTGAACAGGAAAAAGAGTTTCAAACTTATTTATCGTTCCCCCTCGCTGAGTTCATAAGGACTCACCCTTTTTTATCATCTCAAGTGAAGAAGACCAAGAACAGGTACCCGAGGACAACGTGTCTAACGATGATTCCTTGGAATGATTGCTTGCTCTACGTGCCTTACTTGACTATGGCCATTTTGTGAACGATATGTTGCTTGAAGACTATTTCTTATGTTGCTTGTTGTTGTATTGTAAATGACCCCCGTTGTAATTTGGGGTCAAATTTTGGCTTGTACTGATCATAACTAGTTAGACACTCATATGGTCATTTTGCTATCGCTATTGGTTAGTATCTATCACAGGCTTATGAAGTATTAGGTAAAGGGTTAAGTAAAATGAATCTATTCAATCTTAAGCAAGTACTCATTGGTAAGCTAAGATCAACTGGTACTTTTGTAACAAGGATTGACACATAAACGAGACATAGTTGCTACGCTAGGTTGTTAATCAAACGAGACTTCAAAATAATTAGTAGGCATTTCAATCGGCGATAAATAGTAATCCTAGTTGGAAATGAATTTGAGATTGAAAGTTTTGAGGCCTTTACAGAATTAGGTCAAACTAAAGAGCCCAATTACAGCCGTTATGCTGTCGGTTTTCCGGTGAATTTGTGGAGTTAGGCTAAAACGTTAACTGTTGAACCTTCTTGAATGGTTAAGTACGTGAAATGACTTGAATGATTAGATCACTCCCTAGTCTAACCTCTATAGGTCGGGTTGGGGCGTGACAATGCGTGATCCGCGAATCGCCTAGCACACGTGGCATTGGCTTTCGTTAAGCAACGACGCAAGCGTTGCGATGAGACGAGTGCTGATGCTTCAATGTCGTGGTGATCCAAGCACTAGGCGGCCTTGAAGCCGTCCCCCAGTGGGTTCTGACGTGCCTGTGGGATGCGCGAATCACCTAGCACACGACGCCATGGTCCTCGCTGAGTCGTAATGCGACGGACATGGTCTAGTGTCGTGGCGATCCAAGCACTGCGTGGTTAGGAAGGTACTTTGCTTGTCCCGTTCCATGCATACAGGGGGACAGTGGGGGGCATGCGTGATGCACGAATCGCCTAGCACATGTGGCATTGGCTTTCATTAAGCAATGACGCGAGCATTGCGATAAGACGGTTGCTGATGCTTCAATGTTGTGGCGATCCAAGCACCATGCGGCCTCGAAGCCGTCCCCCGGTTGGTTCCGACAGGCCTGTGTGATGCACGAATCGCCTAGCACACGACGCCATGGTCCTCGCTGAGTCGTAATGCGACAAACGTGGTCTAGTATCGTGGCTATCCAAGCACTGCGTGGGCAGGAAGGTAGTTTGCTTGTCCCGTTCCGTGAATACGGGTGCATATAGGGGGATGGTGGAGGGCATGCGTGATACGTGAATCGCCTAGCACATGTGGCATTGGCTTTCGTTAAGTGACGACACGAGCGTTGCGATGAGACGATTATTGATGCTTCAATGTCGTGGCAATCCAAGCACCACGCGGCCTTGAAGCTATCCCCCGGTGTGTTCCCACTAGCCTGTGCGATGTACGAATCGCCTATCACACGACGCCATGGTCCTCGCTGAGTCGTAATGCGACGGACGTGGTCTGGTGTCGTGGCAATCCAAGTACCTCCTGGGCAGGAAGGTATTTTGCTTGTCCTGTTCCGTGCATACAGGTGCATACAGGGGGACGGTGGGGGGCATGCGTGATACGCGAATCGCCTAGCACATGTGGCATTGGCTTTTGTTAAGCAACGACGCGAGCGTTGGGATGAGACGATTGCTAATGCTTCAATGTCGTGGTGATCCAAGCACCGTGCGGCCTCGAAGCCGTCCCCCGGTGTGTTCCTATGGGCCTGCGCAATGCGCGAATCGCCTAGTACATGACGCCATGGTCCTCGATGTGTCGTAATGCGACGGACATGGTCTAGTGTCATGGCGATCCAAGCACCGTGTGGGCAGGAAGGTTGTTTGCTTGTCCCATTCCGTGAATACGGGTGTATACAGGGGGACGGTGGGGGGCATGTGTGATGCGTAAATTGCCTAGCACATGTGGCATTGGCTTTCGTTAAGCAACGACGCGAGCGTTGCGATAAGACGATTGCTGATGCTTCAATGTCGTGGCGATCCAAGCACCGTGCAGCCTCGAAGCCGTCCCCTGGTGTGTTCCTATAGGCCTGCGTGATGCGTGAATTGCTTTGTACACGACGCCATGGTCCTCGTTGAGTCGTAATACAACGGACGTGGTCTAGTGTCGTGGCAATCCAAGCACCGCGTGGGTAGGAAGGTAGTTTGCTAGTCTCGTTCCGTGCATACCGGTGCATACAGGGGACGGTGGGGGGTATGCGTGCTGTGCGAATCGCCTAGCACATGTGGCATTGGCCTTTGTTAAGCAACAATGCCAGCGTTGCGATGATACGATTGCTGAAGCTTCAATGTAGTGGTGATCCAAGCGTCGTGCTGCCTTGAAGTCATCCCCTGGTGTGTTCCCACTGGCCTGCGCGATGCGCTAATCGCCTAGCACACAACGCCATGGTCCTCGCTGAGTTGTAATGCAACGGACGTGGTCTAGTGTCGTGGCGATCCAAGCACCGCGTGGGCAAGAAGTCCGCTTTCAGTTGGTACCCCAGTTGCGTGCAATCGGCGCATGGTCGGGCACCACGAAGTAGGCCTTTAAGCTTGCGACGTGCAGCCTGGTCATACACTACGTGCTAGTCCTGTTCCGTGTCCCTCAGAAATTCTTCGTGCCTAGCTGGCGTGCTCGGGCTATCTCGTCGGTTCCGTTCGCCTGAAGGGATTCGTTTGCCTAGACGGTGGAGCGGTTATCGGCTTGGTGGTCTAGGCATAGCGAATATGATAGTGCGTGAGTGGTGGTCAGCTTGTGTGGGTCGGTTGGATCCCTGCTTGAGCAACGACGTCCGCCCCTGCTTGCCTCTTCATTCACGGGCCGAGTGCTTACGTTGCCTCGGTCGGTAGGTCGGTTTCTTGTGTTGGGTACCTACAAAGAAGGCAGTCTAAAGTCACATCATCCATCTTTTGCCTTGCATCTGCCTCCGTGGACGACGTGGGGCGAACCCCTAAGCACGTCCCGTGGTCCACGCTGCTCACTCTAACAAGTGCAGCACATGTGGCCCGTGGGGCATCGCTCGATCTCTCGGATGCGGCACACCATGACGGTATGGGTTCCTTGGCCTCTCTTTGCCCGAAATCAGCGTTCGTCGCTAATCATGTACGACGGTCGTGTGCTCATCTCGAGCCGTCGACCCTTAGGGGACGATGTGCCTCGTGCGACGCCGGCGTCAGTGAGGAATGCTACCTGGTTGATCCTGTGAGGCCCGACCTTGATTTGCGTGCGATACCTCATTTCGTGTGCCCTAATCTAGATTTGCGTGCCTTGACCTAGGTTTAAGAATTGTGTTCATTTTGTGTGCCAAGCATTGAATTACGTGCATTCATTTAGGGTTGCGTGCATTTACTAGAAAAATATGCATTCGTCTCGTAGTTCATGTCCTACCTCGTAGTGCGTGCCCTAGACCTAGGAAAGCGTGCCCTCACGCTAATCAAGAAAGCATCTTGCACAAAGCACTAGGTCATTAATTAATCCTACAAAATCCACTAACTATTATTAAACTACTAATTCAACCCACTAGAAGACAAAATCTCACAAAAAGCTAGACATTTCTTATTCTTTATTCCTTATTCTTTTTGCACTTTCAACACACAATTAAATAATGCACATAAGATGACAAAAGATCAGATATTTTTATTGCCTTGGCCGACCACTACAAGGGCATTGTGCTGGCTTTGCATAATTCAAATCTTATTCCCAAACATTTTATGACATTCTATGACACAAATGCATAAAAAAATGCTCAAAATCTCCTCAAAACTCTACCATTCTCGACATTGCTCCCTTGCCCATGCTAAACACTTCAAAATTCAAGCATCTTGAAGACATAAATCTGAAATTTTGCTGCCCAAGGCCGAATATGCTTCATCAAATGCAAGGCTTTTATTTTTTTTCATTTCTCTCATCTTCCTCTCACATTTCTCTCTCTCCCTCTCATTCTTCTCTCTCTCTCTCTCTCTCGGCCTTGGCTGAGTTTCTTACCTTCATAGCTCATCTTCATCATACCATAGTTAATCAAGACAAGCCACAAGCAAGAAACTCGATCAAGCTAGCTAGGATGCAAGAATCACACATGCAAGCTTTTTGAGTCACCATTTTCGGCCTTGGTGAGTTTACTAGGTTCCATTTCTTTTCTTCTTGTTCTAACCACATGCATGCACTAAGAACTTGGCCACTAAGCAAGGAAAAATATAGAGAAATCAGGTGGTGTCTTGGCTAAGCAAGGAAGAAGAAGAAAATTGTGCTTCATCAAGCTTTTTGCATCTTCTTGTTGATTTGCTAAGGTGAGGGCTAAAACCTTTTGAAAATCCTTCAAAAATCCACATGCATGCTCTTAAATGTATGTCTTTGATTCTGTACTTGAGTTATTTGTGTGTTCATAAGCTTTTACAACCATGCATGGCAAGATTTTGGCTTGAAGATGATGATACATGAAATCGGGTTTGTTGATAGCTCTCTGACTTGTTGTTACAAGGTGAGTTTGGCTAGACAAATGATGTTGCAAATGCATGAAAATTGGTAGGTGACTATTTTTGTCAGTTTTGAACATTTTTCACAGAAATAGGCCAAAGATAATTTTGATTCTAAGGTCCTCAAAATGGCAAATCATTAAAATGTGTCCAAATCTAGAAGTCTGGAAAAATGAAGCAGGTTTTGGCAGATGCATTGACCTTGTGGAACGAACCAGTTTTGACTTAGTAAATGATGTCCAAAATGCATGAAATTTTGTGTGCTGCTAGGTATTTTAGTTCTGGACATTTTTGTCAGAAATGGACTAAGGCTAAATCTGAAATGTGTGCAAATCTGGACAGTTTTATGCAATCCCACTGTTTTGGCCATAGCTATTGATCCCGAACTCTAAATGATGCAAGGTTTGTTTTTGATTTTATTTCACTTCTTAAGCTTTAATTTGACATCTTATTCACTGGAATTTGAGATTGTTTGCTTGTCTTAATGATTGTGAGAAAACAGCCTATTGCAGTGAGGGTTTCATTTAGTTATATGCTTAGAAAATTTGTTGTAACTTCTCTTGTGGTATTAATTGCTTTGGATTGTGGCATTGGGATGTTATGTGGACTGTTTTGAGTACTTGGGGATGTTTGGACTAATTGATGCTTGGTTTGAGATTGATTTGAGTGGACTCGGGGCTTAATCGCACGGGTAAGCACGAAATTGAAACCCTAGCAACTAGGTAAACATGCTAAGTGTTGATCCTTTGAATATTGGGTGTAATTATATGCTTAGTAGGCTGCCCGTAGTTTCCCTTATATCCCTAAATGTGATTTTGATTCGTTGCATGTTGGCAAATAGGCCTTTCTTAAATCCGAACCACGTAGAGTATTGTTGCATGTTGAATAACCTTATTATTTGATTACGTGGACGTTGAAATGAGTTATATGACTTGAATTACGTGCGTTACATGGCTGCCCGTTTAATGTTCATATAACTCCATATGCTTTTCAAGTGAAATTATTTGTCTATTCGTGCCTTGCTTGTTTACTTGTCAATGTGCAATCTTATGACTGTCTGGAGGCAACCTACTTTGTTGTCCTCCTAATGTGTTCTATTAAATGTCATGAATGTGCATTGCATACAAGGTTGCAACCTTTCAATCTGGCATGGTAGCGTTCACGCACACCGGGCTGCATCGGGCTTGCCGGTGCAACCGTGACTACCATGGTCCCATTCCCTCTTGGTTGGGGGCTAGACTTCCTCAGAGAGTTAGGTCGTAGGATTTTAGGGTACATCCGGAGTACACCCACTTGGCGTGATAAGGGGATGATTTGAAGTCGGCCGCAACAACTGAGAGCAAAAGCTCACCGTATCCTTTTTCTAAATGTGTAAGTACTCTCGCTTGGTTCCTAGAGAACCTCGGGGAGGAAAGACTGGTAATTGTGTTCCTTTACTTTATATTATTGTTATGTACTTAATTGTGTTATATTTATGCTTGCAAAAGGATTTTCATAAGTTGAACCGGAAAATGAGTTTCAAAACCTATTTCTCGTTCCCCCTCGCTGAGTTCGTAAGGACTCACCCTCTTTTATAATCTCAAGTGAAGAAGATCAAGAACAGGTACCTGAGAACGATGTGCCTAACGATGATTCCTTGGAGTGATTGTCTGTCCTACGTGATTTGTGTGATTATGGCTATTGTGAACTATACTACTTGAAGACTATTTCTTTTATGTTGCTTGATGTGCAATGTAAAAGACCCCCATTGTAATTTAGGGTCTAATTTTGGTTTGTACTGATATTAACTAGACAGACACTAGACACTACAATGATCATTTTGCTAGTATTACTGCTAGTATCTATAATAGGATTATGAAGTATTAGGTAAAGGCTAAGTAAAATGAACCAACCAAATCTTAAGCAGGTACACGTTATTAAGCTAGGATCAACAGGTACTTTTGTAACGAGGATAAACAAACGAACGAGACATAGTATCATGCTAGTTTACTAATCCAACGAGACATCGAGATAACCAGTAGGCATTTCAATTGATGGTAAATAGTAATCCTAGTTGGAAATGAAATTGAGACGGTAAATTTGAGGCGTTTAGAGAATTAGGTCAAACCAAATAGCCCAATTACAGCCGTTATGCTGCTGGTTTTCTGGAAAATTTTAAAGTTTAGGCCAAAACGTTAAGTGTTAAATCTTCATAAACGGTTAAGTACAAGACGTGACTTGAATGTTTAGATCACACCCTAGTCTAACCTTTATAGGCCGGGTTGGGGCGTGACACCTTATATAAGAATGGTATCAGAGCTTAGATTGCTTAAGCTGGGTTTAACTCTCGGACCATGGGTAGAGCCCTAAGATAATTAGGATGACTTGTTTATATGTTATTGTGTGATAATGTTAAATGTGCCTTCTATGTTCTATGTGCTTAAGTGTTTAACATGTCTTAATTATTTCTAGAGTTATGTACCTATGTTATGTTGCATATCTTATGCATTAAATTCTTATTTGTCGTATTTCAATAAATTGTGCATCGTAATTTGTACCTATAGATGGCTGGCCCTAGTACCCGCACTACTAATAGGAGCGGTGAACCCCAAGAGACCGGAGATGCCTATCAAACTAATCCCAGTATAGCTATGTTTAACATGATGGCAAATGCCATGGATCGCATATCACAAGTGATGGAGCGCCAAGATGCACGTGAGGCCAACAACAACAACAACAACAGGAATGATGGTAACCATGGGAGACATAGCAGAATGAGGGAGTTTCTTGACTTTCGCTCGTCTAAATTCCACGGGGAAGCTGATGATGAGAAAGCAGAGGCTTGGCTGTCCGAGATCGAGAAGATTTTCAGGCCATTTGATTATACTGATGAATAAAAGGTGGAGTTTGCTGTGTTTCTGTTGCACGGTGATGCCGAGCATTAGTGGCACACTGTAGAAGCACTGTGGGAAACTGATCAGACGCCTCGCTTGTGGGGTAATTTCGTTAAGGCATTTAAGGAGAAATCAGAGGCGGATCGAGGAGTTCATGCACTTGACCCAGGGTAACATGACGGTGGCCCAGTACGAGGCTCGTTTTGACCGACTGTCCCGTTATGCTCAATATATGGTCAGTACTCCGGAGGCGAATATGTGGAAATTTACGACTGGATTGAGGCCAGAGATTCAGGACCAGTTGGCTTCTCATGACTTCGATACCTATTCAGCCCTCTTTGCTGCTGCCTCTCGAGTTGAGAAGAGGAAACTAGATAGAGCCGGTTCGAGTCAGCCGAACAAGAAACCATACCAGCCTCCAGGTCAGCAGAGGAAATTCCAAGGCCAGAGCCAGAACAGACCAGTGAATAACCGTGGCCCGACGAAAGTGCCATCAGCCTCTTCCACCCGCAGATCCACAAGTAGTTCACCTGCTACTCAGTTTGTCAACTGTTTTTACTATGACAAGAACAGCATCAGATCAAGGATTGCCCTAAACGGCAGGCAGGACAGAATCAGGGTAAACCAACTGGTAGAGGCAAGACTCCAGTTCCTAGAGTCTAGGCTCGAGCTTATGCTATCGAGTGCGAGGAGTTTCCAGATGAGACCGCTATTGTTGAAGGTACATTCTTCATACTGAATCAACTTGTTAGGGTGCTAATTGATTTGGGTGCTACTCATTCATTTATTACTCCCATATGTGTGGAACGTGTGAAACTGAAAGTTGTATGTTTGCCATACGAAGTAGAAGTTGGTACTATGATGGGTTCCAAACTTGTTACTAGCTCAGCTTGTAAAGTATGTAAAATCCAAATTAAGGATAGGGAATTCGCAGTCAATCTTATTGTATTACCTTTTTCGAGACTATGAAGTCATTTTAGGGATGGACTGGCTGGCAAAACATCATGTCCAACTAGATTACCGGACGAAGATTATAACGTTCCGAGTACCTGGTCAACCAATACTGGAGGTAATGGGTCGAAGAGATTTCACCAGGAGTTCCATCATTTCATCTACGAAAGCAGTGAAGTCCTTGAGAAAAGGGTGTAGCGGATACTTAGCTTACCTCATCAACAAGCCGTCGGACAAAGCTAAGTTGGAGGAGATGCCAGTGATCAAAGATTATGCAGATGTGTTTCCAGAAGAATTACCCAGTTTACCCCCGAATCGAGAGATCGAGTTCGTTATAGAGCTACTGCATGGCACCCAGCCGATATCTAAAGCTCCCTATCGTATGGCACCGGCTGAGCTACAAGAATTGAAGGACCAATTGTAAGGATTGTTGAAGAAGGGGTTTGTTCAACCAAGTTCTTCACCGTGGGGTACACCAGTTCTATTTGTGAAGAAGAAAGACGGAACGTTGAGGCTATGCATTGATTACCGAGGATTGAACCAAGTGATTGTCAAGAATAAATACCCACTTCCCCTGATCGACGAGTTGTTTGATCAACTTAAAGGAGCCAAAGTGTATTCAAAACTCGACTTGAGGCAAGGGTACTATCAGTTGCGAATCAAAAGGAAGATGTGCCTAAAACGGCCTTCAGGACAAGATATAGGCATTATGAATATGTGGTGATGCCATTTGGACTAACTAATGCCCTTGCAGCTTTTATGGATTTGA
Source organism: Ehretia macrophylla (assembly GCA_037974665.1). Taxonomy (NCBI): domain Eukaryota; kingdom Viridiplantae; phylum Streptophyta; class Magnoliopsida; order Boraginales; family Ehretiaceae; genus Ehretia; species Ehretia macrophylla. Next base: position 59,500,099 of record CM075772.1, on the reverse strand, counting down.
TGCATAGGGTGTTTCAACCCTACTTGGACCAATTTGTGGTGATCTTCATTAATGATATTTTGGTATACTCGAAATCCGAGGCGGAGCATGAACAACATCTGCGGTTAGTACTGCAGAAACTTCGAGAGCATCAATTGTATGCAAAGTTTAGCAGGTGTGAATTTTGGTTGCAACAGATTGCATTTTTGGGGCATATCATATCCCAAGAGGGAATAGCGGTGGATCCAGCAAAGATAGAAGCAGTGATGTCTTGGAAGAAGTAGGAAAATGTTACGGAGATTCAGAGTTTTCTTGGTCTTGCCGGCTATTATCGGAGATTCATGAAGGATTTCTCTAAGATTGCAGGACCGCTTACAAAGCTCACTCAAAAGAAAACAAAGTACGTGTGGGATGATAAGTGTGAGAACAGCTTTCAAGAGTTGGAGAAAAGATTGACTACCGCACATGTTCTTGCATTGCCCGAAGGAAGTCAAGGTTTTGTAATCTATAGCGATGCTTCGAAGGAAGGATTGGGTTGTGTGCTGATGCAAAATGGTAGAGTGATTGCGTATACTTATAGGAAACCAAAGCATATGAATTGAACTACCCAACGCATGATTTGGAATTAACGGCTATTGTGTTTGCACTCAAGAAATGGAGGCATTATTTGTGGGGTAACAAGTTTGAGGTATTTACTGATCACAAGAGCTTGAAATACTTGTTCTCTCAAAAAGAGTTGAATATGAGGCAAAGGCGGTGGATAGAGCTTTTGGATGATTATAACTGCACAATCAATTATGTGCCCGGTAAAGCGAATGTAGTTGCAGATGCTTTAAGTAGGAAAGCAAGCATGGCAAAACTGGAAGTCAAGGTGCAGGAGTTGTTCGAGGAAGCATTTTTGTGGAAACCACAATTGACTCGTAAAGGGTTATTTTTTGCAACTACGCAGGTTGAATCGACCTTGTTGTCTGAATTACAAGAGGCTCAACAGAAGGACCAACAATTTCAGAAGATTAAATGAAGCAACACAGATTTCAAGTTTCATGATGATGGTGTTTGGAGGTTTATGAATCGGATTTGTGTTCCCAATGAGCCAGAGCTGAAAAAGAAGATTCTTGAAGAAGCCCATAATTCAAGATACACTATTCATCCCGGTGGGACAAAGATGTACCGGGATTTGAAGCAACACTATTGGTGGAATAACATGAAGAGAGAGATTGCGGAGTTTGTGGCACGGTGTTTGACTTGCTCGAGAGTCAAAGCGGAACATCAACGACCCACAGGTTTACTTCAGCCGTTGGAGATTCGTCAATGGAAATGGGAACATATAACTATGGACTTTGTTATGGACCTGCCCAGATCACAAAAGGGTCATGACGCCATTTGGGTCATAGTGGATAGATTGACTAAGTCGGCGCACTTTTTACCGATGAACAAGGAGGATAGTCATGAGAAATTGGGAGATATGTATGTAGCGGAAATTGTAAGATTGCACGGGATGCTTGTGAGTATGGTGTCGGATAGGGATCCTTGTTTTACTTCCTGGATTTGGAAGAGATTGCAAGAAGCTTTGGGAACGAAGTTGAGTTTCAACACGGCTTATCACCCTCAGACTGATGGACAATCGGAGAGAACTATTCAGATTCTGGAGGATATGCTGAGGGCGTGCGTTTTAGATTTCAGAAAAGGTTGGGAGAAATATCTGTCTCTAGCGGAGTTCGCTTATAATAATAGTTATCAGGCCACTATCGGGATGGCCCCATTTGAGGCATTATATGGACGTAAGTGTCGATCTCCAATTTACCGGGATGAAGTAGGTGAGACGAAGACTTTTGACCCGACCCTTCTACCTGAACTTATGAAGACTGTTGATAATATCCACCTCATCCGGAAATGGATACTTACCGCCCAAAGCAGGCAGAAGAGTTATGTAGACCGACGGAGACGGAGCCTAGAGTTTGAGGTCGGCAACAAGGTATTCTTGAAGATATCACCTCGGAGGGGATTGATTAAACACGGCAAGGGTGGAAAGTTGAGCCCGAGGTTTGTAGGACCATTTGAGATAATTGAGAAGGTTGGCAAGTTGGCGTATCGCCTGGCACTACCCCAAAACCTCTCCAATATTCACGACGTCTTTCATGTTTCAATGTTACGGAAGTATCATCCTGATCCATCGCATATCTTGGAGCCAGAGCCGTTGCAGCTTCGGGAGAACTTGTCTTATGAGGAGAAGCCCGTTCGGATCCCAGACCAGCAAGATCGGGAGTTGCGCAACAAAACTATACCGATGGTGAAGGTGCTGTGGGATCATCATGGAGTTGAAGAAGCAACGTGGGAAAGGCGAGACCAGATGGAGCAGCAATATCCAGTTTTATTTCAAAGGTAATATTGAATTTCGGGACGAAATTCTTTTAAGGAAGGGAAGATATGAGGCTCGACCTCGATTTGTGTGCGATACCTCGTTTCGTATGCCCTAATCTAGATTTGTGTGCCTTGACCTAGGTTTAAGAATTGTGTTCGTTTTGTGTGCCAAGCATTGAATTACGTGCATTCATTTAGGGTTGCATGCATTTACTAGAAAAAGGTGCATTTGTCTCGTAGTTCATGTCCTACCTCGTAGTGCGTGCCCTAGACCTAGGAAAGCGTGCCCTCACGCTAATCAAGAAAGCATCTTGCACGAAGCACTAGGTCATTAATTAATCCTACAAAATCCACTAACTATTATTAAATTACTAATTCAACCCACTAGAAGATAAAATCTCACAAAAAGCTAGACATTCCTTATTCTTTATTCCTTATTCTTTTTGCACTTTCAACACACAATTAAATAATGCACATAAGATGACAAAAGATCAGATTTTTTTTTTTGCCTTGGCCGACCACTACAAGGGCTTTGTGCTTGCTTTGCATAATTCAAATCTTATTCCCAAGCATTTTATGACATTCTATGACACAACTGCATAAAAAATTGCTCAAAATCTCCTCAAAACTCTACCATTCTCGACATTGCTCCCTTGCCCATGCTAAACACTTCAAAATTCAAGCATCTTGAAGACATAAATCTGAAATTTTGCTGCCCAAGGCCGAACATGCTTCATCAAATGCAAGGCTTTTGTTTTTTTTTCATTTCTCTCATCTTCTCTCACATTTCTCTCTCTCCCTCTCATTCTTCTCTCTCTCTCTCGGCCTTGGCTGAGTTTCTTACCTTCATAGCTCATATTCATCATACCATAGTTAATCAAGACAAGCCACAAGCAAGAAACTCGATCAAGCTAGCTAGGATGCAAGAATCACACATGCAAGCTTTTTGAGTCACCATTTTCGGCCTTGGTGAGTTTACTAGGTTCCATTTCTTTTCTTCTTGTTCTAACCACATGCATGTACTAATAACTTGGCCACTAAGCTAGGAAAAATAGAGAGAAATCGGGTGGTGTCTTGGCTAAGCAAGGAAGAAGAAGAAAATTGTGCTTCATCAAGCTTTGTGCATCTTCTTGTTGATTTGCTAAGGTGAGGGCTAAAACCTTTTGAAAATCCTTCAAAAATCCACATGCATGCTCTTAAATGTATGTCTTTGCTTCTGTACTTGAGTTATTTGTGTGTTCATAAGCTTTTACAACCATGCATGGCAAGATTTTGGCTTGAAGATGATGATACATGAAATCGGGTTTGTTGACAGCTCTCTGACCTGTTGTTTCGAGGTGAGTTTGGCTAGACAAATGATGTTGAAAATGCATGAAAATTGGTAGGTGACTATTTTTGTCAGTTTTGAACATTTTTCACGAAATAGGCCAAAGCTAATTTTGATTCTAAGGTCCTCAAAATGGCAAATCATTAAAATGTGTCCAAATCTAGAAGTCTGGAAAAATGAAGCAGGTTTTGGCAGGTGCACTGACCTTGTGGAACGAACCGATTTTGACTTAGTAAATGATGTTCCAAATGCATGAAATTTGGTGTGCTGCTAGGTTTTTCAGTTCTGGACATTTTTGTCAGAAATGGACTAAGGCTGAATCTGACCCTAAGACCTCAAAAACGACAATTATCGAAATTTGTACAAATCTGGACAGTTTTATGCAATCCCACTGTTTTGGCCATAGCTATTGATCTCAAACTCCAAATGATGCAAGTTTTGTTTCTGATTTTAGTTCCCTTCTTAAGATTTAATTTGAAATCTTATTCACTGGAATTAGAGATCGTTTGCTTGTCTTAATGATTGTGAGAAAACAGCCTATTGCAGTGAGGGTTTCATTTAGTTATATGCTTAGAAAATTTGTTGTAACTTCTCTTGTGGTATTAATTGCTTTGTATTGTGGCATTGGGATGTTATGTGGACTGTTTTTAGTACTTGGGGATGTTTGGATTAATTGATGCTTGGTTTGAGATTGAATTGAGTGGACTCGGGGCTTAATCGCACGGATAAGCACGAAATTGAAACCCTAGCAACTAGGTAAACATGCTAAGTGTTGATCTTTTGAATATTGGGTGTAATTATATGCTTAGTAGGCTGCCCGTAGTTTCCCTTATATCCCTAAATGTGATTTTGATTCGTTGCATGTTGGCAAATAGGCCTTTCTTACATCCGAACCACGTAGAGTATTGTTGCATGTTGAATAACCTTATTATTTGATTACGTGGATGTTGAAATGAGTTATATGACTTGAATTACGTGTGTTACATGGCTGCCCATTTAACGTTCATATAACTCCATATGCCTTTCAAGTGAAATTACTTGTTTATTCGTGCCTCGCTTGTTTACTTGTCAATGTGCAATCTTATGACTGTCTGGAGGCAACCTACTTTGTTGTCCTCCTAATGTGTTATATTAAATGCCATGAATGTGCATTGCATACAAGGTTGCAACCTTTCATTCTGGTATGGTAGCGTTCACGTACACCGGGCGACATCGGGCTTGCCGGTGCAACCGTGACTGCCATGGTCCCATTCCCTCTCTCGCTTGGGGGCTAGACTTCCTCGGAGAGTTGGGTCGTAGGATTTCGGAGTACATCCGGAGTACACCCAGTTGGCGTGTTAAGGGGATGATTTGAAGTCAGCCGCAACAACTGAGAGCAAAAGCTCACCGTATCCTTTTTCTAAACGTGTAAGTACTCTCGCTTGGTTCCTAGAGAACCTCTGGGAGGAAAGACTGGTAATTGTGTTCCTTTACTTTATATTATTGTTATGTACTTAATTGTGTTATATTCATGCTTGCAAAAGGATTTTCATAAGTTGAACCGAAAAATGAGTTTCAAAACCTATTTCTCATTCCCCCTCGCTGAGTTCATAAGGACTTACCCTCTTTTATCATCTCAGGTGAAGAAGATCAAGAACAGGTACCTGAGAACGATGTGCCTAACGATGACTCCTTGGAGTGATTGCCTGTCCTACGTGCTTTGCGTGATTATGGCTATTGTGAACTATGCTACTTGAAGACTATTTCTTTTATGTTGCTTGATGTGTAATGTAAAAGACCCCCGTTGTAATTTGGGGTCTAATTTTGGTTTGTACTGATATTAACTAGACAGACACTAGACACTACTATGATCGTTTTACTAGTATTACTGCTAGTATCTATAATAGGATTATGAAGTATTAGATAAAGGCTAAGTAAAATGAACCAACCAAATCTTAAGCAGGTACATGTTATTAACCTAGGATCAACAGGTACTTTTGTAACGAGGATAAACAAACGAACGAGACATAGTATCATGCTAGATTACTAATCAAACGAGACATCGAGATAACCAGTAGGCATTTCAATTGATGGTAAATAGTAATCCTAGTTGGAAATGAAATTGAGATGGTAAATTTGAGGCGTTTAGAGAATTAGGTCAAACCAAAGAGCCCAATTACAGCCGTTATGCTGCCGGTTTTCTGGAAAATTCTGGAGTTTAGGCCAAAACGTTAAGTGTTAAATATTCATGAATGGTTAAGTACGAGACGTGACTTGAATGTTTAGATCACACCCTAGTCTAACCTTTATAGGCCGGGTTGGGGCGTGACAGATCCTACCAGTAGTCATATGCTTGTCTCAAAGATAGAGCCATGCATGTGTAAGTATGAACTAATTCAGACTGTGAAACTACGAATGGCTCATTAAATCAGTTATAGTTTGTTTGATGGTATCTACTACTCAGATAACCGTAGTAATTCTAGAGCTAATACGTGCAACAAACCCCGACTTCTGGAAGGGATGCATTTATTAGATAAAAGGTCGACGCAGGCTCTGCCCGTTGCTGCGATGATTCATGATAACTCGACGGATCGCGCATGGGGCGCCCATGCCGCACAATGGTGCTCGCATGCAGCACGAAGGTACGCGCATGAGGCGCCCATGCCGCACCAAGGTGCTCGTATGAGGCGCCCATGCCGCACCAAGGTGTGCGCATAGGGCGCACATGTGGCACGATGGTACACGCATGCGGCACACATACCGTACGAAGGTGCGCGCATGGGGCACCTATGCCACATGATGGTGCGCTCATGCAGCACGAAGGTGCGCGCATGGGGTGCCCATGCCGCAAGATGATGTGCGCATAGGGTGCCCATGCCGCCAGATGGTGCGCGCATGCCGCACGAAGGTGCGCGCATGGGGTGCCCATACCGCACGAAGATTTGCGCATAGGGCACCCATGCCGCATGAAGGTGCGCGCATAGGGCCCCCATGCCGCACAATGGTCTGTGCATTGGGTGCCCATGCCGCTCGATGGTGCGCGCATGCCGCACGAAGGTGCGCGTATGGGGCGCCCATGCCGCTCGATGGTGAGCGCATCGGGCGCGCATGCCGCACGATAGTGCGCGTATGTGCCCCGCATACCGCACGAAGGCCTACGCATGGGGCACCCATGCCGCACGATGATGCGCTCATATTGCACGATGGTACGCGTATGTAGCCCGTATGCCGCACGAAGGTATGGGCAAGGGGTGCCCATGCCGCACGAAGATGCGTGCATGGGGCGCCCATGCCGCACGATGGTGCGCGCATTCCGCGCGAAGGTGCTAACATGGGCCACCCATGCCGTATGAATGTGGCGCATGGGGCGACCATGCCGCACGAAGGTACGCGCATAGGGCGCGCATGCCGCATGACGGTGCGTGCATGTGGCTCGCATGCTGCACGAAGATGTGTGCATGGGGCGCCCATGCCGCACGAAGGTGCGCGCATAGGGCGCCCATGCCGTACGAAGGTGCGCACATGGGGCGCCCATGCCCCTCGATGGTACGCCCAACGGGCGCACATGCCGCACGAAGGTGCGCACATAGGGCGCCCATACCGCACGAAGGTGCGTACATGGGGCGCCCATGCTGCACGATGGTGCTCGCATGCCGCATGAAGGTGCGCGCATGTGGCCCACATGCCGCATGATGGCGCGCGCATGGCGCACGATGGTGTGCGCATGTCACACCAAGGTGCGCGCATAGGGCGCCCATGCCGCACAATGTCGCAGACATCGGGCGCTCATGCCGCACGATGGTGCGCGCATGTGTCCTGCATGCCCACGAAGGTGTGCGCATAGGGCACCCGTGCTGCACGATGGTGCATGCAAGTGGCGCCCGCGAGGCGCTCAAGGAGCGCTGTTGGGGCACTTTTGGGGCACGACTGGGGCACTATGGGGGTACACTTTGGTGACGATGGGGGATGTTGGGGGACGGCTTTGGCACTACTAGGGGATGTTGGGCACGACGGGCAATGTTAAGCATTCGGGGGTATTGGGCTTGCGAAATGTATTATGAAACGAATGTGGACATTGATATTCTTTTACAAGTGGTTTCCGAATCTACGAAGTAGTCTTAACCTTTGTCTTGTCCGACAAACAGTTCGTCACATTTGTGAAGCGAAATAGATTAATTAGTTTCCCAATCCATCCAAAAAAAAATTTAACGCCAAATATCATGTAAACAAATTAATTTATGAATTAATATAAATTTTCCTAAATTTTCTAGTATTTTTTCCAATTTTTCCCTATTTTTTGTAATTTTTAAATATTAAAAATTAATTTTTTGAAAAAAATATTTTTGAATATCATTTAACAAATTAATGTATTAATTAATATAAATTTTTCTGAATTTTCTACCATTTTTTTCTGATTTTTCTCTATTTTTCACAATTATTAAATATTAAAAAATATCTTTTTCGAAAAAAATAATTTTGAAGCATTTGGATATCATATGCTATCAATAAGGAGCAAGTTGGGTACAAAGATCGTGCCATATGGGGACTTTTATAGTGTAAAACACCTATTATGAATCTCTGGCAAAATGTACGCTACTACTGTCACTTGGGTTTTTGCTTCTAAATGTACTATAGAGGGGTATGTGGTGTCAAGCCTCCTGGTCGAGGGCCATGCAGGGGGATGTTGTGGGCACTTCGTGGCACATTGTGGGCTATACTGTGGGCTATATCGTGGGCTCTATTGTGGGCAGGAATGCCTACCGAGTGAATCACGCCGAGGTATTTCATTGCATACCCGTGCGTTGGGGTCGTACCACCCCCCCCCCCCGCGTTCCCCAGCATGTCCCTCGGCGCGGTAACAGGATGGCTAATGAGGAACGTGGTGGCTTCCCTTGCCCCTCATTATCCATCTTGGTGCCACACAAAACTAGCCATCCCCATGCCACCGGCTAGGTACACGTTAGGGGACATTCCCGTCCCTCAACGTGTCGTTGGGCCTGCACGATGCGCGAATCGCCTAGCACACGAAGCCATGGCCGTTGACGAGTGGATGTGCGTGGCCATGGTCTAGTGTCGTGGCGATCGAAACACCGCGTGGGCTTGGGGGACAGTGGGACCATATGCAGCCTTGAAGCCGTCCCCCGGTGGGTTCTGACGTGCCTATGCTTTGCGCGAATCACCTAGCACACGGCGCCATGGTCCTCGCTGAGTCGTAATACGACGGACGTGGTCTAGTGTCGTGGCGATCCAAGCACCGCGTGGGCAGGAAAGTAGTTTGCTTGTCCCGTTTCGTGCATACAGGGGGACATTGGGGGGCATGCGTGATGCATGAATCGCCTAGCATACTTGGCATTGGCTTTCGTTAATCAACGATGCGAGCGTTGCGATGAGACGATTGCTGATGCTTCAATGTCGTGGCGATCCAAGCACCAAGCGGCCTTGAAGCCGTCCCCCGGTGGTTTCCGACGTGCCTGTGCGATTCGCAAATCGCCTAGCACAAGGCGCCATGGTCTTCGCTGAGTCGTAATGCAACGGACGTGGTCTAGTGTCGTGGCGATCCAAGCACCGCGTGGGCAGGAATGTAGTTTGGTTGTCCCGTTCCGTGCATACAGGGGGACAGTAGGGGGCATGCGTGATGCGCGAATCGCCTAGCACACGTGGCATTGGCTTTCGTTAAGCAACGACGCGAGCATTGCGATAAGACGATTGCTGATGCTTCAATGTCATGGCGATCCAAGCACCAGGCGGCCTTGAAGCCGTCCCCCGGTGGGTTCTGACGTGCTTGTACGATGCGCGAATCGCCTGGCACACGACGCCATGGTCCTCGTTGAGTCGTAATATGACGGACGTGGTGTAGTGTCGTGGCGATCCAAGCACCGCGTGGGCAAGAAGGTAGTTTGCTTGTCTAGTTCCGTGCTTACGGGTGCATACAAGGGGACGGTGGGGGGCATGCGTGATGCCCGAATCGCCTAGCACATGTGGCATTGGCTTTCATTAAGGAACGACGCGAGCATTGCGATGAGACAATTGCTGATGCTTCAATGTCATGGCGATCCAAGCACCATGCGGCCTCGACGCTATCCCCTGGTGTGTTCCTATGAGCCTGCGTGATGTGCGAATCGCCTAGTACACGACACATGGTCCTCGCTGAATCATAATGCGACGGACGTGGTCTAGTTTCATGGCGATCCAAGCACTGCGTGGGTAGGAAGGTAGTTTGCTTGTCCCGTTCCGTGAATACGGGTGCATACAGGGGGACGGTGGGGGGCATGCGTGAGGCATGAATCGCCTAGCACATGTGGCATTGGCTTTCGTTAAGCAATGATGCGAGCGTTGCGATGAGACGATTGATGATGCTTCAATGTCGTGGCGATCCAAGCACCGTGCTGCCTCAAAGCCGTCCCCCGGTGTGTTCCCACTGGCCTGCGCGATGCACGAATTGCCTAGCACACGACGCCATGGTCCTCACTGAGTCGTAATGCAATGGACGTGGTCTAGTGTCGTGCCAATCCAAGCGCCGCGTGGGCAGGAACTCCGCTTTCGGTTGGTACCTCAGTTGCGTGCAATCGGTGCATGGTCGGGCACCACGAAGTAGGCCCTTAGGCTTGCGACGTGTGGCCTCATCATGCACCTCATGCTGGTCCCGTCCCGTGTCCCTCAGAAATTCTTCATGCCTAGCAGTGCGTGCTCGAGCCATCTCGTCGGTTTCGTTCACCTGAAGGGCTTCGTTTGCCTAGACGGTGGGGTGGTTACTGGCTTGGTGGTCTGGGCATAGCGAACATGATAGCGCGTGAGTGGTGGTCGGCTTGTTTGGGTCGGTTGGATACCTGCTTGAGCAGCGACGTCCGCCCCTGCTTGCCTCTTCATTCGCGGGCTGAGTGCTTACGTTGCATCGGTCGGTAGGTCGATTTCCTGTGTTGCGTACCTACAAAGAAGGCAGTCTACATTCACATCGTCCATCTTTTGCCTTGCGTCTGCCTCCGTGGATGACGTGGGACGAACCCCTAAGCAAGTCCTGTGGTCCACGCTGCTCACTCCAACAAGTGCAGCACATGTGGCCTGTGAGGCATCACTCGATCTCTCGGATGCGGCACACCATGACGGTATGGGGTCCTTGGCCTCTCTTTGCCCGAAATCAGCATTCGTCGCTAATCACGTACGACGGTCGTGCGCTCGTCTCGAGCCGTCGACCCTTAGGGGACGATGTGCCTCGTGCGATGCCGGCGTTGGTGAGGAATGCTACCTGGTTGATCCTGCCAGTAGTCATATACTTGTCTCAAAGATTAAGCCATGCATGTGTAAGTATGAACTAATTCAGACTGTGAAACTGCAAATGGCTCATTAAATCAGTTATAGTTTGTTTGATGGTATCTACTACTCGGATAACCGTAGTAATTCTAGAGCTAATACGTGCAACAAACCCCGACTTCGGGAAGGGATGCATTTATTAGATAAAAGGTCAATGCGGGCTTTGCCCGTTGCTGCGATGATTCATCATAACTCGACAAATCGCATAGCCCTCGTGCCGGCGACGCATCTTTCAAATTTCTGCCCTATCAACTTTCGATGGTAGGATTGTGGCCTACCATGGTGGTGACGGGTGATGTAGAATTAGGGTTCGATTCTAGAGAGGAAGCCTGAGAAACGGCTACCACATCCAAGGAAGGCAGCAGGCGCGCAAATTACCCAATCCTAACACTAGGAGGTAGTGACAATAAATAACAATACCGGGCTCAAAGAGTCTGCTAATTGGAATGAGTACAATCTAAATCCCTTAACGAGGATCCATCAGAGGGCAAGTCTGGTACCAGCGGCCGCGGTAATTCCAGCTCCAATAGCGTATATTTAAGTTGTTGCAGTTAAAAAGCTCGTAGTTGGACTTTGGGATGGGTCGGCCGGTCCGCCTCAGGTGTGTATCGGTCGTCTCGTCCCTTCTACCGGCGATGCACTCCTGGCCTTAACTAGCCTGGTCGTGCCTCTAGCACTGTTACTTTGAAGAAATTAGAGTGCTCAAAGCAAGCCTTACGCTCTGTATACATTAGCATGGGATAACATTATAGTATTTCGATCCCATTGAGTTGGACTTCGGGATCGGAGTAATGATTAACAGGGACAGTTGGGGGCATTCGTATTTCATAGTCAGAGGTGAACTTCTTGGATTTATGAAAGATGAACAATTGCAAAAGCAATTTCCAAGGATGTTTTCATTAATCAAGAACGAAAGTTAGGGACTCAAAGACGATCAGATACCGTCCTAGTCTCAACCATAAACGATGCCGACCAGGGATTGGAGGATGTTGCTTTTAGGACTCTGCCAGCACCTTATGAGAAATCAAAGTTTTTGGGTTCCAGGGGGAGTATGGTCGCAAGCCTGAAACTTAAAGGAATTGACGGAAGGGCACCACCAGGAGTGAAGCCTGCGGCATAATTTGACTCAACACGGGGAAACTTACCAGGTCCAGACATAGTAAGGATTGATAGACTGAGAACTCCTTCTTGATTCTATGGGTGGTAGTGCATGGCCGTTCTTAGTTGGTAGAGCGATTTGTCTGGTTAATTTTTTTAACGAACGAGACCTTAGCCTGCTAACTAGCTATGCGAAGGTATCCCTCCGCTGCTAGCTTCTTAAAGGGACTACGGCCTATTAGGCCGCGGAAGTTTGAGGCAATAACAGGTTTGTGATACCCTTAGATGTTCTAGGCCGCACGCACGCTACACTAATGTATTCAACGAGTCTATAGCCTTGGCCGACAGGCTCGAGTAATCTTTGAAATTTCATCGTGATGGGGATAGATCATTGCAATTGTTGGTCTTGAACGAGGAATTCTTAGTAAGTGCGAGTCATCAGCTCGCATTAACTACGTGCCTGTCCTTTGTACACACTGCCCGTCACTCCTACCGATTGAATGATCCGGTGAAGTATTCAGATCGCGGTGACGTGGGCGGTTAGCTGCCCACAACATCGCGAGAAGTCCACTGAACCTTATCATTTAGAGGAAGGAGAAGTTGTAACAAGGTTTCCATAGGTGAACCTGTGAAAGGATCATTGTCGAACCCTGCAAAGGCAGAACGACCTGCGAACCCGTTTAAACAACGTGGGGCCGAGCAGGGGAGGCGGCTCGTCCCCAACCCACGTGTCAGTCCTGAGTCGGGGCGAACGCCCTGCAAACAATGAACCCCGGCACCGAATGCGCCAAGGAAAATGAAAATTAGGGGCCAGCCCCTGTCTGCAGTGTGCCGGGTTAGGCCTAGGTCCCTTACGAAACGAAAATGACTCTCGGCAATGGATATCTCGGCTCTCGCATCGATGAAGAACGTAGCAAAATGCGATACTTGGTGTGAATTGCAGAATCCTATGAACCATTGAGTCTTTGAACGCAAGTTACCCCCAAAGCCGTCAGGCCGATGACACGTCTGCCTGGGCGTCAAGCATCTCGTCGCCCCCCCACCCCGCGCCCCAACTTTAGGTTACTGGGTTCGTGCGTGGGGACGGATTATGGCCTCCCGTGTCTTGAGGCGCGGTTGGCCAAAATACGAGTCCGGCATGACGGATGTCACGACAAGTGGTGGTTGGGCCATTCAACTCGCGAGTTGTCGTGCGTCGTCCCGTTGCACATGCAGGACTGAAGATAGACCCTCTGGCGCTATGCGCTACGACTGTGACCCCAGGTCAAGCCGGATTATCCGCTGAGTTTAAGCATATCAATAAGCGGAGGAAAAGAAACATACAAGGATTCCCTTAGTAATGGCGAGCGAACCGGGAAC
>CM075772.1:59476688-59481688 GCA_037974665.1 Ehretia macrophylla | reverse complement strand
CATGGGCCGCCAAATCAGCACGATGGTGCGCGCATGGGGCACGCATGCCGCACGATGGTGCCCGCATGTGGCCCGCATGCCGCACAAAGGTGCGCGCAATGGGCGCCCATGCCGCACGAAGATGAGAGCATGAGACGCCCATGCCGCACGATGGTACGCACATACCGCGCGAAGGTGAGCGCATGGGTCGCCTATATCGCACGAAGGTGCTGGCATGGGGCGCCCATGCCGCATGAAGGTGCGCGCATGGGGCACCGATGCCGTACGATGGTGTGCTCATAGGGCACGCATGCCGCACGTTGGTGCACGCATGTGGCCCGCATGCCGCACGAAGATGCGTGCAAGGAGCGCCCATGCCGCTCAATGGTACGCGTAATGGGTGTGCATGCTGCACGAAGGTGCGCGCATAGGTCGCCCATGCCATACGATGGTGCGCCCATGGGGCGCCCATGCCGCACGATAGTACACGCATGCCGCATGAAGGTACGTGAGTGGGGCGCCCATGCAGCACGATGGTGCGCGCATCGGGCGCGCATGTGTCCAGCATGCCGCACGATGGCACGCGTACGGGGCGCCCATGCCCCACGATGATGTGCGCATGTCGTACGAAGGTGCGAGTATGGGGCGCCCATGATGCACGATGGTGCGCGCATGTGGCCCGCATGTCATACGAAGGTGCGCGCATGGGCGGCCTGTGCCGCACGATGGTACACGCAAGTGGCGCGCGTGGGATGCTCAAGTGGCGCTGTTGGGGCACTATTGGGGCATGCCTGGGGCACTATGGGGGTACACTTTAGGGACGATGGGGGATGTTGAGGGACGGCTTTGGCACTACAAGGGGACGTTGGGCACGACGGGCAATGTTAAGCATTCGGGGGTATTGGGCTTGCGGAATGTATTATGACACGAATGTGAACATTGATATTCAATGTTCTTTTACAAGTGGTTTCCGAATCTACGAAGTAGTCTTAACCTCTACCTTGTCCGACAAACAGTTCGTCATATTTGTGAGGTGAAATAGATTAATCGGTTTCCCAATCCATCCAAAAAAAATTTTTAGCGCCAAATATCATGTAAACAAATTAATTTATGAATTAATATAATTTTTCCTGAATTTTCTAGTATTTTTTCTGATGTTTTCCTATTTTTCATAAATTTTAAATATTAAAAATTAATTTTCTGAAAAAAATATTATGGGCACTTCGTGGCACATTGTGGGCTATATCGTGGGCTATATTGTGGGCAGGAATGCCTACCGAGTGAATCACGTCGAGGTATTGCATTGCATACCCATGCGTTGGGGCCGTGCCACCCCTGCCCCGCGTCTCCCGGCATGTCCCTCGGCGCGGCACCAGGATGGCTAATGAGGAACGTGGTGGCTTCCCTTGCCCCTCATTATCCATCTTGGTGTCGCAACACCGTCGACGTCATTGGGATGGCTAATGAGGGGGCGAGTGGTTGCCCAAGCATAAAACTAGCCATCCCCGTGCCGACGGTAAAGTACACGTTGGGGGACATTCCCGTCCCTCGAAGTGTCGTTGGGCCTGTGTGATGCGCAAATCGCCTAGCACACGAAGCCATGGCCGTTGTCGAGTAGATGTGTGCGGCCATGGTCTAGTGTCGTGGCGATTCAAGCACCGCGTGGGCTTGGGGGACGGTTGGACCATATGGGGCCTTGAAGCCGTCCCCCGATGGGTTCTGACGTGCCTGTGCGATGCGCGAATCGCCTAGCACACGACGCCATGGTCCTCGCTGTGTCGTAATGCTACGGACGTGGTCTAGTGTCGCGGTGATCCAAGCACCGCGTGGGCAGGAAGGTAGTTTGCTTGTCCCGTTTTGTGCATACAGGGGGATAGTGGGCGGCATGCGTGATACGCAAATCGCCTAGCACACGTGGCATTGGCTTTCGTTGAGCAACGACGCGAGCGTTGAGATGAGACGATTGCTGATGCTTCAATGTTGTGGCGATCCAAGCACTAGGCGGCCTTGAAGTCGTCCCCCAGTGGGTTTTGACGTGCCTGTGCGATGCGTGAATCGCCTAGCACACGACATCATGGTCCTCGCTAAGTCATAATGCGACAGACGTGGTCTAGTGTCGTGGTGATCCAAGCACTGCGCGGGTAGAAAGGTAGTTTGCTTGTCCAGTTCTGTGCATACAGGGGAACAATGGGGGGCATGCGTGATGCGCGAATCGCCTAGCACACGTCGCATTGGCTTTCGTTAAGCACCGACGCGAGCGTTGCGATGAGACGATTGCTGATGCTTCAATGTCGTGGCGATCCAAGCACCATGCGGCCTTGAAGCCGTCCCCCGGTGGGTTCTGACATGCCTGTGCGATGCGCGAATTGCCTAGCACACGACGCCATGGTCCTCGCTGAGTCGTAATGCAACGGACATGGTCTAGTGTCGTGGCGATCCAAGCACCGATTGGGTAGGAAGGTACTTTGCTTGTCCCGTTCCGTGCATACATGGGGACGGTGGGGGGCATGCGTGATGCGCGAATTGCCTAGCACATGTGGCATTGGCTTTCGTTAAGCAACGACGCGAGCGTTGTGATGAGACGATTGTTGATGCTTCAATGTTGTGGCGATCCAAGCACCATGCAGCCTTGAAGCCATCCCCGATTGGTTCTGACGGGCCTGTGCGATACGCAAATCGCCTAGAACACCACGCCGTGGTCCTCGCTGAGTCGTAATGCGATGGACAATGGTCTAGTGTCGTGGCGATCCAAGCACCGCGTGGGCAGGATGGTTGTTTGCTTGCCCCATTCCGTGAATACTGGTGCATACAGGGGGACGGTGGAGGGCATTCGTGATGCGCGAATCGCCTAGCACATGTGGCAATGGCTTTCGTTAAGTGACAACACGAGCGTTGCGATGAGACGATTGCTGATGCTTCAATGTCGTGGTGATCCAAGCACCATGCGGCCTTGAAGCTGTCCCCCGGTGTGTTCCTACTGGCCTGTGCGATGCGCGAATCGCCTAGAACATGACGCCATGGTCCTCGCTGAGTCGTAATACAATGGACGTGGTCTGGTGTCATGGCTATCGAAGCACCGCGTGGGCAGGAAGGTAGTTTGCTTGTCCCGTTCCGTGCATATGGGTGCATACAAGGGGGCGGTGGAGGGCCTGCGTGATGCACGAATTGTGAGGCCCGACCCCAAATAATTTGTCTTACCTCGACTTGCGTGCCTTAGACCTAGAATTATATGACCAACCTTGGATTATATGCCCTGTCTTGGTTTTTGTGCATGCCTCGTCATACGTGCCTTGACTTAGAATTGTATGCCCTAATCCTCGTTATACGTGCGATACTTAGATAAACGTGCCATGACCTTGATTTACGTGTGAGGCCTCGATTTACGCGTGTCTCTTCGTTTTGTGTGTATTAACCTTGAACTACGTGCCTTAACCTAGGTTTAAGAGTCGTACCTCAATTTGCGTGCATTTGCATTGGAATCCATGCATTTATCTTGAAGTACGTGTCTATCTCGTAGTTCGTGTTTACCTCGTATGCGTGTCCTAGAACCTAGGAAAACGTGCATGCACGCTAATCAATAAAGAAACCTACACAAAGCACTAGACTATAAAATAATCCCACAAACACCACTAACTATTATTATAATCCTAATTCAATCTCTACAAAATCCACTAACACTAAAATAATAATAAACTATCTCAACTTTCATATAATTTATTCTACCTAGGTTCCCTAAATTCCCAACATTCTCTTACATTCTAACTACTAGGCAATTAAAAAAATATCTAACCTACAATAAAATAAACCTTAAAGAAAACAAAAAAATTCAGATTTTGAACACCATGGCCGGCCATACAAAGAATCTTGAGCAAGTTTGAACAAATTATTTTAATCCATGAATGCTTGGACCAATCATACACAATGTCATATGTTTTCTTGCACCCAAGGCACCTTTTGCTAACTACTAAGCTACCATTCTTGGCCCTTGCAAAATACATGCCAAAACAATTCAAAAAATGCATTGGTGACACAAAGAATTCAGCCTTGTATAGCCTCAAGGCCGACACATGCAAACTCTCATTCAACAAACACTCAACTTCAACCATTTTCCTCAAAACACTCTTTCATTCTCTCCCTTCTCTCTCATTTTTGACCAAGGCATCTCTTGAGCTTCCAAGACCTCAAGCTCACTCTCAAGACCTCTACCAAGCTCGGCCATAGCATCCCAAGCAAGCAAGAAGCAAGGAAGAAGCCCTTTGTGCATTTTGAAGAGCATTTGAGCATCCTCATCTATTTACTTGCTAAGGTGAGGGTTAAAACTTCTTGAAAAGCTTTCAAAAACCACATTCATGCCTTTAAATGTCTATTTTTACTTCTGTAATTGTGATATATATGTGTTCATGAGCTTTTGTAAACATGCATGGCAAGATATTTGGCTAGAATGTGATGTTAGATGAAATCGCGTATGAGACAGTCTTCTGTCTTGTTGTTGCGAGGTGATTTTGACCAGGAAAATGATGTTGACAATGCGTGAAAATTAGTAGGTAAATAGTTTTGCCAGTTCTGAACATTTTTCGCAGAAACAGGCCAAAGCTAATTTTGATTCTAAGGTCCTCACAATGGAAAAATATCAAAATGTGTCCAAATCTGAAAAATCTGGGAAAATGAAGCAGGTTTTGGCAGATTCACTGTTCTTTTAGAACGAACCAGTTTTGACCTAGTAAATGATATCCGAAATGCATGAAATTTGGTGTGCTGATAGATTTTTCAGTTTTGGACATTTTTGTCAGAAATGGACTAAGGCTAAATCTGAACGTAAAGCCCTAAAAAATGACAAGTATTGAAATGTGTGCAAATCTGGACAGTTTTGCGTAGTCTCACGGTTTTGGCTATAACTCTTGAACCCGAACTCCAAATGATGCGAGGTTTGTTTCTGAATTTAGTTCCCTAATTAAGCTTTAATTTTACATCTTGCTCACTGAAATTGGAGATTATTTTCTTGTCTCAATGATTGTGAGAAA
>CM075772.1:59461688-59469188 GCA_037974665.1 Ehretia macrophylla | reverse complement strand
TTGATTCTGATTTTCAATACGAATACGAACCGTGAAAGCATGGCCTAAGGATCCTTTAGACCTTCGGAATTTAAAGTTAGAGGTGTTAGAAAAGTTACCACAGGGATAACTGGCTCGTGGCAGCCAAGTGTTCATAGCAACGTTGCTTTTTGATCCTTCGATGTCGGCTTTTCCTATCATTGTGAAGTAGAATTCACCAAGTATTAGATTGTTCACCCACCAATAGGGAACGTGAGCTAGGTTTAGACCGTCGTGAGAATTGTTAGTTTTACCCTATTGATGATAGTGTCACAATATTAATTCAACCTAGTACGAGGGGAACCGTTGATTCGCACATTTGGTCATCGCGCTTGGTTGAAGAGACAGTGGCGTGAAGCTACCGTGCGCTGGATTATGACTGAATGCCTCTAAGTAAAAATCCGGGCAAGAAGCAATGCGCTCGCCCGCCGCCCGTTCACCGACCCGCAGTAGGGGCCTCCGGTCCCCAAGGGCACGTGTCGTTGGCCAAGCCATCACGACGGAAGCGTCGCGCCGGCTGCCTTGAAGTACAATTCCCATGGAGCGGCAAGTAGAATCATTTGCAGATGACTTAAATACGCGACGGGGTATTGTAAGTGGCAGAGTGGCCTTGCTGCCACGATCCATTGAGATTCATCCCTTTGTCGCTCCGATTCGTCCCTCCCCCCTCCTCGCCTATCTCTGCCCAATCCGTAATCCAATCCCGTCAACCAACACTATTTCCCCCAAACGGGCCAAGAGGTTCGACGCCCTATGCCGCTCCCCAAGTGTGTCTCCAAGTGCCTAAGTAAGCCATAAGTTGTAACCCAAGTGTCGACGCGCGAATGCCCAAGTGTTGCGAAGTGCTCTACTCCCAAGTCCGAATAACATTAGCCCAAGTTAGTTTGACACGCACTCGTCGCTTGCATAAGTGCCGCCGCAAGTGTCGTGGGGTTTCGAAGCAATGATGATGCCCGATGATGCCTAAGTGCTATGTGCTATAGCCAAGGTTGCCCCGGTGCTATGTGCTATGCCCAAGTGCTATGCCCAAGGATGCCCACCCAAGTGCTAAACCCAAGTGCTATGCCCAAGGATGCCTACCCAAGTGCAAAACCCAAGTGCTATGCCCAAGGATGCCCAAGTGCTAAACCCAAGTGCTATGTGCACCCAACCGCTATGCTCAAGTGCTATGTGTGAACAGGCCCACTGCTGGTCGACCCTGCTCATCGGCTCGAATGCCCAAGTGTTAGATAGCCTATGCTTGCTTCGTAACAAATGGCAAAAATTTTGAATCCAACATTGTGTGATGCTGGCCCGCATAGGTGCCTAACGTTCTTCCCTTAGCATTAACGGTGACTGAGGTTATGTTGCCCCTATCTTGGACACGGCTGGGCACGTTGGTGAATGGTTGCGGCACGAATGCACACAGTGTTGCACGACGGCGCACGATTGCGCCTTGGATGGGGCACGTACTTAGGGCACGTACTTGGGGCCTCGGATGAGCCGCGATGGCACGCAGTTGGGGCACGGTTCGACAAGCAGTTAGGGTGCAGTGGGGTCGCGTATGGGGTACGATGGGGCAAATAGTTGGGGCAAGCAGTTGGGCCACGTGGAGCACACACATGGGGAGCCCATGCGGCACTTCGTGCGCTCATTGGGCGCCCGCGCCGCACGATGGTGCTCACATGTGGCCCGCATGCCGCACGAAGGTGCGCTCATAGGGCGCTCATGCCACACAATGGTGCGTACATAGGGCACCCATGCTACATGATGGTGCGCGCATGCAGCACGAAGGTGCGCGCATGAGGCGCCCATTCCGCACCAAGGAGTGCGCATGAGGCATCCATGCCGCTCGAAGGTGCGCGCATGGGGCGCGCATGCGGCACGATGGTGCACGCATACGGCACACACCCATGCCGCACGATGGTGCATGCATTCCGCACGAAGGTACGCGCATGGGACACCCATACAGAACGATGATGTGCACATCGGGCACCCATGCCTCCCGATGGTGCGCGCATGCCACATGAAGGTACGTGCATGGGGCACCCATGCCGCACGAAGGTGCGCGCAGGGGGCGCCCATGCCACCCGATGATGCGCGCATGCCGCACGAAGGTGAGCGCATGGGGCACCCATGCCGCATGAAGATACACGCATGGGGCGCCCATGCCGCACGAAGGTGCGCGCATGAGGCACCCATGCCGCTCGATGGTTCTCGCATCGGGTGCGCATGTCGCACGATGGTGCGCTCATGTGGCCTGCATGTCACAAAAAGGTACACACATAGAACGCCCATGCCGAACGATGGTGCGCTCATGGGTCACGCATGCCGCACGATGGTGCGTGCATGTGGCCCGCATGCAGCACGAAAGTGTGCGCAGGGGACGCCCATGCCGCACGAAGATGCGCGCATGGGACGCCCATGCCGCACGATGGTACGCGCATGCCGCGCGAAGGTTCGCGCATAGGACGCCCATGCCGCACGAAGAAGCGCGCCTAGGGTGCCCATGCCGCACGATAGTATGTGCATGGGGTGCGCATGCCGCACGATGGTGCACGCATGTGGCCCGCATACCCCAAGAAGGTGTGCGCAAAGGGCGCCCATGCCGCACGAAGATGCGCGCAAGGGGCGCCCATGCCATACGATGGTGTGCGCATGTCGGACGAAGGTGCGCGCATGCGGCGCCCATGCCACTCGATTGTACGCCCAACGGGCGCGCATGCTGCATGAAGGTACGCGCATGGGGCGCCCATGCAGCATGAAGGTGCGTGCTTGGGGCGCCTATACCGCACGATGGTGAGTGCATCGGGTGCTCATGTAGCACGAAGGTGCACACATGTGGCCCGCATGCCACACGATAGTGCGTGCATAGGGCACCCATGGCGCACGATGGTGTGCACATGGCGCACAATGGTATGTGCATGCAGCACGAAGGTGCATGCATGGGGCGCCCATGCCGCATGATGTCACGGATATCGGGCGCGCATGCCGCACGATGGTGCGCTCATGTGGCCCGCATGCCGCACGAAGGTGCGCGCATGGGGCGCCAGTGCCGCACGATGGTGTGCGTAAGTGGCGAGCGCGGGGCGCTCAAGGGGCGCTGTTGAGGCACTGTTGGGGCACGGCTGGGGCACTATAGGGGTACACTCTGGGGACGATGGGGGATGTTGGGGGACGGCTTTGGCACTACTAGGGGACGTTAGGTACGACGGGAAAAGTTATGCATTCGGGGGTATTGGGCTTGCGAAATGTATTATGACGCGAATGTGGACATTGATATTCTTTTACAAGTGGTTTTCGAATCTACGAAGTAGTTTTAACCTTTGCCTTGTCCGACAAACAGTTCGTCACATTTGTGAGGCAAAATAGATCAATCAGTTTCCCAGTCCATCCAAAAAAAATTTTAACGCCAAATATCTTGTAAACAAATTAATTTATGAATTAATATAAATTTTTCTGAATTTTCTAGTATTTTTTTTTTATTTTTCCCAATTTTTCGTAATTTTTAAATATTAAAAATTAATTTTTCAAAAAAAATATTTTTGAATATCATTTAACAAATTAATGTATGAATTAATATAAATTTTTCTGAATTTTCCACTATATTTTCTGATTTTTCTCTATTTTTCGCAATTATTAAATATTAAAAAATATCTTTTTCAAAAAAAATAATTTTGAAGCATTTGGATATCATATGCTATCAATAAGGAGTAAGTTGGGTACAAAGATCGTGCCATATGTGGCCTTTTATAGTGTAAAATACCCATTATGAATCTTTGGCAAAATGTACGCTACTACTGTCACTTGGGTTTTTGCATCTAAATGTACTATAGGGGGGTATGTGGTGTCAAGCCTCCTGGTCGAGGGCCATGTGGGGGGACGTTGTGGGCACTTCGTTGCACATTTTGGGCTATATCGTGGGCTATACCGTGGGCTATATTGTGGGCGGTAATTCCTACCGAGTGAATCACGCCGAGGTATTGCATTGCATGCCCGTGCGTTGGGGCCATGCCACCACCATCCCGCATCCCCTGGCATGTCCCTTGGCGCGGCACCAGGATGGCTAATGAGGAACGTGGTGGCTTCCCTAGCCCCTCATCATCCATCTTGGTATTGCAACACCGTCGACGTCATTGGGATGGCTAATGAGGGGGTGAGTGGTTGCCCAAGCACAAAACTAGCCATCCCCATGCCGCCGGCTAGGTACACGTTGGGGGACATTCTCGTCCCCCGACGTGTCGTTGGGCCTACGCGATACGCGAATCGCCTAACACACGAAGCCATGGCCGTTGCCGAGTGGATGTGCGTGGCCATGGTCTAGTGTCGTGGTGATCCAAGAATCATGTGGACAGGAAGGTAGTTTACTTGCCCCATCCCCTGCATACAGGGGGACAGTGGGGGGCATGCGTAATGCGCGAATCGCCTAGCACACGTGGTATTGGCTTTCGTTAAGCAACGACGTAAGCGTTGCGTTGAGACGATTGCTGATGCTTCAATGTCGTGGTGATCCAAGCACTATGCGGCCTTGAAGCCGTCCCCTGGTGGGTTCTGACATGCCTGTACGATGCGCGAATCACCTAGCACACGACGCCATGGTCCTCACTGAGTCATAATGCGATGGACATGGTCTAGTGTCATGGCGATCCAAGCACCGGGTGGGTAGGAAGGTACTTTGCCTGTCCCGTTCCGTGCATACAGGGGGACAGTGGGGGGCATACGTGATGCGTGAATCGCCTAGCACATGTGACAATGGCTTTCGTTAAACAACGACGCGAGTGTTGCAATGAGACGATTGCTCATGCTTCAATGTCGTGGCGATCCAAGCACCATGCGGCCTTGAAGCTGTCCCCCGGTTGGTATCGTCGGGCCTGTGCGATGCGCGAATCACCTAGCACACGACGCCATGGTCCTTGTTGAGTCGTAATGCGACGGACGTGGTCTAGTGTCTTGGCAATCCAAGCACTGCGTGGGCAGGAAGGTAGTTTGCTTCTCCCGTTCCGTGGATACGGGTGCATACAAGGGGACGATGGGGGGCATACGTGATGCGCGAATCTCCTAGCACATGTGGTATTGGCTTTCGTGAAGTGACGACAAGAGCGTTGCGATGAGACGATTGCTGATGCTCCAATGTCGTGGCGATCCAAGCACCATGCGGCATTGAAACTGTCCCCTGGTATGTTCCCACTGGCCTGTACAATACGCGAATCGCCTAGTACACGACGCCATAGTCCTCGCTGAGTCGTAATGCGACGGACGTGGTCTAGTGTCGTGGCGATCCAAGCACCGCGTGGGCAGGAAGGTAGTTTGCTTGTCCCGTCCCGTGCATACAGGGGGACAGTGGGGGGCATGCGTGATGGGCGAATCGCCTAGCACACGTGGCATTGGCTTTCGTTAAGCAGCGACGCAAGTGTTGCGATGAGACGATTACTGATGCTTCAATGTCGTGGTGATCCAAGCATCATGCGGCCTTGAAGCCGTCTGCCGGTAGGTTCTGACGTGCCTGTTCGATGCGGGAATCGCCTAGCACACGTTGCCATGGTCCTCGCTGAGTCGTAATGCGATGGACGTGGTCTAGTGTCGAGGCGATCCAAGCGCTGCATGGGTAGGAAGGTACTTTGCTTGTCCCGTTCCGTGCATACAGGGGGACGGTGGGGGGCATGCGTGATGCACGAATCGCCTAGCACATGTGGCATTGGCTTTCGTTAAGCAACGACACGAGTGTTGCGATGAGACGATTGTTGATGCTTCAATGTTGTGGCGATCCAAGCACCATGCGGCCTTGAAGCCGTTCCCCGGTTGGTTCCATCGGGCCTGTGTGATGCGCGAATCGTCTAGCACACGACGCCATGGTCCTCGCTGAGTCGTAATGCGACGGACGTGGCCTAGTGTCGTGGCGATCCAAGCACCGCGTAGGCAGGATGGCAGTTTGCTTCTCCCGTTCCGTGAATACGGGTGCATACAGGGGGACGGTGGGCAGCATGCGTAATGTGCGAATCTCCTAGCACATGTGGCATAGGCTTTCGTGAAGTCACGACATGAGCGTTACAATGAGACGATTGCTGATGCTTCAAGGTCGTGGCGATCCAAGCACCATCCGGACTTGAAGCTGTCCCCCGGTGTGTTCCCATTGGCTTGTGCGGTGCGCGAATCGTCTAGCACACGACGCCATGGTCCTCGCTGAGTCATAATACGACGGATGTGGTCTAGTGTCATGGAGATCCAAGCACCGCGTGGGCAGGAATGTAGTTTGCTTGTCCTGTTCCGTGCATACGGGTGCATACAGGGGAACAGTGGGGGGCATGCGTCATGCGCGAATCGCCTAGCACATGTGGCATTGGCGTTCGTTAAGCAACGACGCGAGTGTTGCGATGAGATGATTGCTGATACTTCAATGTCGTGGTGATCCAAGCACCGTGCGGCCTCGAAGCCATCCCCCGGTGTATTCCTATGGGCTTCCGTGATGCGCGAATCGCCTAGTACATGACGCCATGGTCCTCGGTGAGTCGTAATGCGATGGACGTGGTCTAGTGTCATGGCGATCAAAGCACTGCGTGGGCAGGAAGGTAGTTTTCTTTTCCCGTTCAGTAAATAAGGATGCATACAGAGGGACGGTGGGGGGCATGCGTGATGCGTGAGTCGCCTAGCACATGTGGCATTGGATTTCGTTAAGCAACGACGCGAGCATTGCTATGAGACGTTGCTGATGCTTCAATGTCATGGCGGTCCAAGCACCGTGCGTCCTTAAACCTGTCCCCCGGTGTGTTCCTATAGGCCTGCGCGATGTGCAAATCGCCTAGTACACGACGTCATGGTCCTCGCTAAATCGTAATGCGACGGACATGGTCTAGTGTCGTGGTGATCCAAGCACCGCGTGGGCAGGAAGGTAGTTTGCTTGTCCCGTTCTGTGCATACGGGTGCATACAGGGGGATGGTGGGGGGCATGCATGATACGCGAATTGACTAGCGCATGTGGCATTGGCTTTCGTTAAGCAATGACGCTAGCGTTGCGATGATACGATTGTTGAAGCTTCAATGTCGGGGCGATCCAAGCACCGTGCTGCCTCGAAGCCGTCCCCCAGTGTGTTCCCACTGGCCCGCGTGATATGGAATCGCGTAGCACACGACGCCATGGTCCTCGCAGAGTTGTAATATGATGGACGTGGTCTAGTGTCGTGGCGATCCAAGCACCGCGTGGGCAGGAAGGTAGTTTGCTTGTCCCGTTCCGTGAATTCGGGTGCATACAGGGGGACGGTGGGGTGCATGCGTGATGCGTGAGTCGCCTAACACATGTGGCATTGGCTTTCGTTAAGCAACGACGCGAGCGTTGCTATGGGACGATTGCTGATGCTTCAATGTCGTGGCGATCCAAGCACCGTGCGTCCTCGAACCTGTCCCCTGGTGTGTTCCTATGGGCCTGCATGATGCGCGAATTGCCTAGCACATGACGCCATGGTCCTCGCTGAGTTGTAATGCGACGGATGTGGTTTAGCGTCGTGGTGA
>CM075772.1:59441688-59451688 GCA_037974665.1 Ehretia macrophylla | reverse complement strand
TGCATGTGTGTTTCTTTGCATTCTAGCTTGCTTGGTCGAGTTCCTTGGTGGCTTGCATGTCTTGAAGAGCCTTAGGATGAAGAACTTAAGCCATGGAGAGTGAAATAGCAGCTAGGGCCGAGAGAGAGAGAGAGAGAGAGAGAGAATAAATGAGAGAAAGAATGAGAGAAATAGAGAAAATGAGAGAAAGAATGAAAAGCTTGAGGATTTGATGCATGTGTCGGCCTAGGGCCTTGAGAATTCTGAATTTGTGTCTTCAAGGAGCATGTTTTTTAATTGCCTAGCATGGGCAAGTGAGTGGGTCAAGATTTTGATGCATTGGGTAGGGTTTTGAATCTTTTTTTTTTTTTTTGTTGCTTTGTGTCATTAGCTTGTCATAGAATGTCTAGATTTAATTTTGAATTATGCAAGGCATGCACAAAGTCCTTCTCATTGTCGGCCAAGGGTAGCTTAAATCTGAATTTTTTGTCTTGGTCGAGCAATATAATATTGTGTGTTCGGGATGTATAAAAGAATAAGGAATAAAGAATAAAGAATGTCTAGCTTTTGGTGCAATTTCGTCTTCTAGTGAGTTGAATTAGCAATTTAATATTAGTTAGTGGAGTTTGTAGGATTAATTAATGACCTAGTGCTTCGTGTAAGATGCTTTCTTGATTAGCGTGCGGGCACGCTTTCCTAGGTTTAGGGCACACACTACGAGGTAAGGCACAAATTACGAGACGAATGCACGTTTTCTAAGTAAATGCACGCAACCTTAAAATGTATGCACGTAATTCAATCCAAGGCACACAAAACAAAACACGATTCTTAAACCTAGATCAAGGCATGCAAATCTAGGTTAGGGCACATGAAACGAGGTATCGCACACAAATCGAGGTCGGCCCTCACATCATTGGCCAAGCCGTCGTGACGGAAGCGTCGTGCCGGCTGCCTTGAAGTACAATTCCTATCGAGCGGCGGGCAGAATCCTTTGCAGATGACTTAAATACGCGACCGGGTATTGTAAGTGGCAGAGTGGCCTTGTTGCCACGATCCACTGAGATTCTGCCCTTTGTCGCCCCGATTCGTCCCTCCCCCCTCCTCACCTACCTCCGCCCAATCCACAATCCTATCCCGTCAACCAACACTATTTTCCCCAAACAGGCCAAGAGGTTCAACGCCCTATGCTGCTCCCCAAGTGTGTCTCCAAGTGCCTAAGTAAGCCATAAGTTGTAACCCAAGTATCGACGAGCGAATGCCCAAGTGTTGCCAAGTGCTCTGCACCCAAGTCCGAATAACATTAGCCCAAGTTAGTTTGACACGCACTCGTCGCTTGCATAAGTGCCGCCGCAAGTGTCATGGGGTTTCGAGGCAACGATGATGCCCGATGATGCCCAAGTGCTATGTGCTATGGCCAAGGATGCCCAAGTGCTATGTGCTATGCCAAAGTGCTATGCCCAAGGATGCCCACCCAAGTGCTAAACCCAAGTGCTATGCCCAAGGATGCCCACCCAAGTGCTATGCCCAAGGATGCCCAAGTGCTAAACCCAAGTGCTATGTGCACCCAACCGCTATGCCCAAGTGCTATGTGTGAACGGGCCCACTGCTGGTCGACCACGCTCATCGCATTGAGTGCCCAAGTGTTAGACAGCCTATGCTTGCTTCGCAACAGATGGCAAAAATTTTGAATCGGACATTGTGTGACGCCGGCCCGCATAGGTGCCTAATGTTCTTCCTTTAGCATTAACGGTGATTGAGGTTATGTTGCCCCTATCTTGGACACGGCTGGGCACGTTGGTGAATGGTTGCGGCACGACTGCACACGATGTTGCACGACGGCACACGATTGGGCCTCGGATGGGGCACGTACTTGGGGCCTCGGATGAGCCGCAATGGCACGCAGTTGGGGCACGGCTCCACAAGTAGTTGGGGCGCAGTGGGGTCCTACATGGGGCACGATGGGGCAAACAGTTGGGACAAGCAGTTAGGCCACGTGGGGCGCGCGGATGGGGAGCCCATGCCGTAGGATGGTGTGCGCATACAGCACGAAGGTGCGCGCATGAGGCACCCATGCCGCACTAAGGTGCGCGTATGAGGCACCCATGCCGCACCAAGGTGCACATATGAGGCGCGCATGCGGCACGATGGTGCACGCATGCGGCACACATGCCACACGAAGGTGTGCGCATGGGATGCCCATGCCGCAAAATGATGTGCACATGGGGCGCCCATGCTGCATGATAGTGCGTGCATGCCGCACGAAGGTGCGCGCATAGGGCGCCCACCCATAAGGCGCCCATGCCACACGAAGGTACGCGCATGGGGCACCCATGCTGCACGAAGGTGCGCGCATGAGGCGCCCATGCCGCACGATGGTGTGCGCATGGGGAGCCCATGCCGCCCAATGGTGCGCGCATGCCGCACGAAGGTGCGCGCATGGGGTGCCCATGCTGCACAAAGATACGAGCATAGGGCGCCCATGTCGCACGAAGGTGCGCGCATAGGGCGCCCATGCTGCTCGATGGTGCGAGCATCAGGCGCGTATGCCACACGATGGTGCGCTCATGTGGCCCGCATGCCGCACGAAGGTGCGCGCATAAGGCGTCCATGTCGCATGATGGTGCACGCATGGGGCGCGCATGTCGCACGATGGTGCGCGCATGTGGCCCACATGACACACGAAGGTGCCCGCAAGGGGTACCCATGCCGCACGATGGTGCGCGCATGCCGCGCAATGGTGCGCGCATGGGGCGCCCATGACGCATGAAGGTGCGCGCATGTGGCCCGCATGCCGCACGATGGTGTGCACATGTGGCCCGCATGCCGCACGAAGGTGCGCGCATGGGGCGCCCATGTCGCATGATGGTGCGTGCATGGGGCGCGCATGCCGCACGATGGTGCGTGCATATGGCCCGCATGCCACACGAAGGTGCGCGCAAGGGGCGCCCATGCCGCACGAAGATGCGTTCATTGGGGTGCCCATGCCGCACGATGGTGTGCGTATGCCGCGCGATGGTGCGCGCATAGGGCGCCCATGCCCCAGGAAGGTGCACACATGTGGCCCACATACAGCACGATGGTGCGCGCATAGCGTACGATGGTGCGCGCATGCCGCATAAAGGTGCCCGCATGGGGCGCCTGTGCCGCACGATGTCACCGACATCGGGTGCGCATGCCGCACGAAGGTGCGCGCATGGGGCGCCCTTGCCGCACGATAGTGCACGCAAATGGAGCACGCGGGGTGCTTAAGGGGCACTGTTGGAGCACGGATGGGGCACTGTTGGGGCACGGTTGGGGCACTATGAGGGTACACTTTGGGGACGATGGGGGATGTTAGGGGACGGCTTTAGCACTACTAGGGAACGTTGGGCACGACGGGCAATGTTAAGCATTTTGGGGTATTGGGCTTGCGGAATGTATTATGACACGAATGTGGACATTGATATTCTTTTACAAGTGGTTTCTGAATCTACGAAGTAGTCTTAACCTTTGCCTTATCCGACAAACAATTCGTCACATTTGTGAGACGAAATAGATTAATCAATTTCCCAATCCATCCAAAAATAATTTTAACGCCAAATATCATGTATAAAAATTAATTTATGAATTAATATAAATTTTTCTGAATTTTCTAGTATATTTTCTAATTTGTCCCTATTCTTCGTAATTTTTAAATATTAAAAATTATTTTTTCGAAAAAAATATTTTTGAATATCATATAACAAATTAATGTATGAATTAATATAAATTTTTCTAAATTTTCCACTATTTTTTCTGATTTTTCTCTATTTTTGGCAATTATTAAATATTAAAAAATATCTTTTTCAAAAAAAATAATTTTGAAGCATGTGGATATCATATGCTATCAATAAGGAGCAAGTTGGGTACAAAGATCGAGCCATATAGGGCCTTTTATAGTGTAAACACCCATTATAAATCTCTGGCAAAATGTACGCTACTGCTGTCACTTGGGTTTTTGCATCTAAATGTATTATAGGGGGGTATGTGGTGTCAAGCCTCCTGGTCGAGGGCCATGCGGGGGGACGTTGTGGGTACTTCGTTGCACATTGTGGGCTATATCGTGGGCTATATTGTGGGCGGGAATACCTACCGAGTGAATCACGCCGAGGTATTGCATTGCATACTCGTGCGTTGGGGCCTTGCCACCCCCGCCCCGCGTCCCCCGGCATGTCCCTCGGCACGGCACCAGGATGGCTAATGAGGAATGTGGTGGCTTCCCTAGCCCCTCATTATCCATCTTGGTGCCGCAACACCGTCGACGTCATTGGGATGTCTAATGAGGGGGCAAATGGTTGCCCAAGCACAAAACTAGCCATCCCCGTGCCGCCGGCTAGGTACACGTTGGGGGACATTCCCGTCCCCCAATGTGTTGTTGGGCCTGCGTGATGATCCAAGCACCGCGTGGGCTTGGGGGACGGTGGGACCATATGCGGCCTTGAAGCTGTCCCCCGGTGGGTTCTGACGTGGCTGTGCGATGCGCGAATCACCTAGCACATGACGCCATAGTCCTCGTTGAGTCGTAATGCGACATACGTGGTCTAGTGTCGTGGCGATCCAAGCACCGCGTGGGCAGGACGGTAGTTTACTTGTCCCGTTTCGTGCATACAGGGGGACAGTGAGGGCATGCGTGACGCGCGAATCGCCTAGCACACGTGGCATTGGCTTTCGTTAAGCAATGACGCGAGCGTTACGATGAGACGATTGCTGATGCTTCAATGTCGTGGCAGTCCAAGTACCAGACAGCCTTGAAGCCGTCTCCCGGTGGGTTCTGACGTGCCTGTACGATGCGCGAATAGCCTAGCACACGACGCCATAGTCCTCGCTGAGTCGTAATGCGACGGACGTGGTCTAGTATCGTGGCGATCCAAGCATCGCGTGGACAGGAAGGTAGTTTGCTTGTCCCGTTCCGTGCATACAGGGGGACAGTGGGGGGCATGCGTGATACGCGAATCGCCTAGCACACGTGGCATTGGCTTTTGTTAAGCAACGACGAGAGCGTTGCGATGAGACGATTGCTGATGATTCAATGTCGTGGCAATCCAACCACCATGCGGCCTTGAAGCTGTCCCCCGGTGGGTTCTGACGTGCCTGTGTGATGCGCGAATCGCCTAGCACACGACGACATGGTCCTCGTTGAGTCGTAATACGACGGACGTGGTCTAGTGTCGTGGTGATCCAAGCACCGCGTGGGTAGGAAGTGTCACGCCCCAACCCGCCCTATAAAGGTTATACTAGGGTGTGATCTAAACATTCAAGTCATATCTCATACTTAATCGTTCATGAAAGTTTAACATTTAACGCTTTAGCCTAAACTCCATAATTTTTTGGAAAACCGGCAGCATAACGGCTATAATTGGGCTTTTTAGTTTGACCTAATTCTCTAAACGCCTCAAAATTTTCAATCTCAATTTCATTTCCAACTAAGATTACTATTTATCACAATTGAACGCCTACTAGTTATCTCGAAGTCTCGTTTGATTAATATCCTAGCATGATACTATGTCTCGTTTATTTGTTAATCCTCATTACAAGGTACCTGTTGATCTTAGCTTAAAAATGAGTACCTGCTTAAGATTAGATGGATTCATTTTACTTAATCCTTACCTGGTACTTCATAATCCTATGATAGATACTAGCCAATAACGATAGCAAAAATGACTATAGTAGTGTCTATCTAGTTATGATTAGTACAACCCAAAATTAGACCCCAAATTACAACGGGGGTCATTTACAGTACAACAACAAGTAGCATAAGAAATAGTCTTCAAGCAACACATCGTTCACAAAATGGCCATAGTCAAGTAAGGCACGTAGGGCAAGCAATCATTCCAAGGAATCATCATTAGGTACATTGTCATCGGGTACCTGTTTCTAGTCTTCTTCACCTGAGATGATAAAAGAGGGTGAGTCCTTATGAACTCAGCGAGGGGGAACGAGAAATAAGTTTTGAAACTCATTTTCCGATTTAACTTATGAAAACCCTTTGCAAGCATGACATATATCACAAGTAAGTAAATAATGTAATGTAACAATAAAAGAACTCAATTACCCGTCTTTCCTCCCCGAGGTCCTCTAGGAACCAAGCGAGAGTACTTATACACATGGTAAAAAGGATACGGTGAGCTTTTGCTCTTAGTTCATTTTCAGTATCAGTTGTTGCGGCCGACTTCAAATCATCCTCTTATCACGCCAAATGGGTGTACTCTGGATGTACCCCGAAATCCTACGACCCAACTCTCCGAGGAAGTCTAGCCCCCAAGCGAGAGAGGGAATTGGACAATGGTAGTCACGGTTGCACCGGCAAGCCCGATGCCGCCCAGTGTGCATGAATGCTACCACGCCAGAATGAAAGGTTGCAACCTTGTATGCAATGCACATTTATGACATTTAATATATCACATTTGGAGGTCAACAAAGTAGGTTACCTCCGAGCAGTCATAAGATTGCACATTGACAAGTAAACATGCGAAGCACGATATGACAAGTAATTTCACTTGAGAGGCACATGGAGTTATACGAATATTAAATGGGCAGCCATGTAACGCATGTAAATCAAGTTATATAACTCATTTCGAAGTTCACATAATCAAATAATATGATTATCCAACATGCAACGACATTTACGAGGGACCGGTTGCAAGAAAGGCCTACTTGTCAACATGTAATCATCGAAATCATGTTTAGGGCTATGAGGGAAACTACGGGCAGCCTACAAATTACATAATTAAACACGATATTCATAGGGTCAACACTTAGCGAATTTACCTAGTCACTAGGGTTTCAATTCGTGCTTACCCGTGCGATTAAGTCCCAAGTCATCTCGTAATTAAACTCAAGCCATGCATTGATTAATTCAAACACCCTCAAGTATTCAAAACAGTCCACACTACATCCAAATGCCACAATCCCAAGCATTTAATACAACAAGAGAAGCTACAATAATTTTTCTAAGCATATCAATAGGTGAAACCCTCACTGCAATGGAATGTATTCTCACAATCATTGAGACAAGCAAACAAACTCCAATTCCAGTGAACAAGATGTAAAATTAAAGCTTAAGGAGTGAACTAAATTCAGAAACAAACCTCGCATCATTTGGAGTTCGGGTTCAAGAGTTATAGCCAAAACTGTGAAACTACACAAAACTGTCCGGATTTGCACACATTTCAATACTTGTCGTTTTTGAGGGCCTTAGGGTCAGATTTAGCCTTAGTCTATTTCTGAAAAAAATGTCCAGAACTGAAAAATATAGCAGCACACCAAATTTCATGCATTTTGGATGTCATTTACTAAGTCAAAACTGGTTCGTTCTACAAGGTCAGTGAATCTGCCAAAACCTGCTTCATTTTTTCCATACTTTTCAGATTTGGACACATTTTGATATTTTTCGATTTTGAGGACCTTAGATTCGAAATTAGCTTTGTCCTATTTCTGAGAAAAATGCTCAGAACTAGAAAAACTAGTTACCTACCAATTTTCACCCATTTTCAACATCATTTACTTAGTCAAAATCACCTCGCACCAACAAGACAGAAGACTGTCCCATACGCGATTTCATCTATCATCACATTCTAGCCAAATATCTTGCCATGCATGTTTACAAAAGCTCATGAACACACATATATCACAAGTACAGAAGAAATATAGACATTTAAAGGCATGCATGTGGTTTTCAAAAGCTTTTCAAGAAGTTTTAGCCCTCACCTTAGCAAGACAACAAAGAAGATGCACAAACTCTTGATGAAGCACAATGACAACTCTTCTCCTTGCTTAGCCGAGAGACAAATTGGGATTTCTCTAATTTCCTAGCTAAGTTACCATGTTCTTAGTAGGTGCATGTGGTTAGAACAAGAAGAAAAGAAATGGAAGCTAACAAACTCACCTAAGCCGAAATGGATGTTCAATGAGCTTGCATGTGTGTCTTTTGCATTCTAGCTTGCTTAGTCGAGCTCCCTAGCTTTTTGCATATCTTGATGAATCATTGAGTGATGAGCTTAAGCTATGGAGTGTAGAAATTTAGCTAAGGCCGAGAGAGAGAGAGGAGAAATGAGAGAGTGAGAGAAGAAATGAGAGAAAGAGAAAAAGAATGAAAGAAAAATGAAAGCTTGAAGAATGTGATGTTGTGTCGGCCTAGGGCCTTGTAAATTTTAGATTTGTGTCTTCAAGAAGCATAATTTTTAATCACCTAGCATGGGCATGGAGTGTGTGTCGAGATTTAGAGCTTTGGGTAGAGTTTTGAGCCAATTTTTTTTATTGCTTTGTGTCATAATATGTCATAGAATGTTTGGGAATAAATTTTGAAATTGAAATGCTTCTTTAATATGCAATAGTGGTCGGCCAAGCTTGTGCATAAATCTGAATTTTTTGTCTTGGTTGAGCATTATTTAATTGCGTGTTTGGGAAGTGCAAAAGAATAAGGAATAAAGAATAAGAATGTCTAGCTTTTGGTGCAATTTCATCTTCTAGTGGGTTGAATTAGCAATTTAATATTAGTTAGTGGGATTTGTAGGATTAATTAATGACCTAGTGCTTCGTGTAAGAGGCTTTC
Organism: Ehretia macrophylla; assembly: GCA_037974665.1. NCBI lineage: Eukaryota > Viridiplantae > Streptophyta > Magnoliopsida > Boraginales > Ehretiaceae > Ehretia > Ehretia macrophylla. The sequence goes on along the minus strand of CM075772.1, from coordinate 59,443,140 downwards.
TTGATTAACATGTGGGCACGCTTTCCTAGGTTTAGGCCACGCACTATGAGGTAAGGCATGAACTACGAGAAGAATGCACATTTTCTAAGTAAATGCACGCAACCCTAAATGAATGCACGTAATTCAATGCAAGGTACACAAAACGAAACACGATTCTTAAACCTAGGTCAAGGCACATAAATCTAGGTTAGGGCACATGAAACGAGGTATCACACACAAATCGAGGTCGGGCCTAACAGGAAGGTACTTTTCTTGTCCCGTTCCGTGCATATAGGGGGATGGTGGGGGCATGCGTGATGTGTGAATCACCTAGCACATGTGGCATTGGCTTTCGTTAAGCAACGACGCGAGCATTACGATGAGACGATTGCTGATGCTTCAATGTCGTGGCGATCCAAGCATCATGCGGCCTTGAAGCCCGTCCCCCGGTGTGTTCCTATGGGCCTGCGCGATGCGCGAATCGCCTAGTACATGTCGCCATGGTCCTCGTTGAGTTGTAATGCGACGGACGTGGTCTAGTGTCGTGGTGATCCAAGCACTGCGTGGGCAGGAAGGTAGTTTGCTTGTCCCGTTTCGTGAATACAGGAGCATACAGGGGGATGGTAGGGGGCTTGCGTGATGCGTGAATCGCCTAGCACATGTGGCATTGGCTTTCGTTAAGCAACGACGCAAGCGTTGCGATGAGACGATTGCTGATGCTTCAAAGTCGTGGCGATCCAAGCACCGTGAGGCCTCGAAGTTGTCCCCCGGTGTGTTCCTATGGGCCTGCGCGATGCGCGAATCGCCTAGTACACGACGCCATGGTCCTCGCTGAGTCGTAATGTGACGGTCGTGGTCTAGTGTCGTGGCGATCCAAGCACCGCGTGGGCAGGAAGGTAGTTTGCTTGTCCCGTTTGGTGCATACGGGTGCATACAGGGGGACGGTGGGAGGCATGCGTGATGCGCGAATCGCCTAGCACATGTGGCATTGGCTTTCGTTAAGCAACGACGCCAGTGTTGCGGTGATACGATTGCTGAAGCTTCAATGTCATGGCGATCCAAGCACCATGCTGCCTCGAAGCCGTCCCCCAGTATATTCCCACTAGCATGCACGATGAGCGAATCGCCTAGCACACGACACCATGGTCCTCGCTGAGTCATAATACGACGGACGTGGTCTAGTGTCATGGCGATCCAAGCACCGCGTGGGCAGGAAATCCGCTTTCGGTTGGTACCTCAGTTGCATGCAATCAGTGCATGGTCGGGCACCATGAAGTAGGCCCTTAAGCTTGCAACATGCGGCCTAGTCATTCACCTCGTGCTGGCCCCGTCCCGTGTCGCTCAGAAATTTCTTCGTGCCTAGCGGTGCGTGCTCGGGCCATCTCATCAGTTTTGTTCGCCTAAAGGGCTTCGTTTGCCTAGAGGGTGGGGCGGTTACCGGCTTGGTGGTCTGGGCATAGCGAATGTGATAGC
>CM075772.1:59421688-59434188 GCA_037974665.1 Ehretia macrophylla | reverse complement strand
CTTTTATAGTGTAAAACACCCATTATGAATCTCTGGCAAAATGTACACTACTGTTGTCACTTTGGTTTTTGCATCTAAATGTACTATAGGGGGGTATGTGGTATCAAGCCTCCTGGTCGAGGGCCATGCGGGGGGACGTTGTGGGCACCTCGTGGCACATTGTGGGCTATATCGTGGGCTATATTGTGGGCGGGAATGCCTACCAAGTGAATCACGCCGAGGTATTGCATTGCATACCCATGCTTTGGGGCTGTGCCACCCCCGCCCCGTGTCTTGTGGCATGTCTCTCGGCGCGGCACCAGGATGGCTAATGAGGAACGTGGTGGCTTCCCTAGCCCCTCATTATCCATCTTGGTGGTGCAACACCGTCGACGTCATTGGGATGGCTAATGAGGGGGCGAGTGGTTGCCCAAGTACAAAACTAGCCATCCCAGTGTCGCCGGCTAGGTACACGTTAGGGAACATTCCCGTCCCCCGACGTGTCATTGGGCCTACGCGATGTACGAATCGCCTAGCACACGATGCCATGGACATTGCCGAGTGGATGTGCGCGACCATGGTCTAGTGTCGTGGCGATCCAAGCACCGCGTGGGCTTGGGGAATGGTGGGACCATGCGGCCTTAAAGCCGTCCCCCAGTGGGTTCTGACGTGCCTATGCGATGCCCGAATCGCCTCGCACACGGTACCATGGTCCTCACTGAGTTGTAATGCGACGGACGTGGTCTAGTGTTGTGGCGATCCAAGCACCGCATGGGCAGGAAGGTAGTTTGTTTGTCCCGTTCTGTGCATACAGGGGACAGTGGGGGGCATACGTGATGCGCGAATCGCCTAGCACACGTGGCATTGGCGTTTGTTAAGCAACGACGCGAGCGTTGCGATAAGACGATTGCTGATGCTTCAATGTCGTGGCGATCCAAGCACCATGCGGCCTTGAAGCCGTCTGCCAGTGGGTTATGACGTGCCTGTGCGATGTGCGAATCGCCTAGCACACGACGCCATGGTCTTCGCTGAGTCGTAATGCGACAGACATGGTCTAGTGTCGTGGCAATCCAAGCACTGCGTGGGCAGGAAGGTAGTTTGCTTGTCACGTTCCGTGAATACGGGTGCATACAGGGGGACGGTGGGGGGCATGCGTGATGTGTGAATCACCTAGCACATGTGGCATTGGCTTTTGTTAAGCAATGACGCGAGCGTTGCGATGAGACGATTGCTGATGCTTCAATGTCGTGGCGATCCAAGCACCATGCGGCCTTGAAGCCGTCCCCTGGTTGTTTCTGACGGGCCTGCGCGATGCGCGAATTGCCTAGCACACGATGCCATGGTCCTCGCTGAGTCGTAATGCGACGGACGTGGTCTAGTGTCGTGGCGATCCTAGCACCGCGTAGGTAGGAAGGTAGTTTTCTTATCCCGTTTCGTGCATATGGGTGCATACAGGGGGATGGTGGGGGGCATGTGTGATGCACGAATCGCCTAGCACATGTTCCATTGGCTTTCTTTAAGCAACGATGCGAGCGTTGCGATGAGACGATTGCTGATGCTTCAATGTCGTGGAGATCCAAGCACCGTGCGGCCTTGAAGCTGTCCCCCGGTTGTTTCTGACGGGCCTGTGCGATGCGCAAATCGCCTTGCACACGATGCCATGGTCCTCGCTGAGTCGTAATACGATGGACGTAGTTTAGTGTCGTGGCGATCCAAGCACCGCGTGGGCAGGAAGATAGTTTGCTTGTCACATTCCGTGAATATGGGTGCATACAGGGGGACGGTGGGAGGCATGTGTGATGCGTGAATCGCCTAGCACATGTGGCATCTGTTTTCGTTAAGCAATGACGCGAGCATTGTGATGAGACGATTGCTGATGCTTCAATGTCATGGCAATCCAAGCACCGTGCGGCCTCAAAGCCGTCCCTCGGTGTGTTCCCACTGGCCTGCGCGATCCGCGAATTGCCTAGCACACTACGCCATGGTCCTTGCTGAGTCGTAATGCGACAGACGTGATCTAGTGTCGTGGTGATCCAAGCACCGCGTGGGCAGGAAGGTAGTTTGGTTGTCCCGTTCCGTGCTTACGGGTGCATACAAGAAGGCAATGGGGGGTATGCGTGATGCGCGAATCACCTAGCACATGTGGCATTGGCGTTCGTTAAGAAATGACGCGAGTGTTGCAATGAGATGATTGCTGATGCTTCAATGTCGTGGCGATCCAAGCACCGTGCTGCCTCGAAGCCGTCCCCCGGTGTGTTCCCACTGGCTTGCGCGATGCGCGAATCGCCTAGCACACGATGCCATGGTCCTCGCTGAGTCGTAATGCGACGGACGTGGTCTAGTGTCATGGCGATCCAAGCACCGTGTGGGCAGGAAGTCTGCTTTCGGTTGGTACCTCAGTTGCGTGCAATCGGTGCATGGTCGGACACCACGAAGTAGGCCCTTAAGGTTGCGACATGCGGCCTGGTCATGCACTTCGTGCTATTCTCGTCCCGTGTCCCTCAAAAATTCTTCATGCCTTGCGGTGCGTGCTCGGGCCATCTCGCCGGTTCCGTTCGCCTCAAGAGCTTCATTTGCCTAGACGGTGGGGCAGTTACCGGCTTGGTGGTCTGGGCATAGCGAACGTGATAGTGCGTGTCACGCCCCAACCCAACCTATAGAGGTTAGACTAGGGTATGATCTAAACATTCAAGTCATTTCACGTACTTAATCGTTCATGAAGGTTTAACACTTAACGTTTTAGCCTAAACTCCACAAATTTTCTGAAAAACCGGCAGTATAACGGCTGAAATTGGGCTCTTTAGTTTGACCTAATTTTCTAAACGCCTCAAAATTTCCAATCTCAATTTTATTTCCAACTAAGATTACTATTTATCACCCATCGAAACATCTACTAGTTATCTCGAAGTCTCGTTTGACTAATAACCTAGCATGTTACTATGTCTCGTTTGTTTGTTAATCCTTGTTACAAAGTACCTGTTGATCTCAACCTACCAATGAGTACCTGCTTAAGATTGGATAGATTCATTTTACTTAATCCTTTACCTGATACTTCATAGGCCTGTGATAGATACTAACCAGTAGCGATAGTAAAAACGACCATAGGAGTGTCTATCTAGTTATAATCAGTACAACCCAAAATTTGACCCCAAATTACAACGGGGGTTATTTACAATACAACAACAAGCAACATAAGAAATAGTCTTCAAGCAACATATCGTTCACAAAAATGGCTATAGTCAAGTAAGGCACGTAGGGCAAGCAATCATTCCAAGGAGTCATCAATAGGCATGTTATCCTCGGGTACCTGTTCCTAGTCTTCTTCACCTGAGATGATAAAAGAGGGTGAGTCCTTATGAACTCAGCGAGGGGGAATGAGAAATAAGTTTTGAAACTCTTTTTCCGGTTCAACTTATGAAAGCCCTTTTTGCAAGCATGAAATATATCACAGGTAAGTTCATAATGTAATATAAGAGTAAAAGAACACAATTACCCATCTTTCCTCCCCGAGGTCCTCTAGGAACCAAGCGAGAGTACTTATAGACATAGTGAAAAGGATATGGTGAGCTTTTGTTCTCAGTTCATTTCCAGTATCAGTTGTTACGGCTGACTTCAAATCATCAACTTATCACGCCAAATGGGTGTACTCCGGATGTACCCCAAAATCCTACGAGCCAACTCTTCAAGGAAGTCTAGCCCCTAAGCGAGAGAGGCAATTGGACAATGGTAGTCACGATTACACCGGCAAGCCCGATGCCGCCCGGTGTGCGTGAAATGCTACTACGCCAGAATGAAAGGTTGCAACCTTGTATGCAATGCACATTTATGACATTAGGAGGACAACAAAGTGGGTTGCCTCTGAACAGTTATAAGATTGCACATTGACAAGCAAACAAGCAAGGCATGCTATGGCAGGTAATTTCACTTGTAAGGCACATGGAGTTACATGAATATTAAACGGGCAGCCATGTAATGCATGTATATCAAGTCATATAACGCATGTGAATCAAGTCATATAACTCATTTCGAAGTTCACGTAATCAAATAATAAGGTCATACAATATGTAACGACGTTTACGTGGAACCGGGTGCAAGAAAGGTCTACTTGTCAACCTGTAATCATCGGAATCACATTTAGGGCTATAAGGGCAGCTACGGGCAGCCTACTAGTCATATAATTAAACATAATTTCTATAGGATCAACACTTAGCGAGTTTTCCTAGTCACTAGGGTTTCAATTCATGCTTACCCGTGCGATTAAGCCCCAAGTTGTCACGTAATTAAATCAAAGCCATGTATCGATTAATTAAACATCCTCAATCATTCAAAACAGTCCACACAACATCCAAGTGCCACAACCACAAGCATTTAATACAACAAGAGAAGTTACAATAATTTTCCAAGCATATCACTAGATGAAAACCTCACTGCAAAGGTCTGTCTTCCCACAATCAGTTAGACAAGCAAAAAATCTCCAATTCCAGTGAATAAAATTTCAAATTAAAGCTTAAGGAGTGAACTAAATCTAGAAACAAACCTCGCATCATTTGAAGTTCGGGTTCAAGAGTTATAGCCAAAACCGTGTGACTACGCAAAATTGTCCAGATTTGCACACATTTCAATACTTGTCGTTTTTTGACAACCTTAGGGTCAGATTTAGCCTTAGTCAATTTCTAACAAAAATGTCCAGAACTGAAAACTATAGCAGCATACCAAATTTAATGCATTTGGGTTATCATTTACTAAGTCAAAACTGATTCGTTCTACAAGGACAGTGAACTGCCAAAACCTACTTCATTTTTCCAGATTTTCCAGATTTGGACACCTTTTGATGTTTTGCCATTTTGGGGATATTAGAGTCAAAATTGGCTTTGGCCTATTTCTGGGAAAAATGGTCATAACTGGAAAAAATAGTCACCTACCAATTTTCACGTATTTTCAACATCATATACCTGGTAAAAATCACTTCGCTCCAACAAGTCATAAGACTATCCACTTACACAATTTCACCTATCTTCACATTCTAGCCAAATATCTTGCCATGCATGTTTACAAAAGCTCATGTACACACATATAACACAAGTACAGAGGTAAAAATAGACATTTGAAGGCATGCATGTGATTTTTGAAAGCTTTTCAAGAGAGTTTTAGCCCTCACCTTAGCAAGACAACAATGAAGATGCACAAAACTCTTGATGATGCACAAGGTCGTCCTTTTTCCGTGCTTAGCCGAGAGACAACTTGAGATTCTCAAATTCCTAGCTTAGTTACCAAGTTCTTAGTACATGCATGTGGCTAGAACAAAAAGAAAATGAAATAGGAGCTATCAAACATACCTAAGACGAAGTGAAGGTTCTATGAGCTTGCATGTGTGTCTTTTGCATTCTAGCTTGCTTGGTCGAGTTCCTTAGTAGCTTGAAGGTCTTGATGAATCTTAGGATGATGAACTTAAGTTGTGGAGTGTAGAATTGCAGCTAAGGCCGAGAGAGAGAGAGAAGAAATGAGAGAAAGAGAGAGTGAGAGAATGAAGTGAAAAGCTTGAGGAATTTTTTATGCATGTGTCGGCCTAGGGCCTTGAAAATTCTGATTTTTGTGTCTTCAATAGCATAATTTGAATCACCTTAGCATGGGCAATTGAGTGTGTCGAGATTAGGGTGCATTGGGTAGAGTTTTTAGTCATTTTTTTTATGCTTTGTGTCATGAGCTTGTCATAGAATGTCTCGGTATAAATTTTGAAATTGAAAAGCTTTGTCAAAGGCTTCATGTGGTCGGCCAAGGCCTTGATCAAGTCTGAATTTTTTGACTTGTTTGAGAATTATTTAATTGTATGCTTGGGATGTGCAAAGAATTAAAGAATAAAGAATAAGAATGTCTAGCTTTTTGTGAGATTTCGTCTTCTAGTGAGTTGAATTAGCATTTTAATATTAGTTAGTGGAGTTTGTAGGATTAATTAATGATCTAGTGCTTCGTGCAAGATGCTTTCTCGATTAGCGTGCGGGCACTCTTCCCTAGGTCTAGGACACGCACTACGAGGTAAGGCACGAACTACGAGACGAATGCTCATTTTCCAAGTAAATGCACGCAACCCTAAATGAATGCACGTAATTTGATGCAAGGCACATAAAACGAGACACGAGCCTTAAACCTAGGTCAAGGCACGCAAATCTAGGCTAGGGCACACGAAACGAGGTATCACACGCAAATCGAGGTCAGGCCTCACATCCTCCCTTCCTTAAAAGAATTTCATCCCGAAATTCAATATTACCTTTGAAATAATGCTGGATATTGTTGCTCCATCTGGTCTCACCTTTCTCACGTTGCTTCTTCAACTCCATGGTGATCCCACAACACTTTCACCATCGGTGTAGATTTGTTGCGCAACTCCCGATCTTGTTGGTCTAGGATCCGAATGGGCTTTTCTTCATAAGACAAACCTCGGGCTCAACTTTCCACCCTTGCCGTGTTTAATCAGTCCACTCCGAGGTGATATCTTCAAGAACACCTTGTCGCCGACCTCAAACTCTAGACTCCGTCTCCGTCCGTCTGCGTAACTTTTCTGCCTGCTTTGGGCGGTAAGCATCCGTTTTCGGATGAGGTGGACATTATCAACAGTCTTCATAAGTTCAGGTAGAAGGGTCGGGTCAAAAGTCTTCGTCTCACCTACTTCATCCCAGTAAATTGGGGATCAACACTTACGTCCATACAATACCTCAAATGGGGCCATCCCGATAATGGCCTGATAACTGTTATTATAAGCGAACTCCACTAAAGGCAGATATTTCTCCCAACCTTTTCCGAAGTCTAAAACACACGCCCTCAGCATATCCTCCAGAATCTGAATAGTTCTCTCAGATTGTCCATCAGTTTGAGAGTGATAAGCCATGCTGAAACTCAACTTTGTTCCCAAAGGTTCTTGTAATCTCTTCCAAAATCGGGAAGTAAAACGAGGATTCCTATCTGATACAATACTCACTGGCATCCCGTGCAACCTTACAATATCTGCCACGTACATATCTCCCAATTTCTCAAGACTATTCTCCTTGTTCATCGGTAAGAAGTGTGCTGACTTAGTCAATCTATCCACTATGACCCAAACGGCGTCATGACCCTTTTGTGACCTGGGCAGGTCCATGACAAAGTCCATAGTTATATGTTCCCATTTCCATTGAGGAATTTCCAATGACTGAAGTAATCCTGCCGGTCGTTGATGTTCTGCTTTGACTCTCTGGCAAGTCAAACACCGTGCCACAAACTCATCAATCTCTCTCTTTATGTTATTCCACCAATAGCGTTGCTTCAAATCCCGGTACATCTTTGTTCCGCCGGGGTGAATAGTGTATCTGAATTATGGGCTTCTTCAAGAATCTTCTTTTTCAACTCTGGATCATTAGGAACACAAATTCGATTCTTGAACCTCCAAACACCATCATCATGAAACTTGAAATATGTGTTGCTTTCTTTAATCTTCTGAAACTGTTGGTCCTTCTGTTGAGCCTCTCGCAATCCAAACAACAAGGTCGATTGAGCTTGTGTAGTGGCAAATAGTAACCCTTTTTGAGTCAATTGTGGTTTCCACAAGAATGCTTCCTCTAACAACTCCTGCACCTTAACTTCCAGTTTTGCCACGCTCGCTTTCCAACTTAAGGCATCTGCAACTACATTTGCTTTACCGGGCACATAATTGATTGTGCAGTTATAATCATCCAAAAGCTCCATCCACCGTCTTTGCCTCATGTTCAACTCTTTTTGTGAGAACAAGTATTTCAAGCTCTTGTGATCAGTAAACACCTCGAACTTGTTACCCCACAGATAGTGCCTCCATTTCTTGAGTGCAAACACAATAGCCGCTAACTCCAAATCATGCGTCGAGTAGTTCAATTCATACGGCTTCGGTTTTCTAGAAGCATACGCAATCACTCTACCATTTTGCATCAACACACAACCCAGTCCTTCCTTCGAAGCATCGCTATAGATTACAAAACCTTGACTTCCTTCAGGCAATGCAAGAACAGGTGCAATAGTTAGTCTCTTCTTCAATTCTTGGAAGTTGTTCTCACAATTGTCATCCTACACGAACTTGGTTTTCTTTGAGTGAGCTTTGTAAGCGGTCCTGCGATCTTTGAGAAATCCTTCACGAACCTCCGATAATAGCCGGCTAGACCAAGAAAACTCCGAACTTCTGTGACATTTTTCGGCTTCTTCCAAGACATCACCGCTTCTATCTTTGCTGGGCCCATTGATATTCCCTCTTGGGATATGATGTGCCCCAAAAATGCAATCTGCTGCAACCAAAATTCGCATTTGCTAAACTTCGCATACAATCGATGCTCTCGAAGTTTCTGCAATACCAATCGCAGATGTTGTTCATGCTCAGCCTCGGATTTCGAGTATACCAAAATATCATCAATGAAGATCATCACAAATTGGTCCAAGTAGGGTTGAAACACCCTGTGCATCAAGTCCATAAAAGCTACAGGGGCATTAGTTAGCCCAAATGGCATCACTACATATTCATAATGCCCATATCTCGTCCTGAAAGCCGTTTTAGGCATATCCTCCTTTTTGATTCGCAACTGATAGTACCCTTGCCTCAAGTCGAGCTTCGAATACACTTTGGCTCCCTGAAGTTGATCAAACAACTCATCGATCAATAGAAGTGGGTATTTATTCTTGACGGTCACTTGGTTCAATCCTCGATAATCGATGCATAGCCTCAACGTTCCGTCTTTCTTCTTTACAAATAGGACTGGCACACCCCACGAAGAAGAGCTTGGTTGAACAAACCCCTTCTTCAATAATCCTTGCAATTGGTCCTTCAATTCTTGTAGCTCGGCTAGTGCCATACGATAGGGAGCTTTAGATATTGGCTGGGTGCCAGGCAGTAATTCTATAATGAACTCGATTTCTCGATTTGGGGGTAAACCAGGCAATTCTTCTGGAAACACATCCGCATAATCTTTAATCACTGGCATCTCCTCCAACTTAGCTTTGTCTGATGACTTGTTGATGAGGTAAGCTAAGTATCCACTACATCCTTTTCTCAAGGACTTTACTGCTTTAGTAGATGAAATGATGGAACTCCCGGTGAAGTCTTTTCGACTCATTACCTTCAATATTGGTTGACCAGGTATCTGGAATGTTACAATCTTCGTCCGGCAATCTAGTTAGGCATGATGCTTTGCCAACCAGTCCATCCCTAAAATGACTTCATAGTCTAGAAAGGGTAATACAATAAGATTGGCTAAGAATTCCCTATCTTTAATTTGGATTTTACATGCTTTACAAGCTAAGCGAGTAACAAGTTTAGAACCCATCAGAGTACCAACTTCTACTTCGTAAGGCAAACAAACAACTCGTAGTTTCACACGTTCCACACATAAGGGAGTAATAAATGAATGAGTAGCACCTGGATCAATTAGCACCCTAACAGGTTGATTTAATATCAAGAATGTACCTTCAACAACAGCAGTCTCCTTAGGAAGCTCCTCGCACTCAATAGCATAAGCTCGGGCCTGAACTCTAGGAACTGGAGTCTTGCCTCTACCAGCTGGTTTAACTTGATTTTGTCCTCCTTGCCATTTAGGGCAATCCTTGATCTGATGCTGATCACTGCCACACCGCACACATCGTCCTGACTTCTTCCAGCACTGGGCCTTGGTATGACCCTTCTTGTCACAATAAGAATAGTTGATAGACTGAGTAACAGGTGAACTACCTGTGGATCCGCGGGTGGAAGAGGCTGATGGTGCTTTAGTCGGGCCACGGTTATTAACTAGTATGTTCTGGCTCTGGCCCTGACTACGACTCTGGGTCTGGAATTTCCTTTGTTGACCTGGAGGCTGATATGGTTTCTTGTTTGGCTGGCTTGAACCAGCTCTATCAAGTTTCCTCTTCTCAACTCGGGAAGCAGCAGCAAAGAGAACAAAATAGGTAGTGAAGTCATGCGAAGCCAACTGGTCCTGAATTTCTGGCCTCGACCCATTCGTAAATTTACACATCTTCGCCTCAGGGATACTGACCATGTATTGAGCATAACGGGACAGTCGGTCAAAACGAGCCTCGTAGTGGGCCACCGTCATGTTACCCTGGTTCAAGTGCATGAATTCCTCAATCCGCCTATGCTTGGAAACTGCAGGTACGCATTTATCCTTGAATACCTTAACGAAATTACCCCACAAGCGTGGTGTATGATCAGTTTCCCAAAGTGCCTCCACAGTGTGCCACCAATGCTCAGCATCCCCGTGCAACAAAAACACAGCGAACTCCATCTTTTCTTCATCAGTATAGTCAAGTGGTCTGAAAATCCTTTCAATCTCAGACAGCCAAGCCTCTGCCTTTTCATCATCAGCTTCCCCGTGGAATTTGGACGGGCGAAAGTCAAGGAACTCCCGCATTTTGCTATTTCTCCCATGGTTACCATCATTCCTGTTGTTGTTGTTATTGTTTGCTTCACATGCATCTTGACGTTCCATCACTCGCGACACGCGATCCATGGCATTCGCCATCATATTAAACATAGCCATGTTGTGATTAGTTTGATGAGCATCTTTGGTCTCTTGGGGCTCACCACTCCTATTAGTATTGCGGGTACTAGGGCTAGCCATCTATAGGCACATATTACGATGCACAATTTATTGGAAAAAGACAAACAAGAATTTAATGCATAAGATATGCAACATATAATTTTATATAGATACACAATTCTAGAAACAGTTAAGACATGTTAATCACATAAGCACATAGAGATAGAGAAGGCACACTTGATAATGTCACACAATAGCACATATAAACAAGTCATCTCACTTACCTTAGGGCTTCTACCCATGATCCGAGAGTTAAACCCGACTTAAGCAATCTAAGCTCTTATACCATCTCTCTAAGGTGTCATGCCCCAACCCGACCTATAGAGGTTAGACTAGGGTGTGATCTAAACATTCAAGTTATTTCACGTACTTAATCGTTCATGAAGGTTTAACACTTAACGTTTTAGCCTAAACTCCACAAATTCTCCAGAAAACCGGTAGCATAACGGTTGTAATTGGGCTCTTTAGTTTGACCTAATTTTCTAAACACCTCAAAATTTTCAATCTCAATTTCATTTCCAACTAAGATTACTATTTATCATCTATCGAAACGTCTACTAGTTATCTCGAAGTCTCGTTTGACTAATAACCAAGCATGTTACTATGTCTCGTTTGTTTGTTAATCCTTGTTATAAAAGTACCTGTTGATCTTAGCTTAACAATGAGTACCTGCTTAAGATTGGATAGATTCATTTTACTTAATCCTTTACCTGATACTTCATAGACTTGTGATAGATACTAACCAGTAGCGATAGTAAAAACGACCATAGGAGTGTCTATCTAGTTATGATCATTACAACCCAAAATTTGGCCCCAAATTACAACGGGGGTCATTTACAATACAACAACAAGCAACATAAGAAATAGTCTGCAAGCAACATATCGTTCACAAAAATGGCCATAGTCAGGTAAGGCACGTAGGGCAAGCAATCATTCCAAGGAGTCATCAACAGGCACGTTATCCTCGGGTACCTGTTCCTAGTCTTCATCACCTGAGATGATAAAAGAGGGTGAGTCCTTATGAACTCAGCGAGGGGGAACGAGAAATAAGTTTTGAAACTCTTTTTCCGGTTCAACTTATGAAAGCCCTTTTTTTAAGCATGACATATATCACAGGTAAGTTCATAATGTAATATAAGAGTAAAATAACACAATTACCTGTTTTTCCTCCCCGAGGTCCTCTAGGAACCAAGCGAGAGCACTTATACACATAGTGAAAAGGATACGGTGAGCTTTTGCTCTCAGTTCATTTCCAGTATCAGTTGTTGCGGCCGACTTCAAATCATCCACTTATCACGCCAAATGGGTTTACTCCGGATGTACCTCGAAGTCCTACGACCCAACTCTCCGAGGAAGTCTAGCCCCCAAGCGAGAGAGAGAATTGGACAATGGTAGTCACAGTTGCACCGGCAAGCCCGATGCTGTCCGGTGTGCGTGAAACTCTACCACGCCAGAATGAAAGGTTGCAACCTTGTATGCAATGCACATTTATGACATTTAATATATCACATTAGGAGGACAACAAAGTAGGTTGCCTCCGAACAGTCATAAGATTGCACATTGACAAGCAAACAAGCGAGGCATGCTATGGCAGGTAATTTCACTTGTAAGGCACATGGAGTTACATGAATATTAAACGGGCAGCCATGTAACGCATGTAAATCAAGTCATATAACGCATGTGAATCAAGTCATATAACTCATTTCGAAGTTCACGTAATCAAATAATAAGGTCATAAAACATGTAACGATGTTTACGTAGAACCGGGTGCAAGAAAGGTCTACTTGTTAACCTGTAATCATCGGAACCACATTTAGGGCTATAAGGGCAACTACTGGCAGCCTACTAGTCATATAATAAACATAGTATCCATAGGATCAACACTTAGCGAGTTTTCCTAGTCACTAGGGTTTCAATTCATGATTACCCGTGCGATTA
>CM075772.1:59409188-59411688 GCA_037974665.1 Ehretia macrophylla | reverse complement strand
GATGATGCGCGCATAGGGCACCCATGCAGCACGATGGTGCGCGCATGTGGCCCGCATGCCGCAAAAAGGTGCGCGCATGGGGCGCCCGTGCTGCACGATGGTGCATGTAAGTGGTGCGCACGGGGCACTCAAGTGGAGCTTTTGGGGCACTGTTAGGGCACGGTTGCGGCACTATGGGGGTATACTTTGGGGACGATGGGGGATGTTGGGGGACTGCTTTGGCACTACTAGGGGACGTTGGGTACGACGGGCAATGTTAAGCATTCGGGGGTATTTGGCTTGCTGAATGTATTATGACACGAATGTGGACATTGATATTCTTTTACAAGTGGTTTCCGAATCTACGAAGTAGTCTTAACCTTTGCCTTGTCTGGGAAACAGTTCGTCACATTTGTGATGCAAAATAGATTAATCAGTTTCCCAATCCATCCAAAAAAAATTTTAACGCCAAATATCATGTAAACAAATTAATTTATGAATTAATATAAATTTTCCTGAATTTTCTAGTATTTTTCTGATTTTTCCCTATTTTTCATAATTTTTAAATATTAAAAATTAATTTTCCGAAAAAAATATTTTTGAATATCATTTAACAAATTAATGTATGAATTAATATAAATTTTTCTGAATTTTTTACTATTTTTCTGATTTTTCCCTTTTTTCGTAATTATTAAATATTAAAAAATATCTTTTCGAAAAAAATAATTTTGAAGCATTTTGATATCATATGCTATCAATGAGGAGCAAGTTAGGTACAAAGATCGTGCCATATGTGGCCTTTTATAGTATAAAACACCCATTATGAATCTCTGGCAAAATGTACGCTACTGTCGTTACTTGGGTTTTTGCATCTAAATGTACTATAAAGGGGTATGTGGTGTCAAGCCTCCTGGTCGAGGGCTATGCGGGGGGACGTTGTGGGCACTTCGTGGCACATTGTGGGCTATATCGTGGGCTATATTGTGGGCGAGAATGCCTACCGAGTGAATCACGCCGAGGTATTGCATTGCATACCCGTGCGTTGAGGCCGTGCCATCCCCGCCCTGCATCCACCGGCATGTCCCTCGGCGTGGCACCAGGATGCCTAATGAGGAATGTGGTGGCTTCACTAGCCCCTCATTATTCATCTTGGTGCCGCAACACCGTCGACGTCATTGGGATGGCTAATGAGGGGGCGAATGGTTGCCCAAGCACAAAACTTGCCATCCCCGTGCCGCCAACTAGGTACATGTTGGGGGACATTCCCATCCCCCAACGTGTCATTGGGCCTGCACGATGCGCGAATCGCTTAGCACACGAAGCCATAGCTGTTGCCGAGTGGATGTGCGCGGCCATGGTCTAGTGTCGTGGCGATCCAAGCACCGCGTGGGCTTGGGGGACGGTGGGGCCATGCGGCCTTGAAGCCGTCCCCCGGTGGGTTCTGACGTGCCTGTGTGATGCGCGAATTGGCTAGCACACGACACCGTGGTCCTCGCTGAGTCGTAATGCGACGGACGTGGTCTAGTGTCATGGCGATCCAAGTACCGCGTGGGCAGGAAGGTAGTTTGTTTTTCCCGTTCTATGCATACAGTGGGACAGTGGGGGGCATGCGTGATGCACGAATCGACTAGCACACGTGGCATTGGCTTTCGTTAAGCAACGACACGAGCGTTGCGATGAGACGATTGCTAATGCTTCAATGTCGTGGCGATCCAAGCACCATGCGGCCTTGAAGCCGTCCCCGGGTGGGTTCTAACGTGCCTGTGCAATGCACGAATCACCTAGCACACGATGCCATCTTCCTCTTTGAGTCGTAATGCAACGAACGTGGTCTAGTATCGTCACGATCCAAGCACCGCGTGGGCAGGAAGGTAGTTTGCTTGTCCCGTTCCGTGCATGCAGCGGGACAGTGGGGGGCATGCGTGATGCGTGAATCACCTAGCACATGTGGCATTGGATTTCGTTAAGCAACGACGCGAGCGTTGCGATAAGACGATTACTGATTCTTCAATGTCGTTGCGATCCAAGCACCATATGGCCTTGAAGCCGTCCCCCGGTGGGTTCTGACGTGCCTGTGCGAGATGCGCGAATCGCCTAGTACACGACGCCATGGCCCTCGCTGAGTCATAAAGCGACGGACGTGGTCTAGTGTCGTGGCGATCCAAGCACCGTGTGGGTAGGAAGGTACTTTGCTTGTCCCATTCCGTGCATACAGGGAGGCGGTGGGAGGCATGCATGATGCGCGAATCGCCTAGCACATGTGGCATTGGCTTTCGCTAAGCAACGACTAGAGCGTTACGATAAGACGATTGATGATGCTTCAATGTCATGGCGATCCAAGTACCATGCGGCCTTGAAGCCGTCCCCCGGTTGGTTCTGACGGGCCTGTGCGATGTGCGAATTGCCTAGCACATGACGCCATGGTCCTCGCTGAGTCGTAATGCGATGGGTGTGGTCTAGTGTCCTGGTGATCCAAGCACCGCGTGGGTAGGAAGGTAGTTTGCTTGTCCCGTTCCGTGAA
>CM075772.1:59396688-59399188 GCA_037974665.1 Ehretia macrophylla | reverse complement strand
ACTACTAGGGGACGTTGGGTACGACGGGCAATGTTAAGCATTCGGGGGTATTGGGCTTGCAGAATGTATTATGACACGAATGTGGACATTGATATTCTTTTACAAGTGGTTTCTGAATCTACGAAGTAGTCTTAACCTTTGCCTTGTCCGACAAACAGTTCGTCACATTTGTGAGGCGAAATAGATTAATCGGTTTTCCAATCCATCCAAAAAAAATTTTAACGCCAAATATCATGTAAACAATTTAATTTATGAATTAATATAAATTTTCCTGAATTTTCTAGTATTTTTTCTGATTTTTTCCTATTTTTCGTAATTTTTAAATATTAAAAATTAATTTTTCGAAAAAAATATTTTTGAATATCATTTAACAAATTAATGTATGAATTAATATAATTTTTTCTGAATTTTCTACTATTTTTTCTGATTTTTTCCTATTTTTCGCAATTATTAAATATTAAAAAATACATTTTTTGAAAAAAATAATTTTGACGCATTTGGATATCATATGCTATCAATGAGGAGCAAGTTGGGTACAAAGATCGTGCCATATGGGGCCTTTTATAGTGTAAAACACCCATTATAAATCTCTGGCAAAATGTACGCTACTGTTGTCACTTGGGTTTTTGCATCTAAATGTACTGTAGCGGGGTATGTGGTGTCAAGCCTCCTGGTTGAGGGCCATACGGGGGGACGTTGTGGGCACTTCGTGGCACATTGTGGACTATATCGTGGGCTATATCGTGGACTATATTGTGGGCGGGAATGCCTACCGAGTGAATGACGCCGAGGTACTGCATTGCATACCCGTGAGTTGGGGCCGTGCCACCGCCGCCCCGCGTCCCCCGGCATGTCCCTCGGCGCGGCACCAGGATGGCTAATGAGGAACGTGGTGGCTTCCCTAGCCCCTCATTATCCATCTTGGTGCCGCAACATCGTTGATGTCATTGGGATGGCTAATGAGGGGGCGAGTGGTTGCCCAAGCACAAAACTAGCCATCCCCGTGTCGCCGGCTAGGTACACGTTGGGGGACATTCCCGTCCCCCGAAGTGTCGGAATGTCCCCCAACGTGTCGTTGGGCCTGCGCGATGCGCAAATAGCCTATCACACGAAGCCATGGCCGTTGTCGAGTGGATGTACGCGACCATGGTCTAGTGTCGTCGCGATCTAAGCACCGTGTGGGCTTGGGGGACGGTAGGACCATGAGTCCTTGAAGCTGTCCCCCAGTGGGTTCTGACATGCCTGTGTAAGGCGCGAATCGCCTAGCACATGATGCCATGGTCCTCATTGAGTCGTAACGCGACGGAAATGGTATAGTGTTGTGGCGATCCAAGAGCCGCGTCGGCAGGAAGGTAGTTTACTTGTCCCATTCCGTGCATACAGGGGGATAGTTGAGGGCAAGCGTGATGCGCGAATTGCCAAGCACAAGTGGCATTGGCTTTCGTTAAGCAACGACGCGAGCTTTGCAATGAGACGATTGCTGATGCTTCAATGTCGTGGCGATCCAAACACCATGCGGCCTTGAAGCCGTCCCCCGGTGGATTATGACGTGCTTGTGCTATGCATGAATCACCTAGCATACAATGCCATGATCCTCACTGAGTCGTAATGCGATGGATGTGGTCTAGTGTCGTAGAAATCCAAGCACCGCGTGGGCAGGAAGGTAGTTTGCTTGTCCCGTTCTGTGCATACAAGGGGACAGTTGGGGGCATGCGTGATGTGCAAATCGCCTAGCACACGTGGCATTGGCTTTCGATAAGCAACGATGTGAGCGTTTCTATGAGACGATTGCTGATGCTTCAATGTCGTGGCAATCCAAGCACCATGCGGCCTTGAAGCCATCCCACGGTGGGTTCTGACTTGCTTGTGCGAGATGCGCGAATCGCCTAGAACACGACACCATGGTCCTCGCTGAGTCGTAATGCGACGGACGTGTTCTAGTGTCGTGGCGATCCAAGCACCGCGTGGGTAGGAAGGTACTTTGCTTGTCCCGTTCCATGCATACAGGGAGACGGTGGGGGGCATGCGTGATGCGTGAATCGCCTAGCACATGTGGCATTGGCTTTCGTTATGCAATGACGCGAGCGTTGTGATGAGACGATTGCTGATGCTTCAATGTCGTGGCGATCGGTGGGACCATGCGGCCTTGAAGCAGTCCCCCGGTTGGTTCCGACGGGCCTGTGAGATGCGTGAATCGCCTAGCACACGAAGCCATGGTCCTCGCTGAGTTGTAATGCGACGGATGTGGTCTAGTGTCGTCGCGATCCAAGTACCGCGTAGGCAGGAAGGTAGTTTGCTTGTCCTGTTCCGTGCATACGGGAGCATCATGGGGGACGGTGGGGGGCATGCGTGATGAGCGAATCTCCTAGCACATGTGGCATTGGCTTTCGTTAAGCAACGATGCCAGCATTGCGATGAGACGGTTACTGATGCTTCAATGTCGTGGCAATCCAAGCACCGTGCAGCCTTGAAGCTGTTCCCCGGTTGTTTCTGACGGGCC
>CM075772.1:59349188-59386688 GCA_037974665.1 Ehretia macrophylla | reverse complement strand
ATAGTATCATGCTAGGTTATTAATCAAACGAGACTTTGAGATAACTAGTAGGCGTTTCAATTGATGGTAAATAGTAATCTTAGTTGGAAATGAAATTTCAGGCATTTAGAGAACTAGGTCAAACTAAAGAGCCCAATTACAGCCGTTATGCTGCCGGTGTTTTTGAAAAATTGTAGAGTCTAGGCTAAACATTAAGTGTCAAACTTTTATGAACGATTATGTACGAGACATGACTTGAATGTTTAGATCACACCCTAGTCTAACCTTTATAGGCCGGGTTGGGGCGTGACACCTTATAGGAAGAATGGTATCAGAGCTTAGATTGCTTAAGCTGGGTTTAACTCTTGGACCATAGGTAGGAGCCGTAAGGTAATTAGGATGACTTGTCTATATGTTATTGTGTGATAATGTTAATTGTGCCTTCTATTCTATGTTCTATGTGCTTAAGTGATTAACATGTCTTAATTGTTTCTAGAATTGTGTATCTATATTATATTGTATATCTTATGCATTAAATTCTTGTTTGTCGTATTTCAATAAATTGTGCACCGTAATCTGTGTCTATAGATGGCTGGCCCTAGTACTCACACTACTAATAGGAGCGGTGAACCTCAAGAGACCGGAGATGCTTATCAAACTAATCCCGGCATAGCTATGTTTAACATGATGGCAAATGCCATGGATCGCGTGTCACGAGTATTGGAACGTCAAGATGCACGTGAAGCTAACAACAACAGGAATGATGGTAACCATGGGAGACATAGCAGAATGAGGGAGTTCCTTGAATTTCGCCCGTCCAAATTCCATGGGGGAGCTGATGATGAGAAAGCAGAGGCTTGGCTGTCTGAGATCGAGAGGATTTTCAGGCCACTTGATTATACTGATGAAGAAAAGGTGGAGTTTGCTGTGTTTCTGTTGCACGGGGATGCTGAGTATTGGTGGCACACTGTGGGAAACTGATCAGACACCTCGCTTGTGGGGTAATTTCGTTAAGGCCTTCAAGGAGAAATATGTACCTGCAATTTCCAGGCAGAGGCGGATTAAGGAATTCATGCACTTGAACTAGGGTAACATGACAGTGGCCCAGTACGAGGCTCGTTTTGACCGACTATCCCACTATGCACAATACATGGTCAGTACTCCGGAGGCAAAGATGTGGAAATTTACGACTGGATTAATGCCAAAGATTCAGGACTAGTTGGCTTTGCATGACTTCGATACCTGTTCTGCTCTCTTTGATGTTACTTCCCAAGTTGAGAATAGGAAACTTGATAGAGCTGGTTCGAGTCAACCGAACAAGAAACCATACCAGCCTTCAGGTCCACAGAGGAAATTCCAGAGCCAAAGTCGTAGTTAGGGCCAGAGCCAAAATAGACCAGTTAATAATCGTGGCCCGACTAAAGCACTATCAGCCTCTTCCACCCGCGGATCCATAGGTAGTTCACCTGCTACTCAGTCTATCAACTATTCTTATTGTGACAAGAAGGGGCATACCGAGGCCCAGTGCTAGAAGAAGTCAGGACGATGTGTGCGGTGTGGCAGTGATCAACATCAGATCAAGGATTGCCTTAAATGGCAAGCAGGACAGAATCAGGTTAAACCAGCTGGTAGAGGCAAGACTCCAGTTCCTAGAGTTTAGGCTCGAGCCTATGCTATTGAGTGCGAGGAGCTTCCAAAGGAGACCGCTGTTGTTGAAGGTACATTCTCCATTCTGAATCAACCTGTTAGGGTGCTAATTGACCCGGGTGCTACTCATTCATTTATTACTCCCTTATGTGTGGAACGTCTGAAACTGAAAGTTGTATGTTTGCCTTACGAAGGTGAAGTTGGTACTCCGATGGGATCTAAACTTGTTACTAGTTCAGCTTGTAAAGTATGTAAAATCCAAATTAAGGATAGGGAATTCTCAGCCAATCTTATTGTATTATCTTTTCGAGACTATGAGGTCATCTTAGGGATGGACTGGTTGGAAAAGCATCATGCCCAACTAGATTGCCGGACGAAGATTGTAACGTTCCGGATACTTGGTCAACCAATACTGGAGGTAATGGGTCGAAGAGATTTCACCGGGAGTTCCATCATTTCATCTACGAAAGCAGTGAAGTCCTTGAAAAAAGGGTGTAGTGGATACTTAACTTACCTCATTAACAAGCCGTCGGACAAAGCTAAGTTGGAGGAGATGCCAGTGATCAAAGACTATGCGGATGTGTTTCCAGAATAATTGCCCGGTTTACCCCCAAATCGGGAGATCGAGTTCATTATAGAATTACTGCCTGGCGCCCAGCCGATATCTAAAGCTCCCTATTGTATGGCACCGACCGAGCTACAAGAATTGAAGGACCAATTGCAAGGATTGTTGAAAAAGGGGTTTGTTCAACCAAGTTCTTCTCCGTGGGGTACACCAGTCCTCTTTGTAAAGAAGAAAGACGGAACGTTGAGGCTATGCATCGACTACCGAGGATTGAACCAAGTGACTGTCAAGAATAAATACCCACTTCCACTGATCGATGAGTTATTTGATCAACTTCAAGGAGCCAAAGTATTTTCGAAGCTCGACTTGAGGCAAGGGTACTATCAGTTGCGGATCAAAAAGGAGGATGTGCCTAAAACGGCTTTCAGGATGAGATATGGGCATTATGAATATGTGGTGATGCCATTTGGACTAACTAATGCCCCTGCAGCTTTTGTGAACTTGATGCACAGGGTGTTTCAACCCTATTTGGACCAATTTGTGGTGATCTTTATTGATGATATTTTGGTATACTCGAAATCCGAGGCTGAGCATGAACAACATCTGCGATTAGTACTACAGAAACTTCGAGAGCATCAATTGTATGTAAAGTTTAGCAAGTGCGAATTTTGGTTGCAGCAGATTGCATTTTTAGGGCATATCATATCCCAAGAGGGAATAGCAGTGGACCTAGCAAAGATAGAAGCGGTGATGTCTTAGAAGAAGCCGGAAAACGTTACGGAGGTTCGGAGTTTTCTTGGTCTAGCCGGCTATTATCGGAGGTTCATGAAGGATTTCTCTAAGATTGCAGGACCGCTTACAAAGCTCACTCAAAAGAAAACGAAGTTCGTGTGGGATGATAAGTGTGAGAACAGCTTCCAAGAATTGAAGAAAAGATTGACTACCGCACCTATTCTTGCATTGCCTGAAGGGAGTCAAGGTTTTGTAATCTATAGCGATGCTTCGAAGGAAGGATTGGGTTGTGTGTTGATGCAAAATGGTAGAGTGATTGCGTATGCTTCTAGGAAACCGAAGTCGTATGAATTGAACTACCCGACGCATGATTTGGAGTTAGCGGCTATTGTGTTTGCACTCAAGAAATGGAGGCACTATCTGTGGGGTAACAAGTTCGAGGTGTTTACTGATCACAAGAGCTTGAAATACTTGTTCTCACAAAAGGAGTTGAATATGAGGCAAAGGCGGTGGATGGAGCTTTTGGATGATTATAACTGCACAATCAATTATGTGCCCGGTAAAGCAAATGTAGTTGCAGATGCCTTAAGTAGGAAAGCGAGCATGGCAAAACTGGAAGTCAAGGTGCAGGAGTTGTTGGAGGAAGCATTTTTGTGGAAACCATAATTGACTCAAAAAGGGTTACTTTTTGCCACTACACAAGTTCAATCGACCTTGTCGTCTGAATTACGAGAGGCTCAACAGAAGGACCAACAATTTCAGAAGATTAAATAAAGCAACACATATTTCAAGTTTCATGATGATGGTATTTGGAGGTTTAGGAATTGGATTTGTGTTCCTAATGAGCCATAGTTGAAAAAGAAGATTCTTGAAGAAGCCCACAATTCAAGATACACTATTTACCCCGGTGGAACAAAGATGTACCAGGATTTGAAGCAATACTATTGGTGGAATAACATGAAGAAAGAGATCGCGGAGTTTGTGGCACGGTGTTTGACTTGCCAGAGAGTCAAAGCGGAACATCAACGACCAGCAGGTTTACTTCAGCCGTTGGAGATTCCTCAATGGAAATGGGAACATATAACTATGGACTATGTTATGGACCTGCCCAGTCACAAAAGAGTCATGACGCCGTTTGGGTCACAGTGGATAGATTGACTAAGTCAGCGCACTTCTTACCGATGAACAAGGAGGATAGTCCTGAGAAGTTAGGAGATATGCATGTGGCGAATATTGTAAGACTGCACGGTGATGCGATCGGGTTGTGCGTTAAAATGTACGCAAAATAACCAAGTTAAAATACCCGCAAGTGCATGGATCTTTGTAGTGTAGTGTGCTTTGAGTGCGGAATCGTACCACAGGGAAGCTCGCTAGTTTAAATTAGTGAAGTAGTGTGAAAATGTTAAAGCGCTTAAGTGACAAATCGCAAGGTGGTTTGAGTAACGTGCGAGAAATATAAACTAAATTAAACTAACTAAATTATCTAAGTTATACTAAGTATTAGTGGAATACAAGAGGTGGTGATCTAGGGGTTTGAACATGTAAATGAGTCAATTAATATAGGTTCAATATATAGTTTATCTAATTCTGCAAGGGCTTAAGCTACAAGCATACACCCGGTTAAGCTAAAAGCTATAGACCTAGTTAATCTACTTAGCTTATTTTAACCAAGTACAACAAGGCAAAGTAAACTAAGGAATTAACCTTACAGATAGAAACTATGGTACAACCTATAGTTTCATGGAGTCTATGGTACAACCTATAGACTCATGATTAAAACAATTATATGGCACTAAAGTAATGCATTCATAATATTAACTACAAGTATAATATTTATGAAGTGAAAGTAAAGCAATCATAACGTCTACTTAAAAGCATTACGTATGAAATACTTAATTAAAACAAGCCATACATTGCAATATGAATTAAATAAACTATATCCGAGACCATATATTAAAATACGATCATTTACAATATTCACCCCTAGATATCAATCTACTCAGACATAAATGAATACAAGTTATGTAAATAAAAGAGAGTCAAGAAAGGCTCCCCCATATTGACGAACGCGTATTTCTGATTCCCGAAATTTGAGTAGAGGTCCGACGCAAAATAGCTATTCGGGCGGAGCTAATTTCTCCCGAATAAGAACTATTAGGGATGAGTTTCCCCCAAATAAGAGCTTTCCTATTAAAAGCTATTCGGGCAGAACCTCCCCCGGATAATAACAACTTGGGTCGGACTTCCCCCTAAAAGTTGCAATTCAGGCAAAATTTCCCCGAATAAGAGCTACCTAGGCGGGACTTCCCCCGTATTCTACTACTACTTAATTAACTAAAACTAAAATTTAAAACTAAATAGAATTAACTCGGAATTATATCAAAAATATTTATAATACTCCAAAATTAACTCAAGAATTCTCAAAGGGTTGAAGCTCTATTTATAGGCAAAAATTCTGAAATAGTTGACTTTTTTTCATTTGTTGACTTTGACCAGATTGTTGACCGCAGCATTTTTGGGCATTTTTCACTGTTTTGACCCTCCAAATGATGGAATTTGGCTAAAATCACGCCGCGCGCAGGAATTTGTTCCTGCGTTGTGCTCAGAATGCTGTTTCTACCCGAAAAACTGATATCATTTGCCAAAACTGGACATGAGTCACTATTTGAGATCATCTGGGTCAATGTTCCGAGTCCGATTTCTTGCTAGTTTCAGCCAAGTTTCTTTTCTATGAGCTTCATTCTTCAACCGCTTCTCATGCTTTCCCATTCTTACTTTTTGACTTGCAATTTGGATCATTTCAGGCCTGATTCTTCACTTTTCAGTATTTTCCTACATTGCATTGAAAGTATCAAAGTGTTGCATTTATTCCATAGTTAAGATGCAAATGCAGTACAAATACCATGGTTTGAGTGCTGCAAATACAGTCACATCAACATCCCTAAACCTAAACATTGCTTGTCCTCAAGCAAGACTGTCTTTAAAACAGATGTGAAAGTGAATTTTTGCAGAATTTTTACAAGTCAAAAACAGATGCAAAAATCTATCCTAAATTTTTGTCAAACACATTCCAAAAATAAATCATGAGAAATGTAATATACTATCTTAAACCTATTCAGCAATTAATGATAAACATGATAAGAGAACCTTTTGCAAATTTTTCTCAAATTGGTACTCTTATTGGAAATCGACTATTGATTACTTCGGGGTACATATTTAGAAGTAAACTAAGCATATTAAGTTCATACAATTCTCAACTTTCAAGTTATGCAAACAGATTGGACCTTGATATTCTTACCTACATTTGTAATCAAACTCTTGATCATGCCTTAACCCTTTAACATTTGCCAGAAATATAAAAGTAAAACTAATAAAACCTCTATATAGTGTTCAGTTTCCTTTGCTTTCTGAATATCCCATGTAGCGGGCTTTAAGGCCAACAATCCCCCGCCACTATGATTGAGGTTGCCAAGTTTCAAAAGGACCCTTACGTGCCTTAATCACCCGAGATATCCAGGCTCGAAACCTTACACTATAGCACATATCCTAAATTACAATGTCTAGGATAGTGGTGCTTAGAGATTTACAACATATTTACACCAAAAATTTTATTCAACAGTAAAGGTATGTACAACTCTCTTTTTTTCTTTTTTTCTTTTTTTTTCTTTGTTGTTTTTTTTTTCTTTTCTTTTTCTTCTTTTTTTTTCAGAGTGTACATATAGACAAAATAACATAACATATTGTACAGACATGACATAAGGGTTTAGGTTTCAATCACAAGAAGTTCTTATAATAAACGGTAATCCTATATCAGTCCTTTCATAATCACATAGCTATCAACTGAAGAAAAGAAGAACAGCTAGGTTTACTCATGGATACAATACCCCAAAGTTTTTCTTATAGAGTTTCCTCAGAGTTTTTCACAATAAATAGCTAACAATAAAAGTTCTCAAATCATCTAAATCATCTTCCTTTAAATAAGTAAGATAGCAAATACTCTTTCTCATGATCACAAATAGTATATTTCTTGCATATTTTGAAAAAGATTTTCATGAAATACACGCACCCCCACACCGAAACTTTGCTTGTCCTCAAGCAAATAACAATGTAAGACAGTGAGAGTGTAATATGCAAGAAGGAATATAATGAAAAATGCTACATCCCCAAACCTATGGTTTGCTTACTCTACAGCGCATATTGATCAGGTATAAAGGGAAATGTAGTAAGGAAATATATCACCTGATGTGAAGCATTTTTGTGTTGATGTCAAAGCCTTTTTACTAACTTTTGCCAAAAGATGTATCATTCTGCAATTAAAGATTAGTAGACACAGCATTTTACAGATTACCATCAATACAGCAAAAATAAAAGTTAGTTATACTAAAACTAAAAATAGTCAAACAAATATATAGGGGAGAAATCACAAAGAAATATGGTCACGAAAAATAACTAATATATTAAGCAAATAATTTAACTACCCAGACCATTTAACCTCTTTTCTGGGGTTCAAGAGTTATCTATAAATACATAAACAAAGTAAATACAGAGGAGTAAAGAAATCATAAAATCACACAGACAAAGGAAAATAAACACATATAAGCATTTTAAAAATCTAGGTTGCCTCCTAGTAGCGCTAAGTTTAACGTCTTCAGCCAGACGGTTGTGCTGAGTTGTAATGCCTTTAGCTTGGCAGAATCTCATTTATGGAATGCCTGCAAGGTCCTGAAGTTCTACAGATTCAACTTCATGAGGAACCATATTTGGATTGAATGCATGTTTCAATCTTTGTCCATTGACTGTGATGACATGCCCATCTGTGGGATTTTTAATTAAGATAACTCCAGAAGGATATACTTTAACCACTTCATAAGGACCATCCCATCTTGTTCTTAACTTTCCTGGGAAGAATTTCAATTTGGAGTTAAACAACCAAACTTTATCAGAAGGAGAGAAAGTTTTTCTTAAAATAGATCTATCATGAATCCTCTTCATTCTCTCTTTGTAGAGCTTGGCATTCTCATAAGCTTCGAAACGAAGCTCTTCCAGTTCACTCAACGCCAACTTCCTACCTTCACCTGCCTGTTGTAAGTCAAAGTTCAGGGCCTTAATAGCCCAATAGGCTTTATGCTCTAATTCAACAGGAAGATTACAAGCTTTACCATATACTAATCTATACGGGGACATACCGATGGGAGTTTTAAAAGCAGTACGGTAGGCCCATAATGCGTCATGCAGACGACTTGACCAATCTTTGCGATCGGGCCTAACCGTTTTCTGAAGAATTGACTTAATCTCCCTATTTGATACCTCTACTTGCCCACTTGTTTGTGGGTGGTAAGGCGTTGCTATCTTGTGGTGGACAAAGTATTTTCTCAATAAGGCTTCTAGTGTCCTGTGATGGAAATGCTGTCCTCCGTCACTTATAAGCACACGTGGCACCTCGAATCGAGAAAAGATATTCTCTTTAATGAACTTGACCACAACTTTGTGGTCATTGGTTTGGGTTGCCACTGCTTCTACCCACTTGGACACATAGTCCACACCAACAAGAATATAAGAATAGCCTGAGGAAGGAGGGAAGGGACCCATGCAGTCTATATCCCACACATCGAATATTTCACAAATAAGGATGGGTGTAAGGGGCATCATGTCCCTTTTTGAAATAGAGCCAGCTTGTTGACATTGTGGGCAATTTTTACACATTTGCTGGGCATCTTTGAAAAGAGTGGGCCAGAAGAACCCACTTTGAAGGACTTTGGCAACCGTCCTTTTTCCTCCAAAATGTCCACCACATGCTTCAGAGTGGCAGAATTGGAGTATACTATCAAATTCTTCCTCAGGTACACATCTCCTAATGACCTGATCAGCAGAAATCTTGAAAAGATAGGGATCTTCCCAGATAAAGTACTTGACTTGTGCCATGAATTGTTCATTTTCTCTTTTACCCCAGTGAGTTGAAAACTCTTGGGTAGCCAAATAATTGACAAAGTGGGCATACCAAGGGGTTTTATGTGAGATGGCAAAAAGTTGTTCATCAGGGAACGTGTCTTTGAAAGGCAAAGAGTCAATAGGAGAATCACGTATAAGACGTGATAGATGATCGGCGACAGAATTCTCGCTTCCTTTCTTGTCCTTGATCTCAAGGTCAAACTCTTGAAGGAGTAATAGCCAACGGATTAGACGGGGCTTTGTATCCTTTTTGGTTAGTAAATACCACAAAGCTGCGTGGTCCGTGTATACTATTACTTTGGAGCCTAGGATGTAAGATCTGAATTTGTCCAATGAGAAGACTACAGCCAGCAATTCCTTTTCAGTGGTTGTATAGTTCTTTTGTGCATCATCCAAGGTTTTGCTAGCATAATATATCACGGTAGGCAGTTTATCCCTACACTGTCCTAATACAGCTCCCACTACATAGTCTGATGCATCGCACATTATCTCAAAGGGGAGACTGTAGTCAAGAGGTTGGATGATAGGAGCAGAGGATAGTAAGGATTTAAGTTTCTCAAAAGCTTCTGAGCACTTGTCATCAAATTTGAACTCAGTATCATTTGCTAGAAGACTAGAGAGTGGTCGGGCTATATGGCTGAAATCCTTGATGAAATGTCGATAAAAACTAGCGTGACCAAGGAATGATTGGATATCACGCACCGTCTTGGGTGCGGGCAGCTTTTCTATTAGCTCGACTTTGGCTGGGTCCACATGGATTCCATCATGTGCAACAACATGACCCAGAACTATACCTTGCCTAACCATAAAGTGGCTCTTTTCCCAACTTAGAACCAAATTTGTTTCAACACATCGGTCTAACACTAGAGAAAGGTGTGTGAGGCACTCGTCGAAGGTAGTTCCAAATACTGAGAAGTCATCCATTAAGACTTCCATGAACTTTTCGATCATGTCTGAGAAAAGAGCCATCACACATCTTTGAAACGTCGCAAGTGCATTGCAAAGACCGAAAGGCATACATCTGAATGCAAAGGTCCCATAGGGACAAGTGAATGTAGTGTTTTCCTGATCTTTAGGTTAGATTGGGATTTGGTTATATCCCAAATACCCATCCAAAAAGTAGTAATAGCCTTGTTTGGCTATTCTATCTAGGACTTGGTCAAGAAAGGGTAAAGGGAAGTGGTATTTCCTTGTTTTGGAATTGAGCTTTCTATAGTCAATGCATACACGCCACCCTGTTGTGGTGCGTGTAGAAATTAGCTCACCTTTATCATTCGAAACCACAGTAATCCCAGATTTCTTCGGTACCACTTGTACCGGACTTAGCCATGGACTATCAGAAATTGGGTATATAATACCCGCATCAAGCAACTTAATGATCTCCTTGTGGACGACATCACCCATCTTTGGGTTTAGTCTTCTCTGAAATTCTCGAGAAGGAGTAACTCCTTCCTCGAGATGAATTTTGTGCATACACACAGAGGGATCAATGCCTTTCAAGTCAGAAATTGTCCAACCTATCGCCTGTTTATGGGTACTTAGGACTTTTAACAGTCTGTCTTCATGCTCGGGAGTCAAATCCGAGGCAATGATGACTGGAAGAGTCTCATCAGGTCCTAAGTAGGCATACTTAAGATGTTGGGGCAAGGTTTTGAGTTCCAAAACTGGTAGGGACTCAATTGTGGGACATTCTAAAGCTTCAGGGAAATGAGTTGTTACTTGATCGTCCTTATTTGGATCAACAACAATGGAAGCAGAGGCGACCATTTCAGGAGAAATGTCGCATTCATACAAAAGTCGTTCTAACTCAGCTATTTCTTGATTAGGAGTTAGAATCAATTGGGCAAACTCATCTATACATGAGTCAATGGTATCAACATGGAAGCATTCTTCTTCCTAATCTTGATTCAATTTGTTGGCTGCATCAGCAACCCTTAGCTTAGTTCTCATGTTCCCAAATGTTAGTTCTATCATACCCGTCCTACAATAGATAACAGCATCAGCTGTTGCTAGGAATGGTCTGCCTAGTAAAACGGGAGTGGTATTTTTGTTATCAGGGCCTAAGTCCATATCTAACACAATGAAGTCCACTAGGAATAAGAATTCTCCTACTCTAACGATCACATCTTCTACAACACCTCAAGGTCGTCGCTCAAATCTATCTGCCAATTGGAGGGTCACATTAGTCAGTGTTAACACTCCAAGACCTAACCTTTGGTAGACTGTGTGAGGGATGAGGTTAACACTAGATCCTAAGTCTAGCAAGGCACTTTCTATGCGTTGGTCATTAATTAAGCATGGAATGGTGAAAGCTCCTGGGTCACTGCACTTCTGAGGCAGTCCTCTAGTGCAGATATTGCTAACCTTTTCAGTAAGACGGACCTTCTTAGGAATGGAGTTGGTCCGTCTCATTTTCACACACAAATCCTTCAGAAATTTGGCATAGGCTAGAATCTGTTGTATTACCTCAACTAATGGCAAATTGATCTTAATATCTTTCAGATGCTCTAAGACCTTGAGTTGTTTAGGATCATCAGTTGGCTTTGGACGGGACAAAGCTGTGGGAAAAGGTACTCGTGAGGATGGTTCAACCATAGGCTCCACCATTAGGCTTTTATTCCTACGGCAATCTTTAACATCTTTGCTTAAAACCTCAATCTTAGATTCCTCTAATTCCTCAATTTCTTCTGGAACATCCCTAACCTTTACTCTAACCTAGTTATCAATGGTTTTCCCACTCCTAAGGGTAACTACAGCCTTGGCATGTTCTTGTACTGTCTCAGTTTGGACAGTACTACACTGTCCTCGTGGATTTACCACGGTCTGAGATGGAAGCTTACCCTCGTCTCTCTTACTTAAAGTTTGGGCCATCTGCCCGATTTGTCCCTCAAGTTTAGCAATAGACTGTTGTTGAACTTGAAACATTTGCATAAGTTTGTCAAATTTGTCATCAGATGATGACTGTGTAGGAGGAAGAGCTGGGACATTGTTCTGTTGTGTTCTGAACGGATTGTCCTGTTGGACTGGATAGTAACCAGGAGGGTTATTATTTTGTGGCCTCTGATATTGCTGTTGAGAGAATCGATTGTCAACATTTCCTTGCTGACTTTGTTGATGAGGCTCATAGTTTCCTTGTCTTTTTTGATATTGATATTGAGGAAACTGAGTCTCTTGATTCCCTTGTCGCCATGAAAATGCGGGATTGTCTCGCCAGCCTGGATTATACGGGTTAGAATACGGATTGTAATTCCTTGTATATCCTTGGGTGGCACAAATTTGTTCTTGCATGAATTCAGGAAATTGTGAACCGATTGGACAGTCTAGAGTAGAGTGATCTATTGCAGAACATACGGTACAAACTTCCGTGATCTGAGGAGCTGAAGAAGAAGAAGACCCTAGAGAGATGAATTTTTCTAGTTGATGAGCTAGGGCATCTACTTTGTCAGTCAATTGGGAATTAGAACTAGAGTTAACTTCAAACAATGCCCTCTTTTGGGGATTTTGGGTGCTCTTACTCTCTCTGTCATCAGTAGTGTTTTAGAGAGAGTCTTCAGCAATATTTTCTATTCTTCTCCAAGCTTCGTCCACTGTGAGGTTATAGAAACCTCCATTGCTCATTGCATTAACTATCATCTTATTATGAGGGGTAAGACCTTTGAAGAAATAATGCAAGAGTTCGGGACGATCAAACCCATGATGAGGACACTGATTCTTAAGATCGTTAAACTTTTCCCATGATTCATGAAATGGCTCTAAGTCTGACTGTGCGAATGTCATGATGCCTGTTCGCAGAGTAGTAGTCTTAGCCATTGGGAAGAACCTATGTAAAAATTTCCGAATAAGTTCTCCCCAAGAAGTGATCACTCCTGCGTCTAGATGATTTAGCCATTGTTTGGCTTTATCTTTCAATGAAAAGGGAAACAGACGCAGGTGAATATTTTCACGGCTCACATTAGGAATGTGAAGCGTTGTGCATGCTTCAATGAATTACACGATGTGAGCGTGAGGATTTTCATTGCTTTTTCCATAGAAGGAAGGAAGCATTGAAATAGTCCCTGTTTTGAGCTCTAAATTTATATTGCCAAGAGCCGGTGGGGCTATGGCAAATTCAGGGTCAAAATCACCTGGTGAAAAATGTTGACGTAAAGTCATCGGTTGGTTCAGAGGTTGATTAACAGGCTGAGCTATAGGAAGAGGCGGGATATTTACTTCTTGATCTGCCATTGGGAATTTTAACTTCCTACGCAAATTTTTCTCGAGCTCAGGATCAAACGGGGCAAGTTCTAGATCCAAAGAACGACGCCCGTGAATACAACGACTTATAAACTTTAAATACGAAATAAAATTACAAGATTAAAAAATACTAATATACTTTACAAGCAGTAATAGATAAAAGCTCATTGATTAGATGAATCATTAAAATGACTCATTTTCCAATAAATCAAAATTCCTAAAATTTTAAATATATTATTATTTTTTTTAAATTTTTAAAAAATAAAAATAAAAAAATAAAAAAAAAAATTAAAAAAAAAATTAATAATAAAAATAAAAATAATTTTTTTTAAAAATAAAAATAAAAATAAAAATATTTTAAAATATTTTTAAATATATATATATATATATATATATATATATATATATTTATTATTTTATTTATTTATTTATTTATTTATTATTTATTATTTATTTTTTTATTTTTTTATTTTTAAATAAAACGGATAAAATAAACACTTTAAACAAGTTCACGAATACTTTTATCAATAACTAAACTGTACCGTGCTTCCCCGGCAACGGCGCCAAAAACTTAATGCGATCGGGTTGTGCGTTAAAATGTACGCAAAATAACCAAGTTAAAATACCCGCAAGTGCACGGATCTTTGTAGTGTAGTGTGCTTTGAGTGCGGAATCGTACCACAGGGAAGCTCGCTAGTTTAAATTAGTGAAGTAGTGTGAAAATGTTAAAGCGCTTAAGTGACAAATCGCAAGGTGGTTTGAGTAACGTGCGAGAAATATAAACTAAATTAAACTAACTAAATTATCTAAGTTATACTAAGTATTAGTGGAATACGAGAGGTGGTGATCTAGGGGTTTGAACATGTAAATGAGTCAATTAATATAGGTTCGATATATAGTTTATCTAATTCTGCAAGGGCTTAAGCTACAAGCATACACCCGGTTAAGCTAAAAGTTATAGACCTAGTTAATCTACTTAGCTTATTTTAACCAAGTACAACAAGACAAAGTAAACTAAGGAATTAACCTTACAGATAGAAACTATGGTACAACCTATAGTTTCATGGAGTCTATGGTACAACCTATAGACTCATGATTAAAACAATTATATGCCACTAAAGTAATGCATTCATAATATTAACTACAAGTATAATATTTATGAAACGAAAGTAAAGCAATCATAACGTCTACTTAAAAGCATTACGTATGAAATACTTAATTAAAACAAGCCATACATTGCAATATGAATTAAATAAACTATATCCGAGACCATATATTAAAATACGATCATTTACAATATTCACCCCTAGATATCAATCTACTCATACATAAATGAATACAAGTTATGTAAATAAAAGAGAGTCAAGAAAGGCTCCCCTATATTGACGAACGCGTATTTCTGATTCCTGAAATTTGAGTAGAGGTCCGACGCAAAATAGCTATTCGGGCGGAGCTAATTTCTCCCGAATAAGAACTATTAGGGATGAGTTTCCCCCGAATAAGAGCTTTCCTATTAAAAGCTATTCGGGCAGAACCTCCCCCGGATAATAACAACTTGGGTCGGACTTCCCCCTAAAAGTAGCTATTCAGGCAAAATTTCCCCGAATAAGAGCTACCTAGGCGGGACTTCCCCCGTATTCTACTACTACTTAATTAACTAAAACTAAAATTTAAAACTAAATAGAATTAACTCGAAATTATATCAAAAATATTGATAATACTCCAAAATTAACTCAAGAATTCTCAAAGGGTTGAAGCTCTATTTATAGGCAAAAATTCTGAAATAGTTGACTTTTTTCGTTTGTTGACTTTGACCAGATTGTTGACCACAGCATTTTTGGGCGTTTTTCACTGTTTTGACCCTCCAAACGATGGAATTTGGCTAAAATCACGCCACGTGCAGGACTTAGTCCTGCGTTGTGCTCAGAATGTTATTTCTACCCGAAAAACTGATATCATTTGCCAAAAATGGACATGAGTCACTATTTGAGATCATCTGGGTCAATGTTCCGAGTCCGATTTCTTGCTAGTTTCAGCCAAGTTTCTTTTCTATGAGCTTCATTCTTCAACCGCTTCTCATGCTTTCCCATTCTTACTTCTTGACTTGCAATTTGGATCATTTCGGGCCTGATTCTTCACTTTTCAGTATTTTCCTACATTGCATTGAAAGTATCAAAGTGTTGCATTTAATCCAGAGTTAAGATGCAAATGCAGTACAAATACCATGGTTTGAGTGCTGCAAATACAGTCACATCACACGGGATGCCTGTGAGTATTGTATCGGATAGGGATCCTCGTTTTACTTCCCGATTTTGGAAGAGATTGCAAGAAGCTTTGGGAACGAAGTTGTGTTTCAGCACGGCTTATCAGTCTCAGACTGATGGACAATCTGAGAGAACTATTCAGATTCTGGAGGATATACTGAGGGCGTGTGTTTTAGACTTCGGGAAAGATTGGGAAAAATATCTGTCTCTAGCGGAGTTCGCTTATAACAATAGTTATCAGGCCACTATCGGGATGGCCCCATTTGAGGCATTGTATGGACATAAGTATCGATCCCCAATTTACTGGGATGAAGTAGGTGAGACGAAGACTTTTGACCCAACCCTTCTACCTGAACTTATGAAGACTGTTGATAATATCCACCTCATCTGGAAACGGATGCTTACCACCCAAAGCAGGCAGAAAAGTTATGCAAACCGACGGAGACGGAGCCTAGAGTTTGAGGTCGGCGACAAGGTATTCTTGAAGATATCACTAGAGGGGACTGATTAAACACGGCAAGGGTGGAAAGTTGAGCCCGAGGTTTGTAGGACCATTTGAGATAATTGAGAAAGTTGGCAAGTTGGCGTACCGCCTGGAACTACCCCGAAACCTCTCCAATATTCACGACGTCTTTCATGTTTCAATGCTACGGAAGTATCATCCTGATCCATCGCATATCTTGGAGCTAGAGCCGTTGCAGCTTCAGGAGAACTTGTCTTATGAAGAGAGCCCATTCGGATCCT
Source organism: Ehretia macrophylla (assembly GCA_037974665.1). NCBI lineage: Eukaryota > Viridiplantae > Streptophyta > Magnoliopsida > Boraginales > Ehretiaceae > Ehretia > Ehretia macrophylla. The sequence continues at coordinate 59,370,575 of CM075772.1, read as the reverse complement.
AGACCAGCAAGATCGAGAGTTGTGCAACAAATCTATACCGATGGTGAAAGTGTTGTGGGATCATCATGGAGTTGAAGAAGCAATGTGGGAAAGGCGAGACCAGATGAAGCAACAGTATCCAGCATTATTTCCAAGGTAATATTGAATTTCGGGACGAAATACTTTTAAGGAGGGGAGGATGTGAGACCCGACCTCGATTTGCATGCAATACCTTATTTTGTGTGCCCTAACCTAGATTTGCATGCTTTGACCTAGGTTTAAGAATTGTGTTTCGTTTTGTGTGCCTTGCATTGAATTACGTGCATTCATTTAGAGTTGCGTGCATTTACTTGGGAAACGTGCATTCATCTCGTAGTTCGTGCCTTGTCTCGTAGTGCGTGCCCTAAATCTAAGAAAGCGTGCCCTCACGCTAATCAAGAAAGCATCTTACACGAAGCACTAGGTCATTAATTAATCCTACAAATCCCACTAACTAATATTAAATTACTAATTCAACCCACTAGAAGACAAAATCTCACAGAAAGCTAGACATTCTTTATTCTTTATTCTTTATTCTTTGCATATCCCAAACACACAATAAAATAAGCCTTGAACAAGACAAAAAATTCAGATTCTTGCAATGCCTTGGCCGACCACCTTGTGTACATTTGTGCTTGCTTGCATAATTCAAATTGAACCCAAACATTCTATGACAATTCTATGACACAAAGCAATAACAAATTTAGCTCAAAACCCTCCTCAAAGCTCCAAATCTCGACACAAGCTCCTTGCCCATGCTAGACATTTCAAATGATGCTTCTTGAAGACAAAAAATCAGATTTTTGCAAGCCCTAGGCCGACAAGCACCTTTGCCCAACAAAGCTTTTCATTTTCTTTCATTTTCCTTCATTTCCTCTCATTCCTCTCTCATTTCTTCTTTCTCTCTCTCAGTCTTGGCTGAGTTTCTACACTCCATAGCTTATCTTCATCACTCCATGGTTCATCAAGGCATGCAAGAAGCTAGGGAGCTCGACTAAGCAAGCTAGGTTGCAAGAAACTCACATGCAAGCTTATTGAACATCCATTTCGGCATAGGTGAGTTTGCTAGCTTCCATTTCTTTTCTTCTTGTTCTAACCACATGCACCTACTAAGAACTTGGTTACTAAGCTAGGAAAATTGAGAAAATCGAGTGGTGTCTCGGCTAAGCAAGGAAAAGAATCAATCTTGTGCGACCATCAAGAGTCTTGTGCATCTTCTTGTTGTTTTGCTAAGGTGAGGGCTAAAACTTCTTGAAAATCTTTCAAAAAACCACATGCATGCCCTTAAATGTCTATCTTTACTTCTGTACTTGAGATATATGTAATACCCGAGCCAGGAATGTGAAAATTCTTTGTTTATTATTTTGAAAATTATATTTCCTTAAATTCTTTGTGAATTAATTGTTACTTTCTCGCCGTCGCAACGTGCATTGCATTTAAGGAGCGATAGCTAGATAACGATTTCTAGTCCTCAGCAAATAGTGAAACTAGTATTTAGATGACTTAAATTTTATATTTGAAATGTTGCTAGCTTTAATTGATCTTACCTTAGCTAAAATGGCTTTAAAACGCACAAAATAGGGCCCTTTGACCAAGTCTTAAGTTGTTTGACCTTGGACCTTTGACCCTTTGACCATTTGATACTTAAATAAGCTAAAAACTAAGCAAAATAAAAAAAAAACAGCAGCAAAACAGAACCAAAGCTGCACGAAACAAGAGAGAAAGAAAAAAAAAATTCAACCTTCCAATCGATCAATCTTCGCGAGAGCTCGTGCGGGGTGGTTTCCAAGGCAACCAACGTTGTTTTCCTAGCGACTAGGAGTACCTAAGGTGAGGGAAGCATGTTATTTGCGCATTTATACGTTGTGTATGTCAACTTTGTCAATTTTTAGATTTATCCGTAGATCGTTATTGAAAGCGATTTGATGCTTCTAGAATGTTCCTTGGCATTTGTAGAACATGTATTTATAGCTTTGTAACATTTTATGCGGTTAAATGTTGTGATTACAATTTAAATTGATCAATGAATAGTAATTTATGAATAGTAAAACCTTGAAACATTGAAGTTGCGCTGTTATGCTTTCTGTTGATGTAGAAATGTGCTAGGTACGCTAGAATGCTAAAATGTGTGGTTTGTTTGGGTTGCGTAGTGGAAAAAACGAAAATTAAGCCTTTGAGAAAGTCGGGGTCGTTTAGGTCAACTTTAGCGCTTTCTCGTTTTACGTGTTGGCATTGCTTCGGGAAGCCATGGAAGCACTTTTGGTGCGATTATGGCTTTGGTTGGGTGTTTGGCTGATATAGTTGTAGTTCAAATGAGAAAGGGGAAAATCGGGGCTTTGCGCGGGGTCTAGGGTAAAGTAAGGTTTCGGGGTCTTTTGACATGCCTTATGGTGACCTAGGAGGGTTGGCGAAGTCGGTTTCCAGAACTCGTAGCTCGTTTGGAAATGGTAGCGTTTTGATAGTTGGGGCCGATTTGTGTTTTTGTGTGTTTTCTTGTCTTTATGCTTATAGAATGCTTAGAATTACTTGAATTACTTGTTTGAGTTGTTTTGGATTGAGTTGCTTATCAAATTGCTGCTATTGCGTGCGAGAGTAACCTACTTTGTTATTCTCCCACGTGGGGCTTTATCGCTTGGTTATCGGCTTGTATCGAGTCTTGCATGGCATAGTGTCTCGCGCGTGAGTGATGGGCCTCTCTGGGTAGCCTTGGGTTGCTAGTGTTGGTTGCTCTCGCTCCGGTGCTACTCCCTTTGTCGCTTGGGCTGCCTCACAGAGGGATTTGGGTCGTAGGCTGATGGATACTCCCGGGGTATTCCAAGCTGGTGTTATAAGGTGGTCTGGGCCGGCGCGTCATCATCGAATTCGTGTTTGAAAGTTGCTCGTGAAAAGAGTATCGTATCCTTTGAATGAGTGTTTACAGCTTTAAATACTTGCCTTGCTTTATTGTTGGCTTTGGTTGTATCTATATATGATTTGTATGTATTGCTTGGCTAATTGCATTGCATACTCCTCTCATCTCCGTCCTTGAGACCAATTGCCCTCGCTGAGCAATAGTTTTTGCTCATTCCTCTCTATACTATGTTTTTACAGGAGTAGTTGAAGCAGACCCTCTCGAGGTAATTGAGGAGGAGGAGCAGGTGGAGGTGTTTCTGTGATAGCACTTCTCTGCTTTGGTTGGTGGTTGGTTACCAGTTTTTGTGCGAACCTTGCTTGTTATGTATATTGCGTGGAGCTCGCTTAATTTTGAGGCTTGTAGCCTTATACATATTTTCTAGTTTGAGGCCTCTACGGTCTTATGTTGTATAAGCTGGAAGAATGTAATGTTGTAACTTATACTCGGATGACTAGTGAAGAAATGCATGCTAATAGCTAATGGTTTAGTGGCATAAATACCTATGTAATATGCATGGCATTTTTGGTTTGGAAAGTTGGATAATAAGAAATGTATGTTTTTAAAGAAAGTTGGCTTGTTTTGATTATTATTTGGCGTTCGCAAATATTATATTGATTTTAGGGTTTTCGGATCGTCCGCGGTACAGAGGAGACTCCGTCCGTGTGTCGGGTCCGGGCTTGGCCTTTTGCGGGGTCGGGTCGGGGCGTGACATCTTTAGGTGGTATCAGAGCATGATAGTCTTGCATGAGCCGGGATATGATTCTCGGTCTGTGGGGTAAAGGTCTAAAATGCAAAAGTGTTTATGTATAATTGCTAACTGAAAAGAAAATGTTATAACATGACTTTGTGAACTTGGAGTGTTTAAGTGTTTAAGTGAAATAGTTTGGCAAGTTGAACTTGTCTTATGTGAATTGTGTGGTAGAATATTGGCTTGTTATTGACTTGAGTGTTATCTAATCTTATGTGCTGTATTTCTGTCTATAAACTGCTTTTAAATGTTGCCAGCTATTGTGAGTTGCTACTATGCCGCCACGTCGTGGTACTCAAGGTATAGGATCAGATGAAGAGGCAGCAAAACAGGGTCAGCAGCCCTTGCCTAAGCTGTTTATGGCTACCATGACTACTGTAGTAGACCGGATCACACAAGTACTACATGAGCAGAGGCAGGACCGGATTAATCCCCAGGGTAATCAAGCTAATCCTGGTGGACAGGGGTACAGAGTTGAGAATAATCAGTTAGAGAAATTTATGAGGCACGAGCCGGGAAAGTTTTTCGGGGAGCAGGATGATGAGGCGGCCGAAAGATGGATTAATCGAGTTGAGAAGATTTTCACTGCTTTGAGGTACACGGATGAGGCAAGAATAGACTATGCGTCATTCTTATTTGAGGGTGATGCAGAGCAGTGGTGGAATACTGTTAGGTTAAGGTGGGATTGTGAGGATGTTCCACACTTATGGGATGATTTCGTAAGTGAGTTCCGGGACAAATATATTCCCAAGATGGCTATGGAGAGGAGGGAAGATGAGTTTGTGGCCCTGAAGCAGGGAAACATGACTGTTGCGCAGTACCAGGCTAGGTTTGTTAGCCTGTCGAGGTATATGCCCGAGTTGGTACGGCCGGCTAGGAGGATGATACATAGGTTTGTCCATGGGCTGAGAATGGACATTCAATTGCATTTGACTGGGCAGACCTACACTACTTTTCCCGAGGCATTTCAGGCAGCCTCGAAGTTTGAGAAACGGAAGGCTGAGATGTTAGCTGAGAGCAGTCAGTCGAGTAAGAAGCAGTATTTGGGCCAGAGCAGCCAGAGTCAGCCGAGGCAATATCAGGCTTCTGCACAGGTTCCTCAGCAGCGTCCGTATCAGCCACAGCAGCAGATTCAGGCTAGGCCAGCTGTGACTAGACCCCAGCAGGGAGGTACAGTTCCTACTACTGCCAGAGCCCCAGCACCTACGGGAAACACTGCGGTTAGGCAAAATCAGCAGTGTAACTATTGTAATCGGCCAGGGCATATTGAGGCTAACTGCTGGAGGAAGAGTGGTAAATGTACGGGTTGTGGCAGTGATGATCACAGGGTGAGAGATTGCCCTAAGTATAATAATGTTCAGGGCCATGGTGGAGGCCAAGGTGTTCAGAATAGGGCTGCAGGTGCACGTCTAGCACAGAGAGTTCAGGCTAGGGTCTTTGCACTGGATGCAGAGGAGCTGCCCGATACCACAGCTATAGTGGAAGGTACCTTTCTTCTCAATACTCAGCCAGTTAAAGTTTTGATTGATCCCGGAGCTACACATTCGTTTATAACTCCTGCATGTGCACGATCTGTGAATGTTTGCATTGATAAATTGCCTCATGAAGTTGAAGTTAGTACTCCTTTGGGTGCAAAATTTGTTACTGAGTCTATTTGCAAATCTTGTGATATATGTATTGAGAACCGTAAATTTCCTGCTGATTTAATTATATTACCATTCCGTGACTTTGAAATCATTTTGGGAATGGACTGGTTGGGAAAGTATTATGCTCAGTTGGATTGTAGAACAAAGGTCGTTTATCTTAAGGTTCCTGACCTACCGGTACTAGAGATTGTTGGGAACTGCAGGGCTGCCCGCATTCCACTTTTATCAGCGATCAAGACTTCTAAGTTGTTGAATAGGGGTTGTGAAGCTTACTTAGCTTATTTGATCAATCAGCCTGCTGATAAGTTGAGTTTGAATGAGGTTCCGATTGTTAGAGACTTCCCTGGAGTATTTCCCGAGGAATTACCGGGTTTACCACCGGATAGGGAGATTGAGTTCGTGATTGATCTTGTGCCAGGCACTGTGCCAATTTCTAGGAGTCCTTATAGAATGGCATCGGCTGAACTTCAGGAGTTAAAAATTCAGCTTCAGAACTTGCTTGAGAAAGGGTTTATACAACCTAGTTCTTCGCCGTGGGGTGCACCTGTGTTGTTTGTAAGAAAGAAAGACGGCACGCTACGATTATGTATTGATTACAGGGGACTTAATCAAGTCACAATTAAGAATAAATACCCCTTGTCGTTGATTGAAGAATTGTTTGACCAGTTGCAGGGTGCGAGTGTTTACTCCAAATTTGACTTGAGGTAGGGTTACTATCAACTTAGGATTCGAAGTGACGATATACCAAAGATGGCATTCAGGACTAGATATGGCCACTATGAGTTTGTTGTGTTGCCGTTTGGATTGACGAATGCACCAGCCGCATTCATGGACTTGATGCAGAGAGTTTTTCGGCCTTACCTTGATCAGTTTGTCGTGATCTTTATTGACGACATTTTAGTGTATTTGAAGAACGAGGCTGAACATGAGCAACACTTGAGGATTGTGCTTCAGACTTTGCAGGAAAACAAGCTTTTTGCTAAATTCAGCAAGTGTGAGTTCTGGTTGAACCAGATATCTTTTCTAGGCCATATCATTTCAGATCGAGGAATTTCAGTGGACCCAGCTAAGATTGAAGTTGTTTCATCTTGGAAGAGACCTGAGACGGTGTCATAGATTCGGAGTTTTCTTGGATTGGCAGGTTACTACCGGAGATTTGTTAAAGACTTTTCCAAAATTTCTGGACCTTTGAGACAGTTGACTCTGAAGAAAGTTGCTTACAATTGGGATGCCAAGTGTGAATCTAGTTTTCAAGAATTGAAGAAGAGACTAACTACAGCTCCTATTCTAGCTTTACCTGAGAGAACAGAGAACTTCGTTGTCTACAGCGATGCATCTAAGGAAGGTTTGGGCTGTGTTTTAATGCAGAATGGTAAGGTGATTGCCTATGCTTCTAGGAAATTGAAACCTTATGAAGTCAACTACCCTACACATGATCTTGAGTTAGCTACAGTTGTGTTTGCATTGAAGAAGTGGCATCATTACTTGTGGGGTTGCAGATTTGAAATATTTACTGACCACAAGAGTCTCAAGTATTTGTTTTCACAGAAGGATCTAAATATGAGGCAGCGAAGATGGCTAGAGCTATTGGGTGGTTATAACTGTTCTATTAACTATGTGCCAAGTAAGGCAAATGTTGTTGCTGATGCTTTGAGCTGAAAGGCTACTGTTGCAAGCTTGATTATCAAGGACTGGGAGACTTTGGAAGAAATTTGTTCATGGAAGCCAGAAGCTACTGAGGTAGGGATTCGATTTGCTAGTTTACAGATTCAGTCAGGGTTGCTAGCACAAATCAGAGAGGCTCAGAAGACTAATCCTCACATCTTGAAGATCCAAGAAAAGTCGAAAGGGGGAGAGTCGGAGTTTAAATTACATGCAGATGGCATCTTCAGATTCAGGGATAGAGTATGTGTTCCTGATGATCCGACTTTGAAGAATGAGATCCTGTCCGAGGCACATAATTCGAGGTATACGATTCACCCGGGCAGTACTAAAATGTATAGAGATTTGAAACAACACTTCTGGTGGAACAATATGAAGAGAGAGATTGCTGGGTATGTATCCAGATGTTTGACTTGTCAGAGGGTTAAAGTTGAGCATCAGAGGCCAGCCGGACTTCTACAGCCGTTGTCGATTCCGCAGTGGAAGTGGGTACATATTACAATGGACCTTGTGACCGATCTTCCTAGATCTCCGAGAGGATGTGATTTTGTTTGGGTTGTTGTGGACCGCTTGACTAAAGCTACACACTTTATTTCCGTGAATAAACAGGATAGCCTTGATAAGTTAGCTGAACTTTATGTTGCTAATATTGTGAGATTGCATGGTATGCCACAGAGTATAGTGTCAGATAGGGATCCCAGATTCAGATCTCGTTTTTGGCAGAAGTTGCAAGAGGCCATGGGAACTAAGTTGAGCTTCAGTACTGCATATCATCCACAAACTGATGGCCAGTCTGAGAGAACCATCAGGATCTTGGAAGACATGCTTCGGGCATGTGTGCTAGACTTTGGGAAGAATTGGGAGAAGTTTTTGCCTTTAGCGGAGTTCGCCTACAACAATAGTTATCAATCTACTATAGGTATGGCTCCCTACGAGGCGTTGTATGGTCGAAAATGCAGATCTCCATTATATTGGGAAGAGGTTGGAGAGATGAGAACAGTTGATCCGACTGTGTTACCTGAGATGATTAAGATGGTAGATAATGTTCACCTTATTCGCCAGCGTATGCTTACAGCTCAGAGTCGTCAGAAGAGTTATGCGGATAAGCACCGTCGGGATCTTGAGTTTGATTTGGGAGATTGGGTGTTTCTTAAGATTTCTCCACGGAAGGGATTGATTCGGCACAGTAAGAGCGGGAAGCTTAGTCCCAGGTATGTGGGTCCGTATGAGATCACCGAAAAGGTAGGTCCTTTGGCTTATTGGTTAGCTTTGCCTCCGAGCTTGTCGAGACTGCACGATGTGTTCTACGTGTCTATGTTGAAGAGGTATCATCCAGACCCTTCACATGTATTTGAACCAGAGCCTTTGCAGATTGAAGAAAAGTTGTCTTATGAAGAGAAACCGATTAGAATTGTGGATCGGAAGATTCAGGAGCTTCGCAGAAAGAGTATTCCGTTAGTAAATGTTCTGTGGAATCATTATGGATTTGAGGAAGCGACTTGAGAAAGAGAGGACCAAGTTCAGGATCAGTATCCGGAGTTGTTTGTTGACCAGGTAAGAATTGCGTGGGCGCAATTGTTTTAAGGGGGAGAGGGTGTAATAACCGAGCCCGGAATGTGAAAATTATTTGTTTATTATTTTGAAAATTATATTTCCTTAAATTCTTTGTGAATTAATTGTTACTTTCTCACCGTTGCAACGTGCATTGCATTTAAGGAGCGATAGCTAGATAACGATTTCTAGTCCTCAGCAAATAGTGAAACTAGTATTTAGATGACTTAAATTTTATATTTTAAATGTTGCTAGCTTTATTTGATCTTACCTTAGCTAAAACGGCTTTAAAACGCACAAAATAGGGCCCTTTGACCAAGGCTTAAGTTGTTTTACCATGGACCTTTGACCCATTGACCATTTGACACTTAAATAAGCTAAAAACTAAGCAAAATAAAAAACAAAACAGCAGCAAAACAGAACCATAGCTGGCCGAAACAAGAGAGAAAGAAAAAAAAAATTTAACCTTCCAATCGATCAATCTTCGCGTGAGCTCGTGCGGAGTGGTTTCCGAGGCAACCAACGTTGTTTTCCTAGCGACTAGGAGTACCTGAGGTGAGGGAAGCATGTTATTTGCGCATTTATACGTTGTGTATGTTAACTTTGTCAATTTTTAGATTTATTCGTAGATCGTTATTTAAAGCGATTTGATGCTTCTAGAATGTTCCTTGGCATTTGTAGAACATGTATTTATAGCTTTGTAACATTTTCTGCGGTTAAATGTTGTGATTGCAATTTAAATTGATCAATGAATAGTAATTTATGAATAGTAAAACCTTGAAACGTTGAAGTTGCGCTGTTATGCTTTCTGTTGATGTAGAAATGTGCTAGGTACGCTAGAATGCTAAAATGTGTGGTTTGTTTGGGTTGCGTAGTAGAAAAAACGAGAATTAAGCCTTTGGAAAAGTCGGGGTTGTTTAGGTCAGCTTTAGCGTTTTCTTGTTTTGCGTGTTGGCATTGCTTCGGGAAGCCATGGAAGCACTTTTGGTGTGATTATGGCATTGGTTGGGTGTTTGGTTGTTATAGTTGTAGTTCAAACGAGAAAGGGGGAAATCGGGGCTTTGCGCGAGTTCTAGGGTAAAGTAAGGTTTCGGGGTCTTTAGACGTGCCTTATGGTGACCTAGAAGGGTTGGCGAAGTCGGTTTCCAGAACTCGTAGCTCGTTTGGAAATGGTAGCGTTTTGATAGTTGGGGCCGATTTGTGTTTTTGAGTGTTTTTTTGTCTTTATGCCTGTAGAATGGTTAGAATTACTTGGAATACTTGTTTGAGTTGTTCTGGATTGAGTTGTTTATCAAATTGCTGCTATTGCGTGCGAGAGTAACCTACTTTGTTATTCTCCCAATGTGTGGCTTTATCGTTTGTTTATCGTCTTGTATCGAGTCTTGCATTGCATAGTGTCTCGCGCGTGAGTGATGAGCCTCTCTGGGTAGCCTTGGGTTGCCAGTGTTGGTTGCTCTAGCTCCGCTGCTATTCCTTTTCTCGCTTAGGTTGCCTCCCAGGGAGATTTGGGTCGTAGGTTGATGGATACTTCCGGGGTATTCCAAACTGGTGTTATAAGGTGGTTTGGGCCGGCGCGTCGTCATCGAATTCGTGTTTGAAAGTTTCTCGTGAAAAGAGTATCGTATCCTTTGAATGAGTGTTTGCAGCTTTAAATACTTGCCTTGCTTTGTTGTTGGCTTTGGTTGTATCTTTATATGATTTGTATGTATTGCTTGGCTAATTGCATTGCATACTCCTCTCATCTCCGTCCTTGAGACCAATTGCCCTCGCTGAGCAATAGTTTTTGCTCATTCCTCTCTATACTCTGTTTTTACAGGAGTAGTTGAAGCAGACCCTCTCGAGGTAATTGAGGAGAAGGAGCAGGTGGAGGTGTTTCCGTGATAGCACTTCTCTGCTTTGGCTGGTGGTTGGTTACCAGTTTTTGTGCGAACCTTGCTTGTTATGTATATTGCGTGGAGGTCGCTTAATTTTGAGGCTTGTAGCCTTGTACATATTTTCTAGTTTGAGGCCTCTACGGTCTTATGTTGTATAAGCTGGAAGAATGTAATGTTGTAACTTATACTCGGATGACTAGTGAAGAAATGCATGCTAATAGCTAATGGTTTAGTGGCATAAATACCTGTGTAGTATGCACGGCATTTTTGGTTTGGAAAGTTGGATAATAAGAAATGTATGTTTTTAAAGAAAGTTGGCTTGTTTTGATTATTATTTGGCGTTCGCAAATATTATATTGATTTTAGGGTTTTCGGATCGTTCGCGGTACAGAGGAGCCTCCGTCCGTGTGTCGGGTCCGGGCTTGGCCTTTTGCGAGGTCGGGTCGGGGCGTGACAATATATGTGTGTTCATGAGCTTTTGTAGACATGCATGGCAAGATTCTTGGCTAGAATGTGATGATAGATGAAATCGTGTATGTGACAGCCTTCTGTCTTGTTGGTGCGAGGTAATTTTTACTAGGTAAATGATGTTGAAAATGCGTGAAAATTGGTAGGTACCTATTTTTTCCAGTTTTGAACACTTTTCACAGAAATAGACCAAAGCTAATTTTGACTCTAAAGTCTTCAAAATGACTAATTATCAAAATGTATCCAAATCTAAAAAGTCTGGAAAAATGAAGCAGGTTTTGGCAGATTCACTGACCTCTTAGAACGAACTAGTTATGACTTAGTAAATGATATCCAAAATGCATGAACTTTGGTGTGCATCTATATTTTTCAGTTCTGGACGTTTTTGTCAGAAATGGACTAAGGCTAAATCTGACCCTAAAGCCCTAAAAAATGACAAGTATTGAAATGTGTGCAAATCTGGACAATTTTGTGTAGTCTCATTGTTTTGGCTATAACTCTTGAATCCGAACTCCAAATGATGCAAGGTTTGTTTCTGAATTTAGTTCACTCCTTAAGATTTAATTTGAAATCTTGTTCACTGGAATTGGAGATTGTTTTCTTGTCTTAATAATTGTGAGAAAACAGTCCATTGCAGTGAGGGCTTCACCTATTGATATGCTTAGAAAAATTAATGTAGCTTCCCTTGTTGTATTAAATGCTTGGGATTGTGGCATTTGGATGTAGTGTGGACTGTTTTGAATGCTTGAGGGTGTTTAATTTAATCAATGCATGGCTTGAGCTTAATTACGAGATGACTTGGGGCTTAATCGCACAGGTAAACTCGAATTGAAACCCTAGTAACTAGGTAAACTCGCTAAGTGTTGATCCTATGGTTATTGCGTTTGATTATGTGTGTTGTAGGCTTCCCGTAGTTGCCCTTGTAGCCCTAAATATGATTTCGATGATTACATGTTGATAAGTAGGCTTTTCTTGCGTCCGGTCCCACGTAGATGTCGTTGCATGATGAATAATCTTATTATTTGATTACGTGAACTTCGAAATAAGTTATATGACTTGATTTACATGCGTTACATGGCTGCCCATTTAATGTTCATATAACTCCATGTGCCTTTCAAGTGAAATTACTTGTCTTATCGTGTCTCGCTTGTTTACTTGTCAATGTGCAAATCTTATGACTGCTCGGAGGCAACCTACTTTGTTGTCCTCCTAATGTGATATATTAAATGTCATAAATGTGCATTGCATACAAGGTTGTAACCTTTCATTCTGGCGTGGTAGCGTTCACGCACACTGGGCGGCATCGGGCTTACCGGTACAACCGTGACTACCATTGTCCAATTCCCTCTCTCGCTTGGGGGCTAGACTTCCTCGGAGAGTTGGGTCGTAAGATTTCAGGGTACATCCAGAGTACACCCATTTGGCGTGATAAGGGGATGATTTGAAGTCGGCCATAACAACTGATACTGACATGAACTGAGAGCGAAAGCTCACCGTATCCTTTTCACTATGTGTATAAGTACTCTCACTTAGTTCCTAGAGGACCTCGGGGAAGAAAGATGGGTAATTGTGTTCCTTTACTTTTATGTACTGACTTGTGATATATTCATGCTTGCAAAAAGGGTTTTCATAAGTTGAACTGGAAAATGAGTTTCAAAACCTATTTCTCGTTCCCCCTCGCTGAGTTCATAAGGACTCACCCTCTTTTTTCATCTCAGGTGAAGAAGATCAGGAACAGGTACCCGAGGACAATGTGCCTAACGATGATTCCTTGGAATAATTGCTTGCCCTACGTGCCTTGCGTGACCATGTCCATTTTGTGAACAATATGTTGTTTGAAGACTATTTCTTTTCATGTTGCTTGTTGTTTGTAATGTAAAAGACTCCCGTTGTAATTTGGGGTCTAATTTTGGCTTGTACTGATAATAACTAGATAGACACTACTATGGTCATTTTGCTGTCATTACTGGCTAGTATCTATCATATGATTATGAAGTATCAGGTAAGGATTAAGTAAAATGAACCTATCCAATCTTAAGCAGGTACTCATTATTAAGCTAAGATCAACAGGTACTTTTATAACGAGGATTAGCAAACAAACAAGACGTAGTATCATGCTAGGTTATTAATCAAACGAGACTTCGAGATAACTAGTAGGCATTTCAATTGATGGTAAATAGTAATCTTAGTTGGAAATGAAATTTGAGGCGTTTAGAGAACTAGGTCAAACTAAAGAGCCCAATTACAGCTGTTATGCTGCCGGTTTTTAAGAAAAATTGTGAAGTCTAGGCTAAACGTTAAGTGTCAAACTTTTATGAACGATTATGTACGAGACATGACTTGAATGTTTAGATCTCACCCTAGTCTAACCTTTATAGGACGGGTTGGGGTGTGACAGACGTCGGCTCTTCCTATCATTGTGAAGCGGAATTCACCAAGTGTTGGATTGTTCACCCACCAATAGGGAACGTGAGCTGGGTTTAGACTGTCGTGAAACAGGTTAGTTTTACCCTACTGATGACAGTGTCGCAATAGTAATTCAACCTAGTACGAGAGGAACCGTTGATTCGCACAATTGGTCATCGCGCTTGGTTGAAAAGCCAGTGGCGCAAAGCTACCGTGCGCTGGATTATGACTGAATGACTCTAAGTCAAAATCCGGGCTAGAAACGATGCGCTCGCCTGCCGCCCGTTCACCGACCCGTAGTAGGGGCCTCCGGTCCCAAGGGCACATGTCGTTGGCCAAGCTGTCGCGACGGAAACGTCGCGCCAGCCGCCTTGAAGTACAATTTCCATTGAGCGGCGGCCAGAATCCTTTACAGATGACTTAAATATGCGACGGGGTATTGTAAGTGGCAGAGAGGCCTTGCTGCCACGATCCACTGAGATTCAGTCCTTTGTCGCTCTGATTCATCCCTCTCCCCTCCTCGCCTATCTCCGCCCTATCCGCAATCCAATCCCGTCAACCAACACTATTTTCCCCAAACGGGCCAAGAGGTTCGACGCCCTATGCCGCTTCCCAAGTGTGTCTCCAAGTGTCGACGCGCGAATGCCCAAGTGTTGCCAAGTGATCTGTGCCCAAGTCCGAATAACATTAGCCCAAGTTAGTTTGCCACGCTCGCTGCGTGGATAAGTGCCACCACAAGTGTCGTGGGGTTTCGAGGCAACGATGATGCCCAATTATGCCCAAGAAGTGCTATGCCCAAGGATGCCCACCCAAGTGCTAAGTGCTATGCCCAAGGATGCCCACCCAAGGATGCACTATGTGCTATACCCAAGTGCTATGCCCAAGGATGCCCGCCCAAGTGCTAAACCCAAGTGCTATGCCCAATGATGCTCAAGTGCTATGTGCACCCAACTGCTATGCCCAAGTGCTATGCCTAATGAGGCCCAAGTGCTATGTGTGAACGGGCCCACTACTGGTCGACCCCGGTCATCCCCTCGAGTGCCCAAGTGTTAGACAACCTATGCTTGCTTCGTAAGAGATGACAAAAAAATTTAAATCCAACTTTGTGTGATGCCGGCCCGCATAGGTGCCTAACGTTCTTCCCTTAGTATTAACGGTGACTGAGGTTATGTTGCCCCAGTCTTGGACATGACTGGGCACGTTGGTGAACGGTTGCGGCACGACTGCCCACGGTGTTGCACGACGGCGAACAATTGGGCCTCGGATGGGGCACGTACTTGGGGCACGTACTTGGGGCCTCAGATGGTTAATGATGGCACGGCTTGGCAAGCAGTTGGGGCGTAGTTGGGTCGTGCATGGGGCACGATGGGGCAAACAGATTGGGCAAGCAGTTAGGCCACGTGGGGTGCGTGCATGGGGAACCCATGCCACACTTCGTGCGCACATTGGGCACCCCTGCCGCACGATGGTGTGCACATGTGGCCCGCATACCGCATGAAGGTGCGCGCATTAGGCACCCATGCCGCACGATGGTGTGCGCATGGGGCGCCCATGCCTTACGATGGTGCGCGAATGCCACACGAAGGTGCGCGCATGAGGCGCTCATGCCGCACGAAGGTGCGCGAATGGGGCGCACATGCGGCACGATGGTGCACGCATGCGGTACACATGCCGCACGAAAATGCGCGCATGGGGCACCCATGCAGCACAAAGGTGCGCACATGGGACACCCATGCCGCATGATGGTGCGCGCGAGGGGCGCCTATGCCGCTCGATGGTGCGCGCATGCCGCACGAGGTGCGCGCTTGGGGCACCCTTGCCGCTCGATGGTGCGTGCATCGAGCTCGTATGATGCACGATGGTACACGCATGTGGCCCGCATGCCGCACGAAGGTGCGCACATGGGGTGCCCATGCCGCATGATGGTGCGTACATAGGGCGCGCATGCCCCACGAAGATGCGCGCATGGGGAGCCCATACCTCATGATGGTGCATGCATGCCGTGCGACGGCACGCGCATGGGGCGCCCATGCCGCACGATGGTCCGCGCATGGGGTGCGCATGCCGCACGATAGTGCGTGCATGTGGCCCGCATGTCGCACGAAGGTGCGCGCAAGGGGCGCAAATGACGCACGAAGATGCTCGCTTGGAGCGCCCATGCCGCACGATAGTGCACGCATACTGCACGAAGGTGTGCGCATGGGGTGCCAATGCCTCTCGATGGTACTCGCAACGTGCGCGTGTGAGGCCCAACCTCGAATAACGTGTGTTTCCTTGATTTGCGTGCCATAGACCAAGAATGATATGATTGACCTTGGATTACATGCCA
Organism: Ehretia macrophylla; assembly: GCA_037974665.1. Classification (NCBI taxonomy): domain Eukaryota; kingdom Viridiplantae; phylum Streptophyta; class Magnoliopsida; order Boraginales; family Ehretiaceae; genus Ehretia; species Ehretia macrophylla. Next base: position 59,354,980 of record CM075772.1, on the reverse strand, counting down.
TGTCTTGGTTTTCGTGCATGCGTCGTCATACGTGCCTTGACTTAGAATTATGTGCCCTAATCCTCGACTTACGTGCCCCGACCTCGATTAGCGTGCGATACCTCGTTTCATGTGCTCTAATCTAGATTTGCGTGCCTAGACCTAGGTTTAAGAATTGTGTTCATTATATGTGCCATGCATTGAATTACGTGAATTCATTTAGGGTTGCGTGCATTTACTTGAAGAACGTGCATTCGTCTCGTAGTTCGTGTCCTACCTCGTAGTGCGTGCCCTAGACCTAGGAAAGCTTGTCCTCACGCTAATCAAGAAAGCATCTTACACGGAGCACTAGGCTATTAAATAATCCTACAAACTCCACTATCAATATTATAATCCTAATTCAACTCACTAGAAGATAAAAAATTCACCAAACACTAAGCATTCCTTATTCTTTTTGCACTTCCAACACAAAATTGAATAATGCTCAAAGATGACAAAAAAATCAGATTTCTACATGCTTTGGCTGACCACTTGTGAGCTTTGTGATTGCTTTGCTTAATTCAATATAATTCCTAGACAATCTATGACATATTATGACACAAATACATTAAAAAAAAAAATAGCCCCAAAACCCTACCCAATGCACACCATTTTCGACCAAGTGCTCCTTGCCCATGCTAGGAATTTCAAAATGCCTCTTGAAGACATAAAAATCAGAATTGATAAGCTCAAGGCCGAAACCATGTATCAACTTTTGCAAAAGCCTCATTTTTCTTTCATTTCTCTCATTCTCCAAACATTTCTCTCTCTCCCTCTCATTCTTCTCTCTCCATCTCGGTTTTGGGCTGAGTTTCTTCATCCCTTAGCTCATCTTCATCATCCTATGGTGTATCAAGACAAACAACAAGCAAAGAAACTCACCCAAGCATGCTAGGATGCAAGAATCACACATGCAAGCTTTTTGAGTCACCATTTTCGGCCTTGGTGAGTTTACTTGGTTCCATTTCTTTTCTTCTTGTTCTAACCACATGCATGTACTAAGAACTTGGCCAATAAGCTAGGAAAAATAGAGAGAAATCGGGTGGTGTCTTGGCTAAGCAAGGAAGAAGAAGAAAATTGTGCTTCATCAAGTTTTGTGCATCTTCTTGTTGATTTGCTAAGGTGAGGGCTAAAACCTTTTGAAAATCCTTCAAAAATCCACATGCATGCTCATAAATGTATGTCTTTGCTTCTTTACTTGAGTTATATGTTCGTTCATAAGCTTAAACAACCATGCATGGCAAGATCTTGGCTTGAAAGTGGTGATAGGTGAAGTCGGATTGTTGACAGCTTTCTGACCAGATTGTTTCGAGGTAAGTTTAGCTAGGAAAATGATGTTGAAAATGCATGAAAATTGGTAGGTGAATAGTTTTGCCAGTTTTGAACATTTTTCAAAGAAATAGGCCAAAGCTAATTTTGACTTTAAGGTCTTCAAAATGGTGAACCTTTAAAATGTGTCCAAATCTGAAAATCTGGAAAAATGAAGCAGGTTTTGACAGATGCACTGACCTTGTAGAACGAACTAGAATTGACTTAGTAAATGATATCCAAAATCCATGAAATTTGGTGTGCTGCAAGATTTTGTAGTTCTGGACATTTTTGTCGGAAATAGACTAAGGCTGAATCCGACCCTAAGGACCTCAAAAACGTCAATTATCGAAATGTGTGCAAATCTGGACAGTTTTGTGCTATTCTACTGTTTCGGCTATATCTAATTATCCCGAACTCCAATTGATGCAAGGTTTGTTTCTGATTTTAGTTAACTTCTTAAGCTTTAATTTGACATCTTATTCACTGGATTTGGAGTTTTTTCGCTTATCCTATTGATTGTGATAAAACAGCCTATTGCAGTAAGGGTTTCACTTAATGTTGTGCTTAGAAAAATTGTTGTGACTCCTCTTGTTGAATTAAATGCTTGGGATTGTAGCTTCAGGATGTTGTGTGGACTGTTTTGAATGTTTGAGGATGTTGAATTAAATGATGCATGGCTTGAGATTGACTTTGAGTTGGTTTGAGGCTCAAATTGCACGAATATGCACGAATGGAAACCCTAATGACTAGGTAGTTTTGCTAAGTGTTGATCATTTGGATATTGTGTGGAATTATATGTTTAGTAGGCTGCCCATAAATGCCTTTATAGTCCTAAATGTGATTTTGATCATTGCATGTTGGCAAATAAGCTTTTCTTGCACCCGAACCGACGTAGATGTTATTGCATGTTGAATAATCTTACTACTTGATCACGTGGACTTCGAAATGAGTTATATGGCTTGATTTACATGTGTTACATGGCTGCCCGTTTAATGTTCATATAACTCTATATGCCTTTCAAGTGAAATTACCTGTTTTATCGTGCCCTGCCTGTTTACTTGTCAATGTGCAATCTTATGACTGTCTGGAGGCAACCTACTTTGTTGTCCTCCTAATGTGATACCTGAAATGTCATAAATGTGCACTGCATACAAGGTTGCAACCTTTCCTGTCGGCGTGGTAGCGATCACGCACACCGGGCGGCATCGGGCTTGCCGGTGCACCCGTGACTACCACTGTTCCATTCTCTCTCTCGCTTGGGGGCTAGACTTTCTCATAGAGTTGGGTCATAGGATTTCGAGGTACATCCGGAGTACACCCACCTGGCGTGTTTTGGGGTTATCTGAAGTCGGTCGCAACATCTGATTCTGAAACTGATCTGAGAGCAAAAGCTCACTGTATCATTTTTACTATGTGTATAAGTACTCTCGCTTGGTTCCTAGAGAACCTCGGGGAGGAAGACCGGTATTCCTATTCCTGTACTTGTATTATTGTTATATTCATGCTTGCAAAAGGATTTCATAAGTTTAACCGGAAAATGAGTTTCAAAACCTATTTCTCGTTCCCCCTTGCTGAGTTCATAAAGACTCACCCTCTTTTATCATCTCAGGTGAAGAGGATCCAGAACAGGTACCCGAGGACGGTGTGCCTAACGATGAATCCTTGGAGTGATTGCCTGCTTGTGTGCTTTGCGTGATTGTGGCTACTTATGATCGTTTTTACTATTATTACCGCTAGTATCTATCATAGGTCATGACGTATTAGTTAAGGACTAAGTAAATGAACTTATCCAATCTTAAATAGGTACTCGCTATTAAGCAAAGATCAACAAGTACTTTTGTAATGAGGATAAACAAACAAACGAGACATAATATCACGCTAGGTTATAAATCAAACGAGACATTGAGATAACCAATAGGCATTTCAAAAGGATGTTAAATAGAAATCCTAGTTGGAAATGAAATTGAGATTAGATAAATTGAGGCGTTTAAAGAATTAAGCCAAACCAAAGAGTCCAATTACAGCCGTTATGCTGCCGGTTTTTCAGAAAATTTTGGAGTTTAGACTAAAACGATAAGTTTTAAATCTTCATAACGGTTAAGAATGTGACATGTCCTAAACGTTTAGGTCATACCCTAGTCTAACCTTATAGGCCGGGTTAGGGCGTGACAGCGCGCATGCCGCACGAAGGTGCGCGCATGGGGCGCCCATGCTGCACGATGGTGCTAACATCGGGCGCACATGCCTCACGATGGTGCGCGCATGGGGTGCCCATGCTGCACGATGGTGCGCGTATGCCGCACGATGGTGCGCGCATGCCGCATGAAGGTGCGCTCATGGGGCGCCCATGCCGCACGATGGTGCAGACATCGGGCACGCAAGTCGCACGATGGTGCGCTCATATGGCCCGCATGCTACATGAAGGTGTGCCCATGGGGGGCCCGTGCCGCACGATGGTGCGCGCAAGTGGCGCACGCGGGGCGCTCGAGGGGAGCTTTTGAGGCACTATTGGGGCACGACTGGGGCATTGTTGGGGCACGGCTGGGGCACTATAAGAGTACACTTTGGGGTCGATGGAGGATGTTGGGACACGGCTTTGGCACTACTAGGGGACGTTCGGTACGATGGGAAATGTTAAGCATTAGGGGGTATTGTGCTTGCGGAATGTATTATGACACGAATGTGGACATTGATATTCTTTTACAAGTGGTTTCCGAATCTACGAAGTAGTCTTAACCTTTGCCTTGTCCGACAAACAATTCGTCACATTTATAAGGCGAAATAGATTAATCGGTTTCCCAATCCATCCAAAAAAAATTTTAACACCAAATATCATGTAAACAAATTAATTTATGAATTAATATAAATTTTCCTGAATTTTCTAGTATTTTTTATGATTTTTCCCTATTTTTCATAATTTTTAAATATTAAAAATTAATTTTTCGAAAAAAATATTTTTGAATATCATTTAACAAATTAATGTATGAATTAATATAATTTTTCTGAATTTTTTACTATTTTTTCTAAATTTTCCCTATTTTTCGCAATTATTAAATATTAAAAAATATCTTTTTCGAAAAAAATAATTTTGAAGCATTTGGATATCATATGCTATTAATGAGGAGCAAGTTTGGTACAAAGATCGTGCCATATAGGGCCTTTTATAGTGTAAAACACCCATTATGAATCTCTGACAAAATGTATGCTACTATTGTCACTTGGGTTTTTGTATCTAAATGTACTATAGGGGGGTATGTGGTGTCAAGCCTCCTGGTCGAGGGCCATACAGGGGGACGTTGTGGGCACTTCGTGGCACATTGTGGGCTATATCGTGGGCTATATCGCAGGCTATATTGTGGGTGGGAATGCCTACCGAATGAATCACGCCGAGGTATTGCATTGCATACCCGTGCGTTGGGGCCGTGCCACCCCTGCCCCGAGTCCCCCGGCATGTCCCTCGACGCGGCACCACGATGGCTAATGAGGAACGTGATGGCTTCCCTAGCCCCTCATTATCCATCTTGGTGCCGCAACACCGTCGACGTCATTGGGATGGCTAATGAGGGGGCGAGTGGTTGCCCAAGCACAAAACTAGCCATCCCCGTGCCACCGGCTAGGTAGACGTTGGGGGACATTCCCGTCCCCCGACGTGTCGTTGGTCCTACGCGATGCACGAATCGCCTAGCACAAGAAGCCATGGCCGTTGTCGAGTGGATGTGCGCAGCCATGGTCTAATGTCATGGCGATCCAAGCACGCGTGGGCTTGGGGGACGGTGGGACCATGCGGCCTTGAAGTCGTCCCCCGGTAGGTTCTGACGTGCCTGTGCGAGGCGCGAATCGCCTAGCACACGATGTTATGGTCCTTGCTGAGTCGTAATGTGACGGACGTGGTCTAGTGTCGTGGCGATCCAAGTACCGCGTGGGCAGGAAGGTAGTTTGCTTGTCCGGTTCCGTGCATACAGGGGGACAGTGGGGGGCATGCATGATGCGCGAATTACCTAGCACACGTGGCATTGGCTTTCGTTAAGCAACAACGCGAGCGTTGTGATGAGACGATTGATGATGCTTCAATGTCGTGGCGATCCAAGCACCATGCGGCCTTGAAGCCATCCCTCGGTGGGTTCTGACGTGCCTGTGCGAGATGCGCGAATCGCCTATCATACGACGCCATGGTCTTCGCTGAGTCGTAATGCGACGGACGTGGTCTAGTGTCGTGGCGATCCAAGCACCGCGTGGGTAGGAAGGTACTTTGCTTGTCCCGTTCCGTGCATACAGGGAGACGCTAGGGGGCATGCCTGATGCGCGAATTGCCTAGCACATGTGGCATTGGCTTTCGTTAAGCAGCGACGCAAGCATTGCGATGAGACGATTGCTGATGCTTCAATGTCATGGCGATCCAAGCACCATACGGCCTTGGTTTGTTCCGACGAGCCTGTGCGATGGGCGAATCGCTTAGCACACGA
>CM075772.1:59299188-59339188 GCA_037974665.1 Ehretia macrophylla | reverse complement strand
TTCTCTAAACGCCTCAAAATTTTCAATCTCAATTTCATTTCCAACTAAGATTACTATTTACCATCAATTGAAATGCCTATTGGTTATCTCGAAGTCTTGTTGATTAATAACCTACTATGATACTATGTCTCATTTGTTTGTTAATCCTCGTTACAAAAGTACCTGTTGATCTTAGCCTGATAGAGAGTACCTACTTAGATTGGATAGGTTCATTTTACTTAATCCTATGGTGGATAATAGCCAATAACAATAGCAAAACGACCATAGTAGTATTACCTAGTTATTATCAGTACAAGCCAAGATTATACCCCAAATTACAACGGGGGTCTTTTACATCACAAACATTAAGCAACATGAAAAGAAATAGTCTTCAAGTAGCATAGTGTTCACAAATAGCCATAATCACGCAAAGCACATAGGACGGGCAATCAATCCAAGGAATCATCGTTAGGCACGTCGTTCTCGGGTAGCTATTCTTGATCTTCTTCACCTGAGATGATAAAAGAGGTTGAGTCCTTATGAACTCAACGAGGGGGAATGAGAAATAGGCTTTGAAACTCATTTTCCGGTTCAACTTATGAAAATCCTTTTGCAAGCATGAATATAACACAATTAAGTACATAACAATAATATAAAAGTAAAGGAACACAATTACCCGTCTTTCCTCCCCGAGGTCCTCTAAGAACCAAGCGAGAGTACTTATACACATAGTGAAAAGGATACGGTGAGCTTTTGCTCTCAGTTCATTTCCAGTATCAGTTGCTGCGGCCTACTTCAAATCATCCCCTTATCATGCCAAATGGGTGTACTCTGGATGTACCCCGAAATCCTACGACCCAACTCTCCGAGGAAGTCTAGTCCCCAAGCGAGAGAGGGAATTGGACAATGGTAGTCACGGTTGTACCGACAAGCCTGATGCCGCTCGGTGAGCGTGAACGCTACCACGCCAGAATGAAAGGTTGCAACCTTATATGCAATGCACATTTATGACATTTAATATATCACATTAGGAGGACAACAAAGTAGGTTGCCTCCGGACAGTCATAAGATTGCACATTGACAAGTAAACAAGCGAGGCACGATAAGACAAGTAATTTCACTTGAAAGGCATATAGAGTTATATGAACATTAAACGGGCAGCCATGCAACGCACGTAAATCAAGTCATATAACTCATTTCAACGTTCACGTAATCAAATAATAAGATTATTCAACATGCAACGACAATCCACGTGGGTTCGGGTGCAAGAAATGCCTATTTTTCAACATGCAATGATAAAAATCACATTTAGGGCTATAAGGGCCACTACGGGCAGCCTACTAAACATATAATTACGCACAATATTCAAAGGATCGACACTTAGCAAGTTTACCTAGTCACTAGGGTTTCCATTTCGTGCTTACCCGTGCGATTAAGCCCCAAGTCAACTCAAAATCAATCTCAAGCCATGCATTAGTTAATTCAAACATCCCCAAGTATTCAAAACAGTTCACACAACATCCCAATGCCACAATCCCAAGCATTTAATACCACAAGAGAAATTACAACAAATTTTCTAAGCATATAACTAAGTGAAACCCTTACTGCAATAGGCTGTTTGCTCACAATCATTAAGACAAGCATACAATCTCCAATTCCAGTGAATAAGATTTCAAATTTAATCTTAAGAAGTGAACTAAATTCATAAACAAACCTCATATCATTTGGAGTTCGGGTCCACTAGTTATAGCCAAAACAGTGGGATTGCACAAAACTGCCCAGATTTGCACACATTTAAATACTTGTCGTTTTGGAGGTCCTTAGGGTCAGATTTAGCCTTAGTCCATTTCTGACAAAAATGTCCAGAACTGAAAAAAATAGCCGCACACCAAACTGAATACATTTTGGACATAATGTACTAAGCCAAAACTGGTTCGTTCTACAAGGTCAGTGCATCTGCCAAAACCTGCTTCGTTTTTCCAGACTTTCAGATTTGGACATATTTTAATGATTTGCCATTTTGAGGACCTTAGAGTCAACATTAGCTTTGTCCTATTTCTTCGAAAAATGTTCAAAACTGGCAAAAATAGTTACCTAACAATTTTCATGAATTTTCAACCTCATTTTCCTAGCCAAACTCACCACGCAACAACAAGACAGAGAGTTGTCACAAAACCCGATTTCATCTATCATCACCTTCAACCAAAATCTTGCCATGCATGGTTGTAAAAGCTTATAAACACACATATATCTCAAGTACAGAAGCAAAGACAAACATATAAGAGCATGCATGTGGATTTTTGAAGGATTTTCAAGAGGTTTTAGCCCTCACATTAGCAAAACAACAAGAAGATGCACAAAACTTTGATGAAGCACAAATTTGGTCTTCTTCTTTGCTTAATTGAGACACCACCTGATTTCTCTCTATTTTTCCTAGCTTAGTGAACAAGTTCTTAGTAGGTGCATGTGGTTAGAACAAGAAGAAATGAAATGGAAGCTAGCAAACTCACCTAGGCCGAAATGGAGACTCAAAGAGCTTACATGTGTGATTCTTGCAACTTAGCTAGCTTGGTTGAGTTTCTTAGCTTGTTGCTTGTCTTGATGCACCATAGAATGATGAAGATGAGCTATAGAATGATGAAACTCAGCCAAGGCCGAGAGAGAGAGAGAAGAATGAGAGGGAGAGAGAGAAATGTGAGGAGAATGAGAGAAATGAATAAAAAAAATGATAGCTTTTGCAAATGTTGATGCAAGTGTTCGGCCTTGAGCTTCGCAATTCTAATTTTTATGTCTTCAAGAAGCATTTTGAAATTCCTAGCATGGGCATGGAGCATCTTGTCGAGATTTGGGAGTTTTGAGGAGGTATTTGAGCTAGTTTTTTATGCATTTGTGTCATAGAATTGTCATAGATTGTCTAGGATAAATTTTGAATTAAGCAAAGCAATCACAAAGCTCACAAAGTGGTCGGCCAAGGCATCAAAAATTTTGATTTTTTGTCATCTTTTGAACATTATCTAATTGTGTGTTTGAAAGTGCAAAAGAATAAGGAATAAAGAATAAGGAATGTCTAGCTTTTTGTGAGATTTTGTCTTCTAGTGGGTTGAATTAGTAATTTAATAACAGTTAGTAGAATTTGTAGGATTAATTAATGATCTAGTGCTTCGTCTAAGATGCTTTCTTGATTAGCGTGAGGGCACGCTTTCCTAGGTCTAGGGCACACACTATGAGGTAGGGCACGAACTACGAGACGAATGCACGTTTTCCAAGTAAATGCACGCAACCCTAAATGAAAGCACATAATTCAATGCATGGCACACAAAATGAACACAATTCTTAAACCTAGGTCATGGCACGCAAATCTAGATTAGGGCACACGAAATGAGGTATCATACGCAAATCAAGGTTAGGCCTCACATCCTTCCCTCCTTAAAAGAATTTCGTCCCGAAATTCAATATTACCTTTGAAATAAAGCTGGATATTGCTGCTCCATCTGGTCTCGCCTTTCCCACGTTGCTTCTTCAACTTCATGATGATCCCACAGCACTTTCACTATTTGTATAGTTTTGTTGCGCAATTCCCGATCTTGCTAGTTTAGGATCCGAATGGGCTTCTCTTCATAAGACAAGTTCTCCCGAAGCTGCAACGGCTCTGGCTCCAAGATATGCGATGGATCAGGATGGTATTTCCGCAGCATTGAAACATGAAAGACGTCATGAATATTGGAGATGTTTTGGGGTAGTGCCAGGCGATACGCCAATTTGCCAACCTTCTCAATTATCTCGAATGGTCCTACAAACCTCGGGCTCAACTTTCCACCCTTGTCGTGTTTAATCAGTCCCCTCCGATGTGATATCTTCAAGAACACCTTGTCGCCGACCTCAAACTCTAGGCTTCGTCTCCGTCGGTCGGCATAACTCTTCTGCCTGCTTTGGGCGGTAAGCATCCGTTTTCGCATAAGGTGGATATTATTAACAGTCTTCATAAGTTCAGGTAGAAGGGTCGGGTCAAAAGTCTTCGTCTCACCAACTTCATCCCAGTAAATTGGGGATCGACACTTACGTCCATACAACGCCTCAAATGGGGCCATCCCGATAGTGGCCTGATAACTATTATTATAAGCGAACTCCGCTAGAGATAGATATTTCTCCCAACCTTTCCCGAAGTCTAAAACACACGCCCTCAGCATATCCTCCAGAATCTGAATAGTTCTCTCCGATTGTCCATCAGTCTGAGGGTGATAAGCCGTGCTGAAACTCAACTTCGTTCCCAAAGCTTCTTGCAATCTCTTCCAAAATCAGGAAGTAAAACGAGGATCCCTATCCGATACAATACTCACAGGCATCCCGTGCAATCTTACAATCTCCGCCACATACATATCTCCCAATTTCTCAGGACTATCCTCCTTGTTCATCGGTAAGAAGTGCGCCGACTTAGTCAATCTATCCACTATGACCCAAACGGCATCACGACCCTTTTGTGACCTGGGCAGGTCCATAACAAAGTCCATAGTTATATGTTCCCATTTCCATTGAGGAATCTCCAACGGTTGAAGTAAACCTGCTGGCCGTTGATGTTCCGCTTTGACTCTCTGGCAAGTCAAACACCGTGCCACAAACTCCGCGATCTCTCTCTTCATGTTATTCCACCAATAGTGTTGCTTCAAATCCCGGTACATCTTTGTTCCACCGGGGTGAATAGTATATCTTGAATTATGGGCTTCTTCAAGAATCTTCTTTTTTAGCTCTGGCTCATTGGGAACACAAATCCAATTCCTAAACCTCCAAACACTATCATCATGGAACTTGAAATCTGCGTTGCTTTCTTTAATCTTCTGAAACTGTTGGTCCTTCTGTTGAGCCTCTCGTAACTCGGACAACAAGGTCGATTGAACTTGTGTAGTGGCAAAAAGTAACCCTTTCCGAGTCAATTGTGGTTTCCACAAAAATGCTTCCTCCAACAACTCCTGCACCTTGATTTCCAGTTTTGCCATGCTTGCTTTCCTACTTAAAGCATCTGCAACTACATTCGCTTTACCGGGCACATAATTGATTGTGCAGTTATAATCATCCTAAAGCTCCATCCACCGCCTTTGCCTCATATTCAACTCTTTTTGAGAGAACAAGTATTTCAAGCTCTTGTGATCAGTAAATACCTCAAACTTGTTACCCCACAAATAATGCCTCCATTTCTTGAGTTCAAACACAATAGCCGCTAATTCCAAATCATGCGTCGGGTAATTCAATTCATACAGCTTCGGTTTCCTAGAGGCATACGCAATCACTCTTCCATTTTGCATCAGTACACAACCCAATCCTTCTTTCGAAGCATCGCTATAGATTACAAAACGTTGACTCCCTTCAGGCAATGCAAGAACAGGCGCGGTAGTTAATCTTTTCTTCAACTCTTGGAAGCTGTTCTCACACTTATCATCCCACACGAACTTTGTTTTCTTTTGAGTGAGCTTTGTAAGCGGTCCTGCAATCTTAGAGAAATCCTTCACGAACCTCCGATAATAGCCAACTAGACCAAGAAAACTCCGAACCTCCGTAACGTTTTTTGGTTTCTTCCAAGACATTACTGCTTCTATCTTTGCTGGATCCACCGCTATTCCCTCTTGGGATATGATATGCCCCAAAAATGCAATCTGCTGCAACCATAATTTGCACTTGCTAAACTTTGCATACAATTGATGCTCTCGAAGTTTCTGCAGTACCAACCGCAGATGTTGTTCATGCTCCGCCTTGGATTTCGAGTACACCAAAATATCATCAATGAAGATCACCACAAATTGGTCCAAGTAGGGTTGAAACACCCTGTGCATCAAGTCCATAAAAGCTGCAGGGGCATTAGTTAGACCAAAAGGCATCACCACATATTCATAATGCCCATATCTTGTCCTGAAAGCTGTTTTAGGCACATCTTCCTTTTTGATCCGTAACTGATAGTACCCTTGCCTCAAGTCGAGTTTCGAATACACTTGGGCTCCTTGAAGTTGATCAAATAGCTCATCGATCAGTGGAAGTGGGTATTTATTCTTGACAGTCACTTGGTTCAATCCTCGGTAATCGATGCATAGCCTCAACGTTCCATCTTTCTTCTTTACAAATAGAACTGGTGCACCCCATGGAGAAGAACTTGGTTGAACAAACCCTTTCTTCAACTATCCTTGCAATTGGTCCTTCAATTCTTGTAGCTCGGCCGGTGCCATACGATAGGGAGCTTTAGATATCGGCTGGGTGCCAGGCAGTAACTCTATAATGAACTCGATCTCCCGATTTGGGGGTAAACCGGGCAATTCTTCTGGAAACACATCCGCATAGTCTTTGGTCATTGGCATCTCCTCCAACTTAGCTTTGTCCGATGGCTTGTTGATGATGTAAGCTAAGTATCCACTACACCCTTTTCTCAAGGACTTCACTGCTTTCGTAGATGAAATGATGGAACTCCCGGTGAAATCTCTTCGACCCATTACCTATAGTATTGGTTGACCAGGTACCCGGAACGTTATAATCTTTGTCCGGCAATCTAGTTGGACATGATGTTTTGCCAACCAGTCCATCCCCAAGATGACCTCATAGTCTCGAACAGGTAATACAATAAGATTGGCTGAGAATTCCCTATCCTTAATTTGGATTTTACATGCTTTACAAGCTGAGCTAGTAACAAGTTTAGAACCCATCGGAGTACCAACTTCTATTTCGTAAGGCAAACATACAACTTTCAGTTTCACACGTTGCACACACAAGGGAGTAATAAATGAATGAGTAGCACCCTGATCAATTAGTACCCTAACAAGTTGATTCAGTATGAAGAATGTACCTTCAACAACAGCGGTCTCATCTGGAAGCTCCTCACACTCAATAGCATAGGCTCGAGCCTGAACTCTAGGAACTGGAGTCTTGCCTCTACTAGTTGGTTTAACCTGATTCTGTCTTGCCTGCCATTTAGGGCAATCCTTTATTTGATGCTGATCACTGCCACATCTCACACATTGTCCTGACTTCTTCCAACACTGGGCCTCGGTATGACCCTTCTTGTCACAGTAAGAACAGTTGACAAATTGAGTAGTAGGTGAACTACCTGTGGATCCGCGGGTAGAAGAGGCTGATGGCGCTTTAGTCGAGCTACGGTTATTCACTGGTCTGTTCTGGCCCTGGCCCTGACTACGACTCTGGCTTTGAAATTTTCTCTGTTGACCTGAAGGCTGGTATGGTTTCTTGTTCGGCTGACTCGAACCGGCTCTATCAAGTTTTCTCTTCTCTACTTGGAAAGCAGCAGCAAAGAGAGCAGAATAGGTATCGAAGTCATAAGAAACCAACTGGTCCTGAATCTCTGGTCTCAATCCAGTCGTAAATTTCCACATCTTCGCCTCTGGAGTACTGACCATATATTGAGCATAACGGGACAGTCGGTCAAATCGAGCCTCGTACTGGGCCACCGTCATGTTACCCTAGGTCAAGTGCATGAACTCCTCAATCTGCCTCTGCCTGGAAACTACAGGTACATATTTCTCCTTGAATGCCTTAACGAAATTACCCCACAAGCGAGGTGTCTGATCAGTTTCCCACAGTGCCTCCACAATGTGCCACCAATGTTCAGCATCCCCGTGCAACATAAACATATCAAACTCCACCTTTTCTTCCTCAATATAATCAAGTGGCCTGAAAATCTTCTCGATCTCGGACAGCCAAGCCTCTGCTTTCTCATCATCAGCTTTCCCGTGGAATTTGGACAGGCGAAAGTCAAGGAACTCCCTCATTCTGCTATGTCTCCCATGGTTACCATCATTCCTGTTGTTGTTGTTGTTATTGGCTTCACGTGCATCTTGATGCTCCATCACTCGTGATACGTGATCCATGGAATTCACCATCATGTTAAACATAGCCATACCGGGATTAGTTTGATAAGCATCTCCAGTCTCTTGGGGTTCACCGCTTCTATTAGTAGTGCGGGTACTAGGGCCAGCCATCTATAGGCACAGATTACGATGCACAATTTATTGAAATACGACAAACAAGAATTTAATGCATAAGATATGCAACATAATATAGATACATAATTCTAGAAACAATTAAGACATGTTAATCACTTAAGCACATAGAACATAGAAGGCACAATTAACATTATCGCACAATAACATATAGACAAGTCATCCTAATTATCTTAGGGCTCTACCCATTTCTTATCTTATAAGGTGTCACGCCCCAACCCAGCCTATAAGGTTAGACTAGGGTGTGATCTAAACATTCAAGTCACGTCCTGTACATAATCGTTCATGAAAGTTTAACACTTAACGTTTTAGCCTAAACTCCAAAATTTTTCGGAAAATCGGCAGCATAATGGCTGTAACTGGGCTCTTTGGTTTGACCTAATTCTCTAAACGCCTCAAATTTTTCAATCTCAATTTCATTTCCAACTAAGATTACTATTTACCATCAATTGAAATGCCTATTGGTTATCTCGAAGTCTCGTTGATTAATAACCTAGTATGATACTATGTCTCGTTTGTTTGTTAATCCTCGTTACAAAAGAACCTGTTGATCTTAGCCTGATAGAGAGTACCTACTTAGATTAGATAGGTTCATTTTACTTAATCCTATGGTGGATAATAGCCAATAACGATAGCAAAACGACCATAGTAGTGTTACCTAGTTATTATCAGTACAAGCTAAGTTTAGACCCCAAATTACAACGGGGGTCTTTTACATCACAAACATTAAGCAACATGAAAAGAAATAGTCTTCAAGTAGCATAGTGTTCACAAATAGCCATAATCACGCAAAGCACATAGGACAGGCAATCACTCCAAGGAATCATCGTTAGGCACGTCGTCCTCGGGTAGCTGTTCTTGATCTTCTTCACCTGAGATGATAAAAGAGGGTGAGTCCTTGTGAACTCAATGAGGGGGAATGAGAAATAGGTTTTGAAACTCATTTTCCGGTTCAACTTATGAAAATCCTTTTGCAAGCATGAATATAACACAATTAAGTACATAACAATAATATAAAAGTAAAGGAACACAATTACCCATCTTTCCTCCCCGAGGTCCTCTAAGAACTAAGCGAGAGTACTTATACACATAGTGAAAAGGATACGGTGAGCTTTTGCTCTCAGTTCATTTTCAGTATCAGTTGCTGCGGCCGACTTCAAATCATCCCCTTATCACGCCAAATGGGTGTACTCCGGATGTACCCCGAAATCCTACGACCCAATTCTCGGAGGAAGTCTAGCCCCCAAGCGAGAGAGGGAATTGGACAATGGTAGTCACGGTTGCACAGGCAAGCCCGATGCCGCCCGGTGTGCGTGAACGCTACCACGCTAGAATGGAAGGTTGCAACCTTATATGCAATGCACATTTATGACATTTAATATATCACATTAGGAGGACAACAAAGTAGGTTGCCTCCGGACAGTCATAAGATTGCACATTGACAAGTAAACAAGCGAGGCACGATAAGACAAGTAATTTCACTTGGAAGGCATATAGATTTATATGAACATTAAACGGGCAGCTATGTAACGCACGTAAATAAAGTCATATAACTCATTTCAACGTTCACATAATCAAATAATAAGATTATTCAACATGCAACGACAATCCACGTGGGTTTGGGTGCAAGAAATGCCTATTTGTCAACATGCAATGATCAAAATCACATTTAGGGCTATAAGGGCAACTAGGGGCAGCCTACTAAACATATAATTACGCACAATATTCAAAGGATCGACACTTAGCAAGTTTACCTAGTCACTAGGGTTTCCATTTCGTGCTTACCCGTGCGATTAAGCCCCAAGTCAACTCAAAATCAATCTCAAGCCATGCATTAGTTAATTCAAACATCCCCAAGTATTCAAAACAGTTCACACAACATCCCAATTCCACAATCCCAAGCATTTAATACCACAAGAGAAGTTACAAAAAATTTTCTAAGCATATAACTAAGTGAAACCCTCACTGCAATAGGCTGTTTTCTCACAATCAATAAGACAAGCATACAATCTCCAATTCCAGTGAATAAGATGTCTAATTAAATTGTAAGAATTGAACTAAATTCAGAAACAAACCTCATATCATTTGGAGTTCGGGTCCACTAGTTATAGCCAAAACAGTGGGATTGCACAAAACTGCCGAGATTTGCACACATTTCAAACTTGTCGTTTTTGAGGTCCTTAGGGTCAGATTTAGCCTTAGTACATTTCTGATAAAAAAATCCAGAACTGAAAAACCTAGCAGCACACCAAATTTCATGCATTTTAGACATCAGTTACTAAGTCAAAACTCGTTCGTTCTACAAGGTCAGTGCATTTGCCAAAACCTGCTTTGTTTTTCCAGAGTTCCAGATTTGGACACATTTTAATGATTTGCCATTTTGAGGACCTTAGAGTCAAAATTAGATTTGGTCGATCTTTGCAAAAAATGTTCAAAACTGGCAGAAATAGTTACCTACAAAGTTTCATGAATTTTCAACATCATTGGCCTAGCCAAACTCACTTGGAAACAACAAGACAGAGAGCTGTCACAAAACCCAATTTCATCTATCATCACCTTCAAGCCAAAATCTTGCCATGCATGGTTGTAAAAGCTTATAAACACACATATATCTCAAGTACAGAAGCAAAGACAAACATTTAAGAGCATGCATGTGGATTTTTGAAGGATTTTCAAGAGGTTTTAGCCCTCACCTTAGCAAAACAACAAAAAGATACACAAAACTTTGATGAAGCACAAATTTGGTCTTCTTCCTTACATAGCCGAGACACCACCCGATTTCTCTCTATTTTTCCTAACTTAGTGACCAAGTTCTTAGTAGGTGCATGTGGTTAGAACAAGAAGAAATGAAATGGAAGCTAGCAAACTCACCTAGGCCGAAATGGAGACTCAAAGAGCTTGCATGTGTGATTCTTGCAACTTAGCTGGCTTTGTCGAGTTTCTTAGCTTGTTGCTTGTCTTGATGCACCATAGAATGATGAAGATGAGCTATGAAATGATGAAACTCTGCCAAGGCCGAGAGAGAGAGAGAAGAATGAGAGGGAGAGACAGAAATGTGAGGAGAATGAGAGAAATGAAAAAAAAATGATAGCTTTTGCAAATGTTGATGCAAGTGTTCGGCCTTGAGCTTAGCAATTCTGATTTTTATGTCTTCAAGAAGCATTTTGAAATTCCTAGCATGGGCATGGAGCATCTTGTTGAGATTTGGGAGTTTTGAGGAGGTATTTGAGCTAGTTTTTTATGCATTTGTGTCATAGAATTGTCATAGATTGTCTAGGATAAATTTTGAATTAAGCAAAGCAATCACAAAGCTCACAAAGTGGTCGGCCAAGGCATCAAAAATTCTGATTTTTTGTCATCTTTTGAGCATTATTTAATTGTGTGTTTGAAAGTGCAAAAGAATAATGAATAAAGAATAAGGAATGTCTAGCTTTTTATGAGATTTTGTCTTCTAGTGGGTTGAATTAATAATTTAATAATAGTTAGTGAAATTTGCAGGATTAATTAATAATCTAGTGCTTCGTGTAAGATGCTTTCTTGATTAGCATGAGGGCACACTTTCCTAGGTCTAGGGCACGCACTATGAGGTAGGGCATGAACTACGAGACGAATGCACATTTTTCATGTAAATGCACGCAACCCTAAATGAATGCACGTAATTCAATGCATGGCACACAAAACGAACACAATTCTTAAACCTAGGTCAAGGCAGGCAAATCTAGATTAGGGCACACGAAACGAGGTATCGTACGCAAATCGAGGTCGGGCCTCACATTACCTGATACTTAATAATCCTATGATAGATACTAGCCAATAATGATAGCAAAAACGACCATAGTAGTGTCTATCTAGTTATTATCAATACAAGCCAAAATTAGACCCCAAATTACAACGGGGGTCTTTTACATTACAACAACAAGCATCATAAGAAATGAAATAGTCTTCAAGCAATATATTGTTTTCAAAATGGCCATAGTCAAGCAAGGCACGTAGGGCAAGTAATCATTCCAAGGATTCATCATTAGGCACGTCGTCCTCGGGTACCTGTTCTTGGTCTTCTTCACATGAGATGATAAAAGAGGGTGAGTCCTTATGAACTCAGCGAGGGGGGACGAGAAATAAGTTTTGAAACTCATTTTTTGGTTCAACTTATGAAAAATCCTTTTTGCAAGCATGAATATATCACAAGTAAGTACATAACGTAATGTAAAAGTAAAGGAACACAATTACCCGTCTTTCATCCCCGAGGTCCTCTAGGAACTAAGCGAGAGTACTTATACATACAATGAAAAGGATACGGTGAGCTTTTGCTCTCAGTTCATGTCAGTATCAGTTGTTGTGGCCGACTTCAGTTCATCTCCTTATCACGCCAAATGGGTGTACTCCGGATGTACCCTAAAATCCTACGACCCAACTCTCCGAGGAAGTCTAGCCCCCAAGCGAGAGAGGGAATTAGACAGTGGTAGTCACGGTTGCACCGACAAGCCCGATG
Organism: Ehretia macrophylla; assembly: GCA_037974665.1. Classification (NCBI taxonomy): domain Eukaryota; kingdom Viridiplantae; phylum Streptophyta; class Magnoliopsida; order Boraginales; family Ehretiaceae; genus Ehretia; species Ehretia macrophylla. Next base: position 59,326,726 of record CM075772.1, on the reverse strand, counting down.
CCGCTCAGTGTGCGTGAACGCTACCACGGCAGAATGAAAGGTTGCAACCTTGTATGCAATGCACATTTATGACATTTAATATATCACATTTGGAGGTCAACAAAGTAGGTTGCCTCCGAGCAGTCATAAGATTGCACATTGACAAGTAAACAAGCGAGGCACGATATGACAGGCAATTTCACTTATAAAGCACATGGAGTTATATGAATATTAAGTGGGCAGCCATGTAACGCATGTAAATCAAGTCATATAACTCACTTCGAAGTTCACATAATCAAATAACAAGATTATTCAACATGCAACAACATCTATGTAGGACCGAGTGCAAGAAAGGCCTACTTGTCAACATGTAATCACCAGATTCATATTTAGGGCTTTGAGGGCAACTACGGGCAGCCTACTAATTACATAATCAAACACGATATCCATAAGATCACACTTAGTGAGTTTACCTAGTCATTAGGGTTTCATTTCGTGCTCACCCGTGCGATTAAGCCCCAAGTCATCTCGTAATTAAGCTCAAGCCATGCATTAATTAATTCAAACACCCTCAAGCATTCAAAACATTCCACACAACATCCAAATGCCACAATCCCAAGCATTTAATACAACAAGGGAAGCTACATTAATTTTTCTAAGCATATCAATAGGTGAAACCCTCACTGCAATGGACTGTTTTCTTACGATCATTAAGAATACCAAATAATCTCCAATTTCAGTGAACAAGATGTCAAATTAAATCTTAAGGAGTGAACTAAATTCAGAAACAAACCTCGCATCATTTGGAGTTCGGGTTCAAGAGTTATAGCCAAAACAGTGAGACTACACAAAACTGTCCAGATTTTCACACATTTCAATACGTGTCATTTGTGAGGGCCTTAGGGTCCGATTTAGCCTTAGTCCATTTCTGACAAAAATGTCCAGAACTAAAAAATATAGCTGCATACCAAATTCCATGCATTTTGGATATTATTTACTAAGTCAAAACTGGTTCGTTCTACAAGGTCAGTGAATCTGCCAAAACCTGCTTCATTTTTCCAGACTTTCCAGATTTGGACACATTTTGATAATTTGCCATTTTGAGGACCTTAGAGTCAAAATTATCTTTGGCCTATTTCTGTGAAAAATTCTTAGAACTGGTACAACTAGTCACCTACCACATTTCACGCATTTTCAACCTCATTTACCTGGTAAAAATCACCTCGCACCAACAAGGCAGAAGGCTGTCACATAGCCCTCACCTTAGCAAGACAACAAAGATGATGCACAAACTCTTGGTGAAGCACAAAGTTGATCTTTTCCTTGCTTAGCCGAGAGACCACTCGATTTCCTCTAATTTCCTAGCTTAGTAACCAAGTTCTTAGTAGATACATGTGGTTAGAACAAGAAGAAAACGAAATGGGAGCTAACAAACTCACCTAAGCCGAAATGGATGTGCTAAAGGCTTGCATGTGTGCTTCTTTGCTCCTAGTTTTGCTTGGTCGAGATCCTAAGCTTCTTGCATGTCTTGATGAACCATTGAGTGATGAAGTTAAGCTATGGAGTGTAGAAACTCAGCCAAGGCCGAGAGAGAGAGAGAAGAATGAGAGGGAGAGAGAAGAAATGAGAGAAAGAAAGAAGAATGAAAGAAAAATGAAAAGCCTTGAAGAGATTGATGCATATGTCGGCCTAGGGCCTTGCAAATTCAGATTTTGTGTCTTCAAGAAGCATCATTTGAAGTGTCTAGCATGGGCAAGGAGCTTGTGTCGAGTTTTGGAGCTTTGAGGAAGGTTTTGAGCTAATTTTTTATTGTTTTGTGTCATAGAATTGTCATAGAATGTTTAGGAATAGAATTTGAAATCAAAATGCATGGACAATGTGTCACGCCCCAACCTAGCCTATAAGGTTAGACTAGGGTGTGACCTAAACGTTCAGGACATGTCACATTCTTAACCGTTATGAAGATTTAACACTTATCGTTTTAGTCTAAACTCCAAAATTTTCTGAAAAACCGGCAGCATAACGGCTGTAATTGGACTCTTTGGTTTGGCTTAATTCTTTAAATGCCTCAATTTCTCTAATCTCAATTTCATTTCCAACTAGGATTTCTATTTAACATCCATTTGAAATGCCTATTGGTTATCTCGATGTCTCGTTTGATTTATAACCTAGCGTGATACTATGTCTCATTTGTTTGTTTATCCTCATTACAAAAGTACCTGTTGATCTTTGCTTAATAGCGAGTACCTGTTTAAGATTGGATAAGTTCATTTACTTAGTCCTTAACTAATACGTCATGACCTATGATAGATACTAGCGGTAATAATAGCAAAAACGATCATAGTAGTGTCTAGCGTCGGTCTACTTGATATCAGTACAACCCAAAATTAGACCCCAAATTACAACGGGGGTCTTTTACATTACAAATAGCATGCAATATAAAAGAAATAGTCTTCAGGTAGCATAGAGTTCACAAGTAGCCACAATCACGCAAAGCACACAAGTAGGCAATCACTCCAAGGATTCATCGTTAGACACACCGTCCTTGGGTACCTGTTCTGGATCCTCTTCACCTGAGATGATAAAAGAGGGTGAGTCCTTATGAACTCAGCGAGGGGGAATGAGAAATAGGTTTTGAAACTCATTTTCCGGTTCAACTTATGAAATCCTTTTGCAAGCATGAATATAACAATAATACAAGTACAGGAATAGGAATACCGGTCTTTCCTCCCCGAGGTTCTCTAGGAACCAAGCGAGAGTACTTATACACATAGTAAAAAGGATACAGTGAGCTTTTGCTCTCAGATCAGTTTTAGAATACGATGTTGCGGCCGACTTTAAATCATCCCCAAAACACGCCAGGTGAGTGTACTCCGGATGTACCCCGAAATCCTATGACCCAACTCTCTGAGGAAGTCTAGCCCCCAAGTGAGAGAGGGAATGGGACCATGGTAGTCACGGGTGCACCGGCAAGCCCGATGCCGCCCGGTGTGCGTGATCACTACCATGCCGATAGGAAAGGTTGCAACCTTGTATGCAGTGCACATTTATGACATTAACATATCACGTTAGGAGGACAACAAAGTAGGTTGCCTTTGGACAGTCATAAGATTGCACATTGACAAGTAAACATGCAGGGCACGATAAGACAAGTAATTTCACTTGAAAGGCACATAGAGTTATATGAACATTAAATGGGCAGCCATGTAACACATGTAAATCACGCCATATAACTCAATTCAAAGTCCACGTAATCAAATAATAAGATTATATAACATGCAACAACATCTACGTGGGCTCGGATGCAAGAAAAGCCTATTTGTCAACATGCAATGGACAAAACCACATTTAAGGCTATAAGGAAACTACGGGCAGCCTACTAAACATATAATTCCACACAATGTCCAAATGATCAACACTTAGCAAAACTACCTAGTCATTAGGGTTTCCATTTTGTGCATATTCGTGCAATTCGAGCCTCAAACCAAACTCAAAGTCAATCTCAAGCCATGCATCATTTAATTCAACATCCTCAAACATTCAAAACAGTCCACAAAACAACCTGAAGCTACAATCCAAAGCATTTAATTCAACAAGAGGAGTCACAACAATTTTTCTAAGCACAACATTAAGTGAAACCCTTGCTGCAAAAGGCATTTTCTCACAATCAATAGGATAAGAAAAAAATCTCCAAATCCAGTGAATAAGATGTCAAATTAAAGCTTAAGAAGTTAACTAAAATCAGAAACAAACCTTGCATCAATTGGAATTCGGGATCATTAGATATAGCCGAAACAGTGGGATAGCACAAAACTGTCTAGATTTGCACACATTTTGATAATTGACGTTTTTGAGATCCTTAGGGTCAGATTCAGCCTTAGTCCATTTCTGACAAACATTTCCAGAACTGAAAAATATAGCAGCAAACCAATTTTCATGCATTTTGGACATGATTAACTAAGTCAAATCTGGTTCGTTATACAAGGTCAGTGCATCTGCCAAAACCTGCTTCATTTTCCAGATTTCCAGATTTGGAAACATTTTAAAGATTTGCCATTTTGAGGACCTTAGAGTCAAAATTAGTTTCGGCCTATTTCTGTGAAAAATGTTCAAAACTGTCCACACTAGTCACCTACCAATTTTTGAGCATTTTCAACATCATTTTCATAGCTAAAATTACCTCGAAACAGACTGGTCAGAGAGCTGTCAACAATCCGACTTCACCTATCACCACTTTCAAGCCAAGATCTTGCCATGCATGGTTGTTTAAGCTCATGAACGAACACATAACTCAAGTACAGAAGCAAAGACATACATTTATGAGCATGCATGTGAATTTTTGAAGGAATTTCAAAAGGTTTTAGCCCTCACCTTAGCAATCAACCCAAAAGATGCACAAAAACTTGTTGAAGCTCAAATCTCTTCTTCTTCTTGCTTAGCCGAGATTCCAACTTGGTTTCCTCTATTTTCCTAGCCTAGTGTCCAATCTCTTAGTACATGCATGAGGTTAGAACAAGAAGAAAAGAAATGGAAGCCAAGAACTTACCTAGGGCCGAATAGAAACTTCAAAGGACATGCATGTATGATTTTCGAATTCTAGCTAGTTTGCTTGAGCTTCTTCGATGGTTGCTTGTCTTGATTGACCAAAGTGCGAAGAAGATGAGCTATGGTATGGTGAGAACTCAGCCAAGGCCGAGAGAGAGAGAGAGAAAATGAGAGGGAGAGAGAGAAGTTGAGGAAGCAATGAAGAAATGACGAAAATATGACAAAGAATAAAGCTTTACATTCTTTCATGATTATGGTTGGCCTTGGGCAGCCCAAAATTCCTGATTTTGTGTCTTCAAGATGTGATTTTAAAATGTTAGCATGGGCATAAGTGGTTTGGTCGAACAAGGTAGAATTTTGAGGTGGTTTTGATCATCATTTTTTTTTTGATAAGTGTTTTTGTGTCATGACTTGTCTAGATTCATTTTGAATTAAACATGCATGCAAAACAACTCCTAATGGTCGGCCAAGGCTACACAAAATCTGAATTTTTTGTCATCTTTGAGCATTATTTTAATTGTGTCTTGAAAGTGCAAAAAGAATAAGGAATAAAGAATGAAGAATGTTTAGTTTTTAGTGAATTTTTGTCTTCTAGCGAGTTGAATTAAGATTATAATATTGATAGTGGATTTTGTAGGATTGTTTAATAGCCTAGTGCTCCGTGTAAGATGCTTTCTTGATTAGCGTGAGGGCACGCTTTCCTAAGTCTAGGACACGCACTATGAGGTAGGACACGAACTACGAGATGAACGCACGTTTTTCAAGTAAATGCACGCAATCCTAAATGAATGCATGTAATTCAATGCAATGCACGTAAATTGAGGTACGACTCTTAAACCTAGGTTAAGGTACGCAGTTCAAGGTTAGGGCACACAAAATAAGGTAACGCACGTACATCGAGGTCAGGGCACGTATATCTAGTTATCGCACGTCAGTCGGGGATTAGGGCTCACTATTCTAGGTCAAGGCACGTATGACAAGGTATGCACGAAAACCGAGACAGGACACGTAATCCAAGGTCGGTCATATAATTAGGGATCTATGGCATGCAAATCGAGGTATGACACGTTATTTAGGGTCGGGCCTCACACAATGGCTCCTAGTGGTCGGCCAAGGGTGTGTTAAAATCTGAATTTTTGTCTTGGTTGAGCAATAATTAATTGTGTGTTTGGGATATGCAAATAATAAAGAATAAAGAATAAAGAATGTCTAGCTTTTTGTGAGATTTTTTTTTCTAGTGGGTTGAATTAGCAATTTGATATTAGTTAGTAGAATTTGTAGGATTAATTAATGGTTTAGTGTTTCGTGTAAGATGCTTTCTTGATTAGCGTGAGGGCACGCTTTCCTAGGTTTAGGGCATGCATTACAAGGTAAGGCACGAACTTTGAGAAGAATGCACATCTCCCAAGTAATTGCATGCAACCCTAAATGAATGCACGTAATTCAATACAAGGAACACAGAACGAAACACGATTCTTAAATCTAGCTCAAGGCACGCAAATCTAAGTTAGGGCACACGAAACGAGGTATCGCACGTAAATCGAGGTCGGGCCTCACATCCTCCCCTCCTTAAAAGAATTTCATCCCGGAATTCAATATTACCTTTGAAATAAAGCTGGATACTGTTGATCCATCTGGTCTCGCCTTTCCCACATTGTTTCTTCAACTCCATGATGATCCCACAACACTTTCACTATCGGTATAGATTTGTTGTGCAACTCCCGATCTTGCTGGTCTAGGATCCGAATGGGCTTCTCTTCATAAGACAAGTTCTCCTGAAGCTGCAACGGCTCTGGCTCCAAGATATACGATGGATCAGGGTGATACTTCTGTAGCATTGAAACATGAAAGACGTCGTGAATATTGGAGAGGTTTTGGGGTAGTTCCAGGCGATACGCCAATTTGCCAACCTTCTCAACTATCTCAAATGGTCCTACAAACCTCGGGCTCAACTTTCTACCCTTGCCGTGTTTAATCAGTCCCCTCCGAGGTGATATCTTCAAGAACACCTTGTCACCGACCTCAAACTCTAGGCTCCGTTTCCGTCAGTCTGTATAACTTTTCTGCCTGCTTTGGGCGGTAAGCATCCATTTCCGGATAAGGTGGATATTATCAACAGTCTTCATAAGTTCAGGTAGAAGGGTCAGGTCAAAAGTCTTCGTCTCACCTACTTCATCCCAGTAAATTAGGGATCGACACTTACGTCCATACAATGCCTCAAATGGGGCCATCCCGATAGTGGCCTGATAACTATTATTATAAGCGAACTCCGCTAGAGACAGATATTTCTCCCAACCTTTCCCGAAGTCTAAAACACACGCCCTCAGCATATCCTCCAGAATCTGAATAGTTCTCTCAGATTGTCCATCAGTCTGAGGGTGATAAGCCATGCTGAAACTCAACTTCGTTCCCAAAGCTTCTTGCAATCTCTTCCAAAATCGGGAAGTAAAACGAGGATCCCTATCCGATACAATACTCATAGGCATCCCGTGCAGCCTTGCAATGTCCGCCATATACATATCTCCCAATTTCCCAGGACTATCCTCCTTATTCATCGGTAAGAAGTGCGCTGACTTAGTCAATCTATCCACTATGACCCAAATGGCATCATGACCCTTTTGTGACCTGGGCAAGTCCATAACAAAGTCCATAGTTATATGCTCCCATTTCCATTGAGGAATCTCCAACGGCTGAAGTAAACCTACTGGTCGTTGATGTTCTGCTTTGACTCTCTGGCAAGTCAAACACCATGCCACAAACTCCCCAATCTCTCTCTTCATGTTATTCCACCAATAGTGTTGCTTCAAATCCCGGTACATCTTTGTTCCGCTGGGGAGAATAGTGTATCTTGAATTATGGGCTTCTTCAAGAATCTTCTTTTTCAGCTCTGGCTCATTAGGAACACAAATCCGATTCCTAAACCTCCAAATACCATCATCGTGAAACTTGAAATCTGTGTTGCTTTCTTTAATCTTCTGAAACTGTCGGACCTTCTGTTGAGCCTCTCGTAATTCAAACAACAAGGTCGATTGAACTTGTGTAGTAGCAAATAGCAACCCTTTTTGAGTCAATTGTGGTTTCCACAAGAATGCTTCCTCTAACAACTCCTGTACCTTGACTTCAAGTTTTGCCATGCTCGCTTTCTGACTTAAGGCATCTGCAACTACATTTGTTTTACCGGGCACATAATTGATTGTGCAGTTATAATCATCCAAAAGCTCCATCCACCGCCTTTGCCTCATATTCAACTCTTTTTTTGTGAGAACAAGTATTTCAAGCTCTTGTGATCAGTAAACACCTCGAACTTGTTACCCCACAGATAGTGCCTCCATTTCTTGAGTGCAAACACAATAGCCGCTAACTCCAAATCATGCGTCGGGTAGTTCAATTCATAAGACTTTGGTTTCCTAGAAACATACGCAATCACTCTACCATTTTGCATCAACACACAACCTAGACCTTCCTTCGAAGCATCGCTATAGATTACAAAACCTTGACTCCCTTCAGGCAATGCAAGAATAGGCGCAGTAGTCAATCTTTTCTTCAATTCTTGGAAACTGTTCTCACACTTGTCATCCCACATGAACTTTGTTTTCTTTTGAGTGAGATTTGTAAGCGGTCCTACAATCTTTGAGAAATCCTTCATGAACCTCCGATAATAGCCGGCTAGACCAAGAAAACTCCGAACCTCTATAACATTTTCCGGCTTCTTCCAAGATATCACCGCTTCTATCTTTGATGGGTCCACTGCTATTCCCTCTTGGGATATGATATGCCTAAAAAAATGCAATCTGTTGCAACCGAAATTCGCATTTGCTAAACTTTGCATACAATTGATGCTCTCGAAGTTTCTGCAGTACCAATCGCATATGTTGTTCATGCTCCGCCTCGGATTTCGAGTATACCAAAATATCATCAATGAAGATCACCACAAATTGGTCCAAGTAGGGTTGAAACACCCTATGCATCAAGTCCATAAAAGCTGCAGGGGCATTAGTATGTCCAAATGGCATCACCACATATTCATAACGCCCATATCTCGTCCTAAAAGCTGTTTTAGGCACATCCTCCCTTTTGATCCGCAACTGATAGTACTCTTGTCTCAAGTCGAGCTTCGAATACACTTTGGCTCCTTGAAGTCGATCAAACAACTCGTCGATCAGTGGAAGTGGGTATTTATTCTTGACGGTCACTTGGTTCAATCCTCGGTAGTCGATGCATAGCCTCAGCGTTCTGTCTTTCTTCTTTACAAATAGGACTGGTGCACCCTATAGAGAAGAACTTGGTTGAACAAACCCCTTCTTCAACAATCATTGCAATTGGTCCTTCAATTCTTGTAGCTCGGCTGGTGCCATACGATAGGAGCTTTAGATATCGGCTGGGTGCTAGGCAGTAATTCTATAATGAACTCGAGATCTCGATTTGGGGGTAAACCCCGGCAATTCTTCTGGAAACACATCCGCATAGTCTTTGATCACTGGCATCTCCTCCAACTTAGCTTTGTTCGACGGTTTGTTGATGAGGTAAGCTAAGTATCCACTACATCCTTTTCTCAAGGACTTCACTGTTTTTGTAGATGAATTGATGGAACTCCCGGTGAAGTCTCTTCGACCCATGACCTCCAATATTGGTTGACCAGGTATCTGGAATGTTACAATCTTCGTCCGGCAATCTAGTTGGGCATGATGCTTTGCCAACCAGTCCATCCCTAAAATGACTTCATAGTCTCGAAAAAGTAATACAATAAGATTGGCTGAGAATTCCCTATCTTTAATTTGGATTTTATATGCTTTACAAGCTGAGCTAGTAACAAGTTTAGAACCCATCGGAGCACCAACTTTTACTTTGTAAGGCAAACATACAACTCGTAACTTCACACGTTGCACACATAAAGGAGTAATAAATGAATGAGTAGCACTTGGATCAATTAGCACCATAACAGGTTGATTCAGTATGAAGAATGCACCTTCAACAATAGCAGTCTCGTCCGAAAGCTCCTCGTACTCAATAGCATAAGCTCGAGTCTGAACTCTAGGAACTGGAGTCTTGCATCTACCAGCTAGTTTAACCTGATTTTGTTCTGCTTGCCATTTAGGGCAATCCTTGATCTGATGCTGATCGCTGCCACACTACACACATCATCCTGACTTCTTCCAGCACTGGGCCTCGGTATGCCCCTTCTTGTCATAGTAAGAACAGTTGACAGACTGAGTAGCAGGTGAACTACTTGTGGATCCGCAGGAGGAAGAAGCTGATGGCGCTTTAGTCGGGCCACTGTTATTAACTGTTCTGTTCTAGCTCTGGCCCTGACTACGAATCTGGCTCTGGAATTTTCCCTGTTGACCTGAAGGCTGGTATGGTTTCTTGTTCGGCTGGCTCGAACCGGCTTTATCAAGTTTTCTCTTCTCAACTCGGGAAGCAGCAGCAAAGAGAGTAGAATAAGTATCAAAGTCATGCGAAGCCAACTGGTCCTGAATCTCTGGCCTCAATCCAGTCATAAATTTCCACATCTTCGCCTCAGGAGTACTGACCATGTATTGAGCATAGCGGGACAGTCGATCAAAACGAGCCTCGTACTAGGCCACTGCCATGTTACCCTGGTTCAAATGCATGAATTCCTCAATCCGCCTCTGCCTGAAAACTGCAGGTACATATTTCTCCTTGAATGCCTTAACGAAATTACCCCACAAGATAGGGTTATGATCAGTTTCCCACAGTGCCTCCACAGTGTGCCACCAATGCTCAGCATCCCCGTGTAATAGAAACACAGCAAACTCCACATTTTCTTCATTAGTATAGTCAAGTGGCCTGAAAATCCTCTCGATCTCAGACAGCCAAGCCTCTACTTTCTCATCATCAGCTTCCCCGTGGAATTTAGACGGGCGAAAGTCAAGGAACTCTTTCATTCTGCTATGCCTCCCATGATTACCATCATTCCTATTATTGTTGTTATTGTTGTTTGCTTCACGTGCATCTTGACGTTCCATCACTCGCGACACGCGATCCATGGCATTCGCCATCATGTTAAACATAGCCATGCCGGGATTAGTTTGATAAGCATCTCCGGTCTCTTGGGGCTCACCGCTCCTATTAGTAGTGCAGGTACTAGGGCCAGCCATTTATAGGCACAGATTACGATGCACAATTTATTGAAATACGACAACAAGAATTTAATGTATAAGGTATGCAACATTCAATTTTACATAAACACACAGTTCTAGAAACAGTTAAGACATGTTAATCACATAAGCACATAGAACATAGAAGGCACAATCAACATTATCACACAATAACAAGTCATCCTAATTACCTTAGGGCTCTACCCATGGTCCGAGAGTTAAACCCGGCTTAAGCAATCTAAGCTCTGATACCATTCTTCTATAAGGTGTCACGCCCCAACCCGGCCTATAAAGGTTAGACTAAGGTGTGATCTAAACATTCAAGTCATATCTCGTCCTTAATCATTCATAAAAGTTTAGCACTTAACGTTTTAGCCTAAACTCCACAATTTTTCGGAAAACCGGCAGCATAACGGCTGTAATTGGGCTCTTTAGTTTGACCAAATTCTCTAAGCGCCTCAAAATTTCCAATCTCAATTCATTTCCAACTAAGATTACTATTTACCATCAATTGAGACGCTTACTAGTTATCTCGAAGTCTCGTTTGATTAATAACCTAGCATGATACTATGTCTCGTTTGTTTGTTTGTCCTCGTTACAAAAGTACATGTTGATCTTAGCTTAACAATGAGTACTTGCTTAAGATTGGATAGGTTCATTTTACTTAGTCCTTACCTGATACTTCATAATCCTATGATAGATACTAGCCAATAATGATAGCAAAAACGACCATAGTAGTGTCTATCTAGTTATTATCAGTACAAGCCAAAATTAGACCCCAAATTACAACGGGGGTCTTTTACATTACAACAACAAGCATCATAAGAAATGAAATTGTCTTCAAGCAACATATTGTTCACAAAATGGCCATAGTCAAGCAAGGCACGTAGTACAAGTAATCATTCCAAGGAATCATCATTAGGCACGTCATCCTCGGGTACCTGTTCTTGGTCTTCTTCATCTGAGATGATAAAAGAGGGTGAGTCCTTATGAACTCGGCGAGGGGGGACGAGAAATAAGTTTTAAAACTCATTTTTCGGTTCAACTTATGAAAAATCCTTTTTGCAAGCATGAATATATCACAAGTAAGTACATAACGTAATGTAAAAGTAAAGGAACACAATTACTCGTCTTTCCTCCCCACGGTCCTCTAGGAACCAAGCGAGAGTACTTATACACACAATGAAAAAGATACGGTAAGCTTTTGCTTTCAGTTCATGTCAGCATCAGTTGTTGCGGCCAACTTCAGTTCATCCCCTTATCACGCCAAATGGGTGTACTCCGGACGTACCCCGAAATCCTACGACCCAACTCTCCGAGGAAGTCTAGCCCCCAAGCGAGAGAGGGAATTGGACAGTGGTAGTCACGGTTGCACCGGCAAGCTCGATGCCACCCGGTGTATGTGAACGCTACCACGCCAGAATGAAAGGTTGCAACCTTGTATGCAATGCACATTTATGACATTTAATATATCACATTTCGAGGTCAACAAAGTAGGTTGCCTCCGAGCAGTCATAAGATTGCACATTGACAAGTAAACAAGCGAGGCATGATATGACAGGCAATTTCACTTATAAAGCACATGGAGTTATATGAATATTAAACAGCCAGCCATGTAACGCATGTAAATCAAGTCATATAACTCACTTCGAAGTTCACGTAATCAAATAACAAGATTATTCAACATGCAACAACATCTACGTGGGACCGGGTGCAAGAAAGGCCTACTTGTCAACATGTAATCACCAAATTCATATTTAGGACTATGAGAGCAACTACGGGCAGCCTACTAATTACATAATCAAACACGATATCCATAAGATCAACACTTAGTGAGTTTACCTAGTCATTAAGGTTTCATTTCGTGCTCACCCGTGCGATTAAGCGCCAAGTCATCTCGTAATTAAGCTCAAGACATGCATTGATTAATTCAAACACCCTCAAGCATTCAAAACAGTCCACACAACATCCAAATGCCACAATCCCAAGCATTTAATACAACAAGGGAAGCTATATTAATTTTTCTAAGCATATCAATAGGTGAAACCCTCACTGCAATGGACTGTTTTCTCATGATCATTAAGACAAGCAAACAATCTCCAATTCCAGTGAACAAGATGTCAAATTAAAGCTTAAGAAGTGAACTAAATTCAGAAACAAACCTCGCATCATTTGGTGTCACGCCCCAACCCGACCTATAGAGGCTAGACTAGGGTATGACCTAAATCATTTATGCTATTTCACGTACTTAGTCATTTTTTATGATTTAACACTTAACATTGGTCTAGAACCCCAAAAGATTTTTCAAAAAAAAATCGGCAGCATAACGACTGTAGTTAGGACTTTTTAGTTTGACCTAATTTCTAAACGCCTCAATTATTCCAATCATTAATCCAATTCCATTAAGGGCTCCTATTCTGTCATCAACCGATATGCCTACTAGTTTATCTTGAAAGTCTCGTTTGGTTAATAAGCCTAACATGATAACTATGTCCTGTTTATTTTTCAATTTCCTATCATGCAAGTACCTATTATCCTTTAGCTTGCGCATGATCACTAGGTGAGATTAAGTAGAGTTACATTATTTACTTCTTCACCTAGCGGTTCAAACGCCTACGATAACTACTAATTAAACGACGAAAGTAAACAACCAAATAAAGAGTTCGTCTGGTTATAATCAGTACAAGCCAAAATTAAACCCAAATTATAACGGGGTCATTTACATCAATAAAATGAACAGTTTGCAATCAAACACAACATCCATATAGCAACCACTTTCAGGCAAAGCACAAAAGCACGTAGTCACTCCAAGGAATCATCAACAAGCACATTTACTTTGGGTATTTGTTCCAAATCTATTGTACCTGTGACAAAAAAGAGGGTGAGTCCTTATGAACTCAGCGAGGGGGAACGAGATATAACGTTTTGAAATCCTTTTCCAGTTAAACTTGTGAAAAACCCTTTTGAAAGCATGACATAAAACACAAGTAAGTTTATAACATAATATAAATGTAAATGAACATATTTACCCGTCTTTCCTCCCCGAGGTCCTCTAGGAACCAAGCGAGAGTACTTAAACACATAGTGAAAAGGATACGGTGAGCTTTCGCTCTTAAGATCATTTATGATAACAGTTGTTGCGGCCGGCTTCAATCATCCACTTATCATGCCAAATGGGTGTACTCCGGATGTACCCCAAAATCCTACGACCCAACTCTCTGAGGAAGTCTAGCTCTCAAACGAGAGAGGGAATTGGACAATGGTAGTCACGATTGCACCGGCAAGCCCGATGCCGCCCAGTGTGAGTGAAACGCTACCACGCCAGAATGAATGGTTGCAACCTTGTATGCAATGCACATGTATGCAATTTAACATTTCACATTGAGAGGTCAACAAAGTAGGTTGCCTCCGAGCAAGTATATGATCACATTTTGACATATTGGCATATAAGGAATTGTAAGAACATGTAATCATTTCATATATCAATTCGAAAGCAATTAAACTCTCACGGGCAGCCAAGTAACCATGTTCAAATAAGCCATAGCATGTCTTTTAACAATTCACATTAGGAGGTCAACAAAGTAGGTTGCCTCCGAGCAATTATAAAATCGCATATCGATAAGTAAACTTACAAGGCATGCTTTGACATGTACATTCACTTTGTAAAACACTTAGGAGCTGTGAACATTTAACGGACAGCCAAGTTTCACCATATAAAAAAAGTCATATAGCTCATTTTAGTTCACATATTAAGTGTTGAGATCATACGAGCATGCAACGACACTTGTACAAGACCGGGTGCAAGAATAGTTCACGTACCAATATGCAATCATCGGGAGTCATGTTTAGAGCTATATAGACAATTACGGGCAGCCTATTAATCTTCCTCAACGTCATTTATAATTCACAAAAGAATGATTTATGACTCGGGAACCTACGGGGCCATTCGGGTTTACTAGGCCGTGCTCGGGGTCGATTCCGTTTGCTAAGCACCACAAGCAACTCTTAAACCATTTCAAACATACTTAACATTTATTAGGCAGCCCACGAATCACACAATTAAACAAAATAACCATAGGATCAACGCTTAGCGAGTTTTCATAGTCAATAGGGTTTCAATTCATGCTTACACGTGCGATTTAAGCCACAAGTTGTCATGTAATTAAACTCAAGCCATGCACTAATTAATTAAAACACCCTCAAGCATTCAAAACAGTTCACACAACATCCAAGTGCCACAATCCCAAGCATTTAATACAACAAGAGAAGTTACAATAATTTTCAAAGCATATCAATAGATGAAAACCTCACTGCAATGGTCTGTTTTCTCACAATTATTGAGACAATCAAACAATCTCCAATTCCAGTGAACAAAATGTCAAATTAAATCTTAAGGAGTGAACTAAATCCAGAAAAAACCTCGCATCATTTGGAGTTCGGATTCAAGAGTTATAACCAAAACCGTGACACTACGCAAAACTGTCCAGATTTGCACACATTTCAATACTTGTCATTTTTGAGGACCTTAGGGTCAGATTTAGCCTTAGTCTATTTCTGAGAAAAATTTCCAGAACTGAAAAATATAGCATCATACCAAATTTCATGCATTTTGGATATCATTTACTAAGTCAAAACTGGTTTGTTCTACAAGGACAGTGAACTGCCAAAAACCTGCTTCATTTTCCAGATTTTCCAGATTTAGATACCTTTCGATGTTTTGCCATTTTGGAGACATTAGAGTCAAATTTGGCTTTGGCCTATTTCTATGAAAAATGTTCATAACTAGCAAAACTAGTCACCTACCAATTTTCACGCATTTTCAACACCATTTACCTGGTCAAATTCACTTCGTTCCAACAGGTCAGAAAACTGCCAATTATACGATTTCACCTATCTTCACATTCTAGCCAAATATCTTGCCATGCATGTTTACAAAATCTCATGTACACACATATATCACAAGTACAGAGGTAAAAATAGATATTTAAAGGCATGCATGTGGTTTTTGAAAGCTTTTCAAAAGAGTTTAACCCTCACCTTAGCCTATTGATGGTTAATGATGCACAAACACTCTTCAAAATGCACAAAGGGAGCTTCTTCCTTGTTTTGGCCGAGAGATATCTTGATTTCCTTTAAATCCCAGCTTAGTTAGCTTATGATTAGTGTGTTCATGTGACTAGAACAAAAAGAAATGGAAGAAAACTATCAAGACTTACCTTAGGCCGAAAATGATGAGTTTTGTGAGCTTGTGAGCGTTTTTGAGCTAGTTGCCTTGCTTGTGCTTGCTATGGCCGAGCTTGGGAGAGCCTTAGAGAGTTTTTAGGTGTCTTGAATGCTCAAGGGGCTGCCATGGTCGAAAATGAGAGAGAATGAGAGAGAATGAGAGAGTTTGTGAGGAAAAGTGAAGTTTTACTGTGTGTATGTGTGTGTGTGCTCGGTTTTGGTGAGTTGAGAGAGCATGTGTGAGATGTTTTTGATGTAAAAATGAAAATTTTAATTGTATTTGGGTGCCTTGGTCGAAAATGAGGGTTAGGGTAGTGTGTGGTGTGTATTTTTTTATGCATTCTTGTGCTTTGTGAGGAATATTGAGTGTTTAAAATATGATTGTTTTTGTTTGTCTATCCTAGGTAGCATAGTGTCTTGTGTTGTCATAGGAATGTTGGAAAATTAGGGAATCTAGGTAGAATAAAATATAGGAATGTTTGTTGATGAATTTGAATTATGAATAGAATAATAGATAGTAGGAAATGTAAGAATAGTTTAATATTATTTTATTGTTAGTGGAGTTTGTAGAGAATTTGAATTAGGAATATAATATTGGTTAGTGGATTGTGTAGGATTATCTTAGTGTTTAGTGCTTTGTGTGGGATTCTTTCTTGATTAACATGGTGGCACGGATTCCTATGTCTAGTGCACGAATTACGAGGTAGACACGAACTACGGGGTAAGACACGAACTTCAAGACCAATGCATGTACTTCAAGACTAATGCATGCAATCCTATGTGAATCCACATAATTCAATGCAATGCACGCAAATCAAGGTATGACTCTATATCTAGGTTAAGGTACGTAGTTCAAGGTTGGATCACACGAAACGAGGTAACACATGTACATCGAGGTCAGGGCACATATATTTAGGTATCGCACGTCAGTCAGGGATTAGGGCACACTATTCTAGGTCAAGGCACATATGACGAGGCATACACGAAAACCAAGACAAAGCACATAATCCAAGGTCGGTCATATAATTCTAGGTCTATGGCACGCAAATCGAGGTATGACACGTTATTCGGGGTCGGGCCTCACATCCTCCCCTCCTTAAAAGAATTTCGTCCTGAAATTCATTCTTACTTGTTGATTTCATTTAGACGAATTATGCCTTTTGTTATTTTTCCATTCCGGTTTGTCCTACGTTCTGTGATCTCTCTTACCACAACCAATTCACTTCCTACGTTTCTCCAATCATTTAATTCGATGTGACCCCTACATTTATAGTTCGTTCCTTTGAACGACTCTATTCTCCATTTGATCTTAAGGTCAAGTTCATTAATTAAGGTTAGAATCTCCATATATAGTCATCAAAGCTGCATCGGTATTCTAACTATATAACTATAATTCCAAAATCATGACTCATGTTGTGTCAATCTTGCATTCATACCTCAAAAGGAATATCACAATAATACCATGATCCTATGGTGACATACACCAATTTCAAGATGATAGGTCTATATCCGATTTATATATCCTACTAACTAGTTTCAAAATTGTTAACACGTAAGACATACACATGTTATGGATTATTTCCACAATACGACCCTATTTTCAGGTTGAACTCATCAAACAAACTAATCCATCTCAAGTCGTCATCTATCGGTAGAATCATAGTTCTTATCTTGAAGGTACATTGGATTAGTAAATCTTCTAATGACTAGTCTCCCGATTACAGGCTCCTATTCACTAACATCCTTTCCCAGCTTCGTTAACCTTCACGTTCGTAATCAAGGAGAAAGACCGTTGAGACTCATTAAACTCGAATTCTAAGGTTTATTAAGTACCACCAACAAATTGACATTGAAATTGCATGGGTAAACTAATCATATGGCACTAGTTTAACTTTTCAAGTAAGCTTCATCAGCTTGTGATCCACAATTTATTTCCTTATTCAAATCTCTATTTTCAAGTTACAAGGCTTCAGAATTTTCTTTTAATCTTATCCAAAACTCCTAAGACGAATAGTTTCAACCTCAAATAAATTCCACTCATCTCAATCCAAGGTTACGTCATACTTAAGAAGACAATGGTCCTACTCACTTAGCGATCTAGTCATTCCTTCGAACACTTAATGCCCGCCAATATATCTTCAACATTAATATTACTAAGCTAGGTTCATAGCCATGTAAGTGAGATCAATGTTCCACTAGGTTACCGGCCATACAACATCAATCCTAGGACTATAAATGGGTACCGAAATGATCTAGCTCATAAGATACTTATCATACTAATCCAAGTAGCTTGTTACACAAAATAACTTCAAGGCTATGTCATCATAAGAATTATAACGACAATCATCCTACAATATAATCTAATAGAATTTCAAATGTAATCAACCACTCATTTAACTATCACTACAAAATCCACCATCTATTCAACGACCACGATTCCAAGTCTACCAACCGCTAGTTTCTAGACATGAAACGGTGCACATAAACACGGTTGTCTAACATTAGTCTCTCGGGTCATCATGATTCTAATTCATTTCTATCTTAGCTATATGAAATCTTACTCTCCTCATTTACATGTTTAACTAGCTAAGAACATCAAGACTCATCGACCTTAGGTCCTAGGCTTTACCACGAATCATCATGCATTCTTACAATTAGCTATTTAGGATTACTATTCATACCCTAACGACTCCACTTTGTAACCGAATGCTTTAATCTCATTTCCATGGTTTATATATTAGGTCCATCGGTAATACTTAGGGATATATGCTTCCTAATATTCTTTAGGGTATCCAAATAACAAGTGTATAGAATGACTTACTTTGCATAATCACAACTAAATCCGAGAGGCACCAAATTAATACCATGATTCTAAATATCACCGATATCCAACTTAGGACCTTTAGCAACGTTAGTCATCTAATGCATAATTCAATTCCTTACACTTCTATTTGACCTGACATTTTAGGTGCAGTTTTCCAAACAGGAGTTCTAGCTACGTGAATTCCTTGATTCCAACATTCCTATACCTTGTTATACTAAAGAATCATCAACCTTGTTAAACTCAGTCTCCATAGTTGCCTACATGTCTTGAGGTTATCCATTGTTAACTCACTTAAATACGCTATCCATGACTTAATAATCTACCCCTAAAAGTAACTATTGTCAACTTCCACGAATTCATCTTTTAATTTCTAGGTCATGATCTCAACATTTAGTGAACTTGAAACTCGCTAGTATACACCATATCAAATTCATCAATGCTTAATTCCAATCAAGTAAGGATTCAATCATACGAGTATATTGCTAACTTCTTAGATAGTCTATCAAGCCAATTTTAAGATGTGAGAAATGGATTCAAAGAAACCTCCAAGTCAACTTCCACTATCAGCACATGAGAATATATACTACTCTACATATTTAATAGTATACCCTTATATCTAAGGAAGTAGTATGTCTTTAACCTTTATACTTGAACCACAATTAGAAGAACGGTTTAACGGAATCAAAACTTCATAGCCATAAAATTGATAACTTAATCATAGGTATGGGTATTCCAAAGATAAGGGGATAACTTTACCTCAATATTTATACTTGTGCTACGCATTTTATATATGCATATCCAATAATATATACGATCCATCGAGTACCTGTGAAGATGCGAGAAATCTCTAACCGAGCCTTTTCGTTCGTCCTGCACAAATTTACTTCCCTGAAAGTCCTAATCCTAACTATCTATGTGTACAAACATTTATTCACGGTTATATAACATGCACATGTATCAAGGAAGGAGTATAAAAGCATGCATGCATTATCGAGGTCACTAATGTGTCGGTGTGCATGACACATAATACATATGATCCTCAAAAGCACATAATATTCAAAGCTCAAAGCAATTAAAGCACATTAGCACACATTAACACATATAAACAAGACATCATAATTACCTTAGGGCTTCTACCCATGGTCCGAGAGTTGAACACGACTAATGCCTAGTTACTAAACTAAGCTCTGATACCATTCTAATATAGGGTGTCACGCCCCAACCCAACCTATAGAGGCTAGACTAGGGTATGACCTAAATCATTTATGCTATTTCACGTACTTAGTCATTTTTATGATTTAACACTTAACATTGGTCTAGAACCCCAAAAGATTTTTCAAAAAAAATCGGCAGCATAACGGCTGTAGTTAGGACTTTTTAGTTTGACCTAATTTCTAAACGCCTCAATTATTCCAATCATTAATCCAATTCCATTAAGGGCTCCTATTCTGTCATCAACCGATATGCCTACTAGTTTATCTTGAAAGTCTCGTTTGGTTAATAAGCCTAACATGATAACTATGTCCTGTTTATTTATCAATTTCCTATCATGCAAGTACCTATTATCCTTTAGCTTGCGCATGATCACTAGGTGAGATTAAGTAGAGTTACATTATTTACTTCTTCACCTAGCGGTTCAAACGCCTACGATAACTACTAATTAAACGACGAAAGTAAACAACCAAATAAAGAGTTCGTCTGGTTATAATCAGTACAAGCCAAAATTAGACCCAAATTACAACGGGGTCATTTATATAAATAAAATGAATAGTTTGCAATCAAACACAAAATCCATATAGCAACCACTTTCAGGCAAAGCATAAAATCACGTAGTCACTCCAAGGAATCATCAACAAGCACATTTACTTCGGGTACTTGTTCCAAATCTACTGCACCTGTGACAAAAAAGAGGGTGAGTCCTTATGAACTCAGCGAGGGGGAATGAGAGATAACGTTTTGAAATCTTTTTCCAGTTAAACTTGTGAAAAACCCTTTTGAAAGCATGACATATAACACAAGTAAGTTTATAACATAATATAAATGTAAATGAACATATTTACCCGTCTTTCCTCCCCGAGGTCCTCTAGAAACCAAGCGAGAGTACTTAAACACATAGTGAAAAGGATACGGTGAGCTTTTGCTCTCAAGATCATTTTTGATAACAGTTGTTGCAGCCGGCTTCAATCATCTACTTATCACGCCAAATGGGTGTACTCCGGATGTGCCCCGAAATCCTACGACCCAACTCTCTGAGGAAGTCTAGCCCCCAAGCGAGAGAGGGAATTGGACAATGGTAGTCACGGTTGCACCGGCAAGCCCGATGCGGCCCGGTGTGCGTGAAACGCTACCACGCCAGAATGAAAGGTTACAACCTTGTATGCAATGCACATGTATGCCATTTAACATTTCACATTGGGAGGTCAACGAAGTAGGTCGCCTCCGAGCAAGTATATGATCACATTTTGATATATTGGCATATAAGGCATTGTAAGAACATGTAATCATTTCATATATCAATTTGAAAGCAATTAAACTCCCACGGGCAGCCAAGTAACCATGTTCAAATAAGCCATAGCATTTCTTTTAACAATTCACATTAGGAGGTCAACAAAGTAGGTTGCCTCCGAGCAATTATAAGATCGCATATCGATAAGTAAACTTATAAGGAATGCTTTGACATGTACATTCACTTTGTAAAACACTTAGGAGCTGTGAACATTTAACGGACAGCCAAGTATCACCATATAAAACAAGTCATATAGCTCATTTTAGTTCACATATTAAGTGTTGAGATCATACGAGCATGCAACGACACTTGTACAAGACCGGGTGCAAGAATAGTTTTCATACCAATATGCAATCATCGGGAATCATGTTTAGAGCTATATGGACAATTACGGTCAGCCTATTAATCTTCCTCAATGTCATTTATAATTCACAAAAGAATGGTTTATGACTCGGGAACCTACGGGGCCATTCGGGTTTACTAGGCCGTGCTCGGGGTCGGTTCCATTTGCTAAGCACCAAAAGCAACTCTTAAACCATTTCAAGCATACTTAACATTTATTAGGCAGCCCACGAATCATACAATTAAACACAATAACCTTAGGATCAACGCTTAGCGAGTTTTCATAGTAAATAGGGTTTCAATTCATGCTTAGACGTGCGATTTAAGCCACAAGTTGTCACGTAATTATACTCAAGCCATGCATCGATTAATTAAAACACCCTCAAGCATTCAAAACAGTCCACACAACATCCAAGTGCCACAATCCCAAGCATTTAATACAACAAGAGAAGTTACAATAATTTTCAAAGCATATCACTAGATGAAAACCTCACTGCAATGGTCTGTTTTCTCACAATCATTGAGACAAGCAAAAAATCTCCAATTCTAGTGAACAAAATGTCAAATTAAAGCTTAAGGAGTGAGCTAAATCCAGAAACAAACCTCGCATCATTTGGAGTTCGGATTCAAGAGTTATAGCCAAAACCGTGAGACTACGCAAAACTGTCCAGATTTGCACACATTTCAATACTTGTCATTTTTGAGGACCTTAGGGTCAGATTTAGCCTTAGTCTATTTCTGAAACAAATTTCCAAAACTGAAAAATCTAGTAGCATACCAAATTTCATGCATTTTTCATATCATTTACTAAGTCAACACTGGTTCGTTCTACAAGGACAGTGAACTGCCAAAAACCTGCTTCATTTTCCAGATTTTTCAGATTTAGACACCTTTCGATGTTTTGCCATTTTGGAGACATTAGAATCAAAATTGGCTTTGGCCTCTTTCTATGAAAAATTCTCAGAACTAGCAAAATGAGTCACCTACCAATTTTCACGCATTTTCAACACCATTTACCTGGTCAAATTCACTTCGCTCCAACAAGTCAGAAAACTGCCAATTATACGATTTCACCTATCTTCACATTCTAGCCAAATATCTTGCCATGCATGTTTACAAAAGCTCATGTACACACATATATCACAAGTACAGAGGTAAAAATAGACATTTAAAGGCATGCATGTGGTTTTTGAAAGCTTTTCAAAAGAGTTTAACCCTCACCTTAGCCTATTGATGGTTAATGATGCACAAACACTCTTCAAAATGCACAAAGGGAGCTTCTTCCTTGCTTTGGCCGAGAGATATCTTGATTTCCTTTAAATCCCAGCTTAGTTAGCTTATGATTAGTGTGTGCATGTGACTAGAACAAAAAGAAATGGAAGAAAACTATCAAGACTTACCTTAGGCCGAAAATGATGAGTTTTGTGAGCTTGTGTGCATTTTTGAGCTAGTTGCCTTGCTTGTGCTTGCTATGGCCGCGCTTGGGAGAGCCTTAGAGAGTTTTTAGGAGTCTTGAATGCTCAAGGGGCTGCCATGGTCGAAAATGAGAGAGAATGAGAGAGTTTGTGAGGAAAAGTAAAGTTTTAGTGTGTGTGTGTGTTTGCTCGGTTTTGATGAGTTGAGAGAGCATGTGTGAGATGTTTTTGATGTAAAAATCTGAATTTTAATTGTATTTGGGTGCCTTGGTCGAAAATGAGGGTTAGGGTAGTGTGCGGTGTGTATTTTTTATGCATTCTTGTGCTTTGTGAGGAATATTGAGTGTTTAAAATATGATTGTTTTTGTTTGTCTATCCTAGGTAGGATAGTGTCTTGTGTTGTCATAGGAATGTTGGGAAATTAGGGAATCTAGGTAGAATAAAATATAGGAATGTTTGTTGATGAGTTTGAATTATGAATAGAATAATAGATAGTGGGAAATGTAAGAATAATTTATTATTATTTTATTGTTAGTAGAGTTTATAGAGAATTTGAATTAGGAATATAATATTGGTTAGTGGATTGTGTAGGATTATTTTAGTGTCTAGTGCTTTGTGTAGGATTCTTTCTTGATTAACGTGGTGACACGGATTTCTAGGTCTAGGGCACGAATTACGAGGTAGACACAAACTACGAGGTAAGACACGAACTTCAAGACTAATGCACGTAATCCTATGTGAATGCACATAATTCAATGCAATGCACGCAAATCAAGGCACGACTCTATATCTAGGTTAAGGTACACAGTTCAAGGTTGGGGCACACGAAACGAGATAACACACGTACATCGAGGTCAGGGCACGTATATTTAGGTATTGCACGTCAGTCGGGGATTAGGGCACACTATTCTAGGTCAAGGCATATATGACGAGGCATGCACGAAAACCAAGACATGGCACGTAATCCAAGGTCGGTCATATAATTCTGGGTCTATGGCATGCAAATCGAGGTATGACACGTTATTTGGGGTCGGGCCTCACATTTGGAGTTCGGGTTCAAGAGTTATAGCCAAAACAGTGAGACTACACAAAATTGTCCAAATTTGCACACATTTCAATCCGTGTCATTTCTGAGGGCCTTAGGTTCAGATTTAGCCTTAGTCCATTTCTGACAAAAATGTCTAGAACTGAAAAATATAGCTGCACACCAAATTTCGTGCATTTTGGATATCATTTACTAAGTCAAAACTGGTTCGTTCTACAAGGTCAGTGAATTTGTCAAAACCTGCTTCATTTTTCCAGACTTTCCAGATTTGGACACATTTTGATAATTTGCCATTTTGAGGACCTTAGAGTCAAAATTATCTTTGGCCTATTTCTGCAAAAAATTCTCAGAACTGGAAAAACTAGTCACCTACCAATTTTCATGCATTTTCAACCTCATTTACCTGGCAAAAATCACCTTGCACCAACAAGGCAGAAGGCTGTCACAAACCCGATTTCATCTATCATCACATTCTAGCCAAATATCTTGCCATGCATGTTTACAAAAGCTCATGAACACACATATATCACAAGTACAGAAGTAAATATAGACATTTAAGGGCATGCATGTGGTTTTTGAAAGATTTTCAAGAAGTTTTAGCCCTCACCTTAGCAAGACAACAAAGATGATGCACCAACTCTTGGTGAAGCACAAAGTTGATCTTTTCCTTGCTTAGCCGAGAGACCACTCGATTTCCTCTAATTTCCTAGTAACCAAGTTCTTAGTACGTGCATGTGGTTAGAACAAGAAGAAAACGAAATGGGAGCTAACAAACTCACCTAAGTCGAAATGGATATGCTAAAGGCTTGCATGTGTGCTTCTTTGCTCCTAGTTTTGCTTGGTCGAGATCCTAAGCTTCTTGCATGTCTTGATGAACCATTGAGTGATGAAGTTAGGCTATGGAGTGTAGAAACTCAGCCAAGGCCGAGAGAGAGAGAGAGAAGAATGAGAGGGAGAGAGAAGAAATGAGAGAAAGAAAGAATAATGAAAGAAAAATGAAAAGCCTTGAAGAGATTGATGCATATGTCGGCCTAGGGCCTTGCAAATTCAGATTTTGTGTCTTCAAGAAGCATCATTTGAAGTGTCTAGCATGGGCAAGGAGCTTGTGTCGAGATTTGGAGCTTTGAGGAGGGTTTTGAGCTAATTTTTTATTGCTTTGTGTCATAGAATGTTTAGGAATAGAATTTGAAATCAAAATGCATGGAAAATGGCTCCTAGTGGTCGGCCAAGTGTGTGTTAAAATCTGAATTTTTGTCTTGGTTGAGCAATAATTAATTGTGTGTTTGGGATATGCAAAGAATAAAGAATAAAGAATAAAGAATGTCTAGCTTTTTGTGAGATTTTGTCTTCTAGTGGGTTGAATTAGCAATTTAATATTAGTTAGTGGAATTTGTAGAATTAATTAATGGTTTAGTGCTTCGTGTAAGATGCTTTCTTTATTAGCGTAAGGGCATGCTTTCCTAGGTTTAGGGCACGCACTACGAGGTAAGGCACGGACTTCGAGACGAATGCACATCTCCCAAGTAATTGCATGCAACCCTAAATGAATGCACGTAATTCAATGCAAGGCACACAAAACAAAACACGATTCTTAAATCTATGTCAAGGCACGCAAATCTAGGTTAGGGCACACGAAACGAGGTATCGCACGTAAATCGAGGTCGGGCCTCACAGCGCCCATGCCGCACGATGGTGCGTGCATGATGCACGAAGGTGCGCACATGGGGCGCCCTTGCCGCTCGATGGTGTGCACAACGGGCGCTCATGCCGCACGAAGGTGCGTGCATGGGGCGCCCATGCCGCACGATGATGCGCGCATGGGGCGGCCATGCCGCATGATGGTGTGCGCATGCCGCATGAAGGTGCGTGCATAGGGCATGCATGCCGCACGATGGTGTGCGTATGTGGCCCACATGCCGCACGATGGTGCGTGCATGGGATGCCCATGCAGCACGATGGTGCGCACATGGCGCACGAAGGTACGCCCATCGGGTTCCCATGTCGCACGATGGTGCCGACATCGGGCGTGTATGCCGCACGATGGTGCACGCATGTGGCCCGCATGACGCACAAAGGTGCGCGTATGGGGCGCCTGTGCTGCACGATAGTGCGCGCGGGGCGCTCAAGGGGAGCTTTTGGGGCATTGTTGGGGCACGGCTAGGGCACTATGGGGGTACACTTTGGTGATGATGGGGGATGTTTGGGGACGACTTTGGCACTACTAGGGGACGTTGGGTACGACATACAATGTTAAGCATTCGGGGGTATTGGGCTTGCGGAATTTATTATGACACGAATGTGGATATTGATATTCTTTTACAAGTGGTTTCCGAATCTACGAAGTAGTCTTAACCTTTGCCTTGTCCGACAAACAGTTCGTCACATTTGTGAGGCGAAATAGATTAATCGGTTTCCCAATCCATCCAAAAAAAAAAATTAACAGCAAATATCATGTAAACAAATTAATTTATGAATTAATATAAATTTTCCTGAATTTTCTAGTATTCTTTCTGATTTTTCCTTATTTTTCATAATTTTTAAATATTAAAAATTAATTTTCTGAAAAAAAATATTTTTGAATATCATTTAACAAATTAAAGTATGAATTAATATAATTTTTTCTGAATTTTCTACTATTTTTTTGATATTTCCTTATTTTTTACAATTATTAAATATTAAAAAATATCTTTTTCAAAAAAAATAATTTTGAAGCATTTGGATATCATATACTATCAATGAGGAACAAGTTGGGTACAAAGATCGTGCCATATAGGGCCTTTTATAGTGTAAAACACTCATTATGAATCTCTGGCAAAATGTACGCTACTGTTGTCACTTGGGTTTTTGCATCTAAATGTACTATAGGGGGTATGTGGTGTCAAGCCTCCTGGTCGAGGGCCATGCGGGGGGACGTTGTGGGCACTTCGTGGCACATTGTGGGCTATATCGTGGGCTATATTGTGGGCGGGAATGCCTACCGAGTGAATCACGCCGAGGTATTGCATTGCATACCCGTGCGTTGGGGCCGTGCCATCCCCGCCTCGCGTTCCCCGGCATGTCCCTCGGCGCGGTACTAGGATGGCTAATGAGGAACGTGGTGGCTTCCTTAGCCCCTCATTATCCATCTTGGTGCCGCAACACCGTCGACGTCATTGGGATGGCTAATGAGGGGGCGAGTGGTTGCCCAAGCACAAAACTAGCCATCCCCGTGCCGCTGGCTAGGTACACGTTAGGGGACATTCCCGTCCCCCGACGTGTCGTTGGGCTTGCGCGATGCGCGAATCGCTTAGCACACGAAGCCATGGCCGTTGCCGAGTGGATGTACGCGGCCATGGTCTATTGTCGTGGTGATCCAAGCACTGCGTGGGCTTGGGGGACGGTGGGACCATGCGGCCTTGAAGCTATCCCCTGGTGGGTTCTGACGTGCCTGTGCGATGCGCGAATCGCCTAGCACACGACGCCATGGTCCTCGCTGAGTCGTAATGCGACGGACGTGGTCTAGTGTCGTGGCGATCCAAGCATCACGTGGGCAGGAAGGTA